>SJXQ01006446.1:209981-293174 GCA_006408695.1 Aepyceros melampus
GGGGGGGGGGGGGGGGGCGGAGGGAGGGAGGAGAGAAATTCAAGTAATATGCCCTGTTGCAGGAGACATCCAAATGAAAACATTTTGCTGGGGTCTAACTGGCCGTAGGTCTGATGGTTTTCTATCCACCGCACAAGTAAATAGCTCAAGGGCAGGCTGCCCGCCAGCATAAACCTTTGTGTGGAAAATACTGCCAGTGTGGCTATGGAAAATGCCCTCTTGCTGACCATAATTATACAGAATGTGTGCAAATAAAAGCTGAAAGAAAACACTTTTGCAGAGGTGTATTTTTTCTGTTCTTATTTTGACAGAGTAGAAGAGAAATTCACAGACCATTTTCTCAGTCTCCTAGTCCGGGCAGAATGAGCTCATGCGTCAAGGCTGGGCTGGAGGCTGGGTTTCAGTGAGAGACCCCAAAGTAGCTTCTACACACAGACCTGCATTTATGGGTCTTTCAAACCTGAGATGTCCTTGGGGCAGCAGGGGGATTGTTGTAGAGGGGCCTGAAGCATTGCCTTGTTTAGCTCTGCCTAAACCAACAAGGTTTGTTCTTATTCAGCCAAAGGGAGGTGGCAGAGGTGGGGTGTTCAAAGAATGATTCCCCACCTTTTCAGATTAACTTCAGTGGAAAGTAATTCCTTCCTGTCTTCAACTGTTTCCTGGGGGTTGCCTCAGGGATAACCTCTAACTCCGATGAAGCCCAGAACATAATGGCCTCCAAGTGAGCCTCTACAAGTCACAAGATGGCAGATTTTGCGCCTTCAAATTTTACATCGGCCCTTCCAGAAAGTTGCCCTTCTTCTTTTTGACATTTTTAGAACTACTGAGTGAAAACTCCTCTGGTAAAGAACCTGGATTTGTCAGTCTGACTATGACCATTCATAGATTATCTGGCCCCAGATCAGGGCTGGGCTCCAAAGTGCCAAGGGGCAAAGGATAGGCCATCAGAGAGAGACACACCCAAGGATCCAGCAGTTGTAGAAGGTTTGCTGATGAGCTTATGCCCTGGAGCCAGACATGGATCAGGAACTGGCAAAGGAGGAGGAACTGAGGCAGCCCTGGAGACCCGCCCTCTCTGCCAACATTTGTTGTTCTGCCTGTCTGTTCCATTCTCCTCCCCTCACAGTTTGTTACTTCATCTTGCCTATGGGCATCCCATTATGACTGCTGGTTCACTTAACTTGTGGCAACTCTTATACAAATTTTGGCCTCTGTTTCCAAAGCTGGCCGGCTGTCTCTCTGTGTCTTAGAAATATGACTGGCCCAACTGGTTTTGATCATTTCTAGGGGGCAGGCCCTGGTTAGCCTGCAGATCAGCTGCCCTTGTGTTGGGCACCCACTCAGAGTGCAGTCAGCTGAGGGCTGGGCAATGTGCCACTTAGGAGAGGAGACTGTGAACAAAGTAGATGACAACTGCTATCTGCTATCTCTAATGATTGTATTCTGATCATTGCTGATGAAGAAGGCTATGGCAGGGATCACACACACACACACACACACACACACGTAGTTTTTACCAGTTTGACTAACATTTTTTTACAGGTAAAAATAATTATAAGAAGAGAAAACCTGATTATGAATACCATGTGACTGTGATATAGTCCAAAACACATAGATGTACTTAAGTTCACTAATATCCAAATAACTTGGCAAAGAATAGAAATGATTTAGTATCACGTTGGGGAAAAAAGAATACATTCCATTAAAAACAAAGAAAAACTATTCAACTGACTAAATTTTTAAAAATTTGTTTTTATCCAAGGGAGAGAGGAGAAATAGTAAATTTAGGTTTCAATCTTGATTTCTTTTTAAACTGAACTTCCCAGGAGGACAACCCTTCTTTGTTCCAACCTATACTTTGGGATACAGAAGTGTAGCCACGACCTGTACACATGCATTCAGCAACTCTGGACCCCGTAAGTAGCAGGTCCCCTCAATTACAGCAGATGTTGCACTCAGGCATAGCAGAGGGACACATGAAAGGGTGCCTATGTCATTTAGGATTAGGTTTGGCTACTTTAACATACGAAATGGCAGTGGATTACACAAAGAAGCTCATTTCTCAAGTAAAAGTTCAGGACAACCAAGTGACTTTGCTTCACAAAACCCCCAGGAACCCAGATTCATTTTGGGTTCTTTCCATTTTGGGGATTTCTAGTTCACAGGTTTGTCCTCCTGCTATGGTTGAGGAGGGAGCACGCCCTGGTACGTCTTTGGTTCAAGCAGCAGGAAGGAGGAAGATGGGAAGAAGTAGGAAAGGACACACAACAGCTATCTTTTAAGGAAGGTCCTTTAGAATCTGCCACACAAACTTCTATTTACATCCCATTGGTCCCATGGCCACACTGAGCTACAGGAGAGGCTGGGAAATGTGTTCTTTATTCCAGATGGCCATTTGCCAGCTCAAATTTCTACTCCTATGTGTATTAGTCAGGATTCTCCAGAGAAACAAAATCCACAGGATGCATTTATATGTAAAAAGAGATTTGTTATAAAGAATTGACTCACGTAAGTATGGAAGATGGCAGGTCCAAAATCCTCAGGGTGGGTAGGCTGGAGAGCCAGCGGAGCTGGGGCTGGAGTTCCAGTTTGAAGGCCAGCAGGCTGGAAAAGTCTTTCTTGCTGCCAGTCTTTCTGCCTATTCAGGGCTTCAACTGATGAAATGAGCTCACCAGCATTATGGAGGGCAAACTGCTTTATTCAGAGTTCACTGATTTAAATGCTAATCTCATTCAAAACCATCCTTACAGAAACAAACAGAATGTTATTTGACAAATATCTGAGCACTGTGGTCCAGCCAAGTTGACACATAAATGACACCTAGATGGCCACTGGGGGACAAGAGCAGTCCCCATCCCATGGGAGATCAGCAACTTCGACTTTGAGCAAGCATGTTAAAATTCCTGAGGGTAATGCCTGTGTTTGTTTGGTCACCATTGTATTTCAGTGATTTTCATAACACTTTGCCTGATAATGGTGACCATTAACTGTTCAGTCAATATTTGTTACATTAATAAGGAACAAAATTAATGTGTAGAGAGGATTAAAATGAGTTGGAACCATGGATGAGAACAGGATCAACAAAATCTAAAAATGGCCCAAGAATAAATATTTTCAGTTTTGTGGGTCTGTCAAAGTCCTCTGCTCTGTGACTGTAGGTGAAAGTGACCACAGACAATATGTAAATGAATGGGTGTGAGCAGATCTGACCCACAAACAGTGGTCAGCCAACCCCCGGACTAGAATATCAGAGCTGGGAAGGACCTAGCCTCTCATTTTATAGGAGACTGGAGCTAATTGGCTTGGTCTAGGTTACACATGGGTCAATGGCAGCAGAACCAGGAATAGATCACAGGTCTTGTAACTCCTTGTTCAGAGCTCAAGCCCTATCATTCAAAAATTAATTTCTGAAGGTCAACAACGTAGAAGGAACAGCTCCTGCTCCTCAGCAATGTCACAGGCCTTCGAAGAGCAACACTGTGTCTGTATGTGGTGGTGGGGGTATGTGTGCGTGTGATACGTGTGTATGTGTGGTGGGTGGGTGAGCATGTATTGTGGATTGTATGTGATGTGTAGGGCACATGTGCATGTGTGTGTTGTATGGTGTGTGCTGTGGAGGATTGTGTGTGGATGTGGTGTGTGTTTTGGTGTAGCAGGCTTATGTGGTTTGTATATATGTTGACATTCACGTGGAAGGACTAGTATTCTTCTATGGGTCTGAGAAGACATTTTTGTGCCATGACAAACATCAACTTCTTTGTCAGAGAAGACAGGAATGTAGCGTGACAAACCCAACCCACTTACTGAACTTACCCAGTGCCTTAATGGGTAGACTGAGGCCTTGTCCTCTCAGTAAGCAATCACACTGAACAGGCTAACAAATAGAAAGAAGGTGCCAGAAGGTACATGATGGAAAAGAGAAAGCCTGATGCACTTGCCAGTCTGAAACTACAGAAGGCCAAGATTCTGCCTCTGTGGCTATCTTTATTACTCTATGGTTGAGCTATCTAACATGGTAGCCAGGAGCCATGTGAGGCTGTTAAGCACTTGAAATGTGTTCAGCATGACTGAAGAACAGAGTTTTAAATATATTTACATTCAGTTCATTGAAATTGAAATTTGAAAACATTTCAGCTATTAGAAAACTTTTAAGTCTGTAACAACCTGTACAGGAGAAAGAGGAGAGTGAAAAAGTTGGCTTAAAGCTCAACATTCAGAAAACGAAGATCATGGCATCTGGCCCCATCACTTCATGGGAAATAGATGGGGAAACAGTAGAAACAGTGTCAGACTTTGGTTTTTGGGGCTCCAAAATCACTGCAGATGGTGACTGCAGCCATGAAATTAAAAGGTGCTTTCTCCTTGGAAGAAAAGTTATGACCAACCTAGATAGTATATTCAAAAGCAGAGACATTACTTTGCCAACTAAGGTCCATCTAGTCAAGGCTATGGTTTTTCCTGTGGTCATGTATGGATGTGAGAGTTGGACTGTGAAGAAAGCTGAGCACTGAAGAATTGATGCTTTTGAACTGTGGTGTTGGAGAAGACTCTTGAGAGTCCCTTGGACTGCAAAGAGATCCAACCAATTCATTCTAAAGGAAATCAGTCCTTGGTGTTCATTGGAAGGACTGACGCTGAAGCTGAAACTCCAATACTTTGGCCACCTCATGCAAAGAGTTGACTCATTGAAAAAGACCCTGATGCTGGGAGGAATTGGGGGCAGGAGGAGAAGGGGATGACAGAGGATGAGATGGCTGGATGGCATCACTGACTCGATGGACATGAGTTTGGGTAAACTCCAGGAGTTGGTGATGGAAGGGAGGCTGGCGTGCTGCGATTCATGGGGTCGCACAGAGTCAGACACGACTGGGTGACTGAAATGAACTGAACTGAAACTCATCTCATTGTGTACATTAAATATTTTTACATCAATTATACTTCAATGAAGCTGCTAAAAAAATTAAAAGTAAACGACACATGAGGATCTCAAAGCTTTAATGCAAAATGAAAGAATTTAAAACATTTCACAAATAATTTTGCATATTGATTATATATTGGATATGTGTTGATAATACAGGGTTGGCCAAAAATTTGTTGGATTTTCCATAATAACATCTGTTGGAAAAACCCAGACGAAGTTTTGGTCCACCCAATATTTGGGTTATTGTGTGTTAAATAAATTATTATTATTTTTAACATTATGTTTTTCTCAGAGTTAATTGGGAGGACTTTTTTTTTTTAATTGACCATACCATGCAGCATGTGGGATCTTAATTCCCTGACCAGGCATTGAACCTGTGCCCCTATAGGGGAAATGCAGAGCCTTAACCACTGGACTGCCAGGGAAGTCCCTAAATGTATTATTAAAATTAATTTCACCTGTTTCTTTTTACCTTTTTAATTTTTATTTTGTCTTGGAGTATAGCTGATTAGCAAGGTTGTGCTAGTTTCAAGTGTACCGTGAAAGGACTCAGCTCTACATATACATGTATCCATCTCCCCCACCCCCATGCTGCAAATCCCCCAATTTTTACTTTCTGCAGTGCAGCTACTAGACCAGGTAAAATGACATGTGACCCCTTCGCATGACTGTGGCATCGTGCTATTCCACGGACACCAGTCCCACAGCCCCAGGACTTCCCCATCTATCCTCTCGTTCCCCTCTCAATTCCTACAGCCAACTTTGTCCTAATCAGGATTCAGCAGTTTCTCTGTCAAGTCTCTGATTGCTTCATAAAACTCTCTCTCTCATCCCTGGTTAGGTAGAAGTGGAAAAAAGATTTCCACACTCTTGGCAGACCCCAACATACCAATACACTTTGTTGCTGTGTAGTTGTCAGTTGTGTCCAACTCTTGCGACCCCATAGACTGTAGCCCATCAGGCTTCTCTGTCCATGGGATTTCCCAGACAAGAATACTGGAGTGGGTTGCCATTTCTTTCTCCAGGGGATCTTCCTGACCCAGAGACTGAACCCGAGTCTCAATACAACAGGGATGCACTAAGGACTGAGTGGAATGATTTCTAAGCTGGAACTCTGAAAGCTGGAACTTTGCTCTGACCTTACAGTAAACATGGGGTGATTTTTGCAAGCTACCCCACTGCCCTGCACTTCAGATTCCTCACCTCAGAAATGATTCCTTGTACTCTTCTCAGGATTGTTTTAAACATAAGCATTAATATCTGAGGATAGCTGGAGAAAATGAAAATGTTATTCTAATGTTAAATTAATTTGCATTCCAAAGTGGAGGGATTCTGCTCGAGCCAGCCCTCCCTTCCTTTTCCTTCTATCCATTTAGCAAGTGCTGAGTGCCAAATACCCCTGGGCCTGGGCTATGCTGGGCTTACCTGCACTTCACAGACAATCTCCAGTACCTGCTTTGACTCCACCACCTTTCCTGTCTAGTGTCTCACACCATCTCACCTCTTGTAATCACCTGCTGTTCACAAACACAGCCCTGCGGCAAACAGTAGTTTACCCATTTCATCTTCATCATCCCTGCGTGAAACCCTGAGGAAGAAATCAGCTCGCACACTGTGTTTCAGGCCCACTGTTACCCCCATATGATGAAATGTACACAGAGACCCTCAAAATTGGTGTTAAAAGCACATAAACCTCTTGGATTGTTGAGATTCTAGCCCAAGCAGGGTGTGTGTGTAATATCACTAAAAGCAGGTATGATGGATAAAAATGAATGATGGCCCCTTCTCAACGTAAACCAAGCTGCTCATCCCTCAGGGTTGTTTATAAATAGAGGGGAGTCCATTTGTTCGGTTTTCCATGGACAGGCCGGCACTCAATTTAGATAACGACCACACTTTGTGCCCAGCCATCACTCTCTGGCTTGCTGGGTGGTGATTATCAAACAGTGTTTTGGTTTCTCCTGATATACATCTAGTTCTTCCGGTTTAGAGTGAGCTGAAGATGGCTTCAACAGTTTACAGAACAGCCCTGGGCTAGTACATTAGAAGGGCGTGAGGATGAGCGCCTTAGAGGGCCTATCGGGGTGGACATTCCAGTTGGAATTGTGAGTTGAGAGCAGCTGAGTGAATATGGATCTCAGAAGTCTGGTCTCCCCGAGGCCTGGCCTTCTGGGGGCATCACTGACTTACTACGGTCAGTCTGAGAGAGTAAATAACACTTGTCACTGAGATAGAGATGCATGAAGTTGAAGGAACACCAAAACTGGATTAATCAGAAGGTAGCTTTTCCTGATAACATACTCAGATACTGCCCCCAGCCTCCTCAGCTCCATCAGCAGGAGCAAAGAGGGGTCCCAGATTCCATGTGCTCTTACAAGACACTCCCACCCCAGCACTCACAGCCTCAGAACCATAGTCTGCCCTGCAGAACTTTCTGCTCTTCACTCCTATTTATGTCAAACACCCCAAGGCATCCAGAACTCCCAGACTATCCTTTACTCTGTAACTCTCCCCTCCAGACAGATCCACGAAGACCATGGTCTTAGCCTGTCTCCCACTCCGCCAGCTCCTCAAGCTCTCTGGGTCTCATGGTCCACCATGAGTAAAATCCCCTCCATCCTCTGCTGCTCTCTGGTGCTCTCTCCATGCTCTAGCTCTAACTGCAAGCTGGCCCTCCATTCAGGACGCTGGTTCCTCCACACCCCTCAGTGAGGGCTGTTTCCTGTCCTCCATCCCTCCTGCTGTCGAGTCTGGAGTTGGAGTAGCGGGTCCTCTCTGATCCTCAGTGCTGCTTGGGCATCACTGTTCCTCCCTTTTCAAGAAAATGCCTGCTGTGAAGCCCTGCATCAGCCTACAGACTCTGCAAGAGTCTCTTGTTGCAGTCACCTCTAGAGCGCCAGCTTACCACACCGTTTCCCAGACTCTGCAGTTATTAGTTTCAGTGATTTCAACATACACGAAGGGCTCCTCCCAACATCCGGACATTTCAACTCCTTGACAACCTCTTCAAATCTCCAATACCTTGTCCTCTCCCCTATCACAGACTCTCACACCTTGTAACCTCTCATTACTAATGACTGACACTCTCTCCCAATCTCAATTTCATCCCCCTTCTAGAATCATCACCTGCTGCCTTGTAGCATATCCCTCTAGTGCTTGGTTACAACCATCGTTTGACCTGGGGTTGCCATACACAGTTGCACATTTTGAGTACTGCCCAAAGTCCTTGGCCAAGGGGACAAGTGAGCCTTGGCCCAAGCTCCAGAAGGACCTAGAACTTACTGCTCTCACTGCTTTTCCAATTCCTTTCATGCTCTCTCTCTCTCTCTCTTTTTTTAAATTTAGTTATGATTTTTTTAAGTTCACAAAGGTTAATACATTTCTCTTTTATATAACATATAAGTTGAAATAATCTGAAGACATTTATTTTTATGACTTTCAATTTTATAATTGAAAAGTCTATTTTCAATTCAAAATACAATCTATTTTATAAAATCAATCACATTCTTTCAATAATTAGCAATTATTAGCAATAATTAGCTAATTCCTGAAATGAATAGATGTCTATCACCCTCATGGTCTTCCCTCCTTCCCCATCTCTATGATGTTCTTTAGCCCACATTCTATGACTGTAATTCCTTCTCTCTGGTACTGATGAACCTATTTGCAGGACAGCAGTGAAGATGGAGACATAGAAGGACAGACTTGTGGACAAAGTAGGGGAAGGAGAGGATGGGACAAGTTGAGAGAATAGCATTGAAATACACATTACCATAAGCAAAATTAGATAGCCAGTGGAAATTTGCTGTATGAGGCAGGGAGGTCAAATCCGGTGCTCTGTGACAAACTAGAGAGATGGGAGGGGATGGGAGGTGGGAGGGAATTTCAAGTGGGAGGGGAGATACATATAGCTATGATCAGTTCATGCAGAAGCCAACACAATTTGTAACGCCATTATCCTCCAATTAAAAATAAATTTAAAAAGTAATTTCTTAAAAAAAAAAAAAGTAATTTCTTCTCTCAGTTCCCTGGCCAGCTTTCTCCCTTCATCATATTCTCGGCAAAAGCCCAATCCTTTTATTTATGTTTTGTATTATTCTTATTTTTCTATTGGAGTATCATTGCTTTATACGGCTGTACAGTGAAGTGAATCAACTATATGTATAGATACATCCCCTCCCTCTTGGATCTCCCTCCCATTCCGTCAGGATCTTGCGCTCATTTAGATCATCACAGAGCGCTGAACTGAGCTCCCTGCGCTACACCGCAAGTTTACACAAGCTATCTGTTTTACACGTGGTGTTATATTTATGCCAAGCCTAATCCCCCAGTTCATGTCCACAGAACCGCTCTCTACATCTGCGTCCGCCACGCTTATACCCGTGCAGGTGACTATGGCTAGAGAGAGGCTTACCCAAGTTCACATTCACATTCATGAACACTGACTTCAGGCAGATCCTGAGCTCTGTCCGGGACTCCTAGTTTAGTCACTCTCCAGTTTTCTCAGATATCCACCTATGGCCCATACCCAGTGAGAGCCTTGATCCCCATTTCTGTGCAAACACAATCAGCAGAGACCTCCACGTGCTCCGGCTGTGACGTCCACCCATGTGCCTGCATCTGTGTCCCCTACTTTGCCTTCCCTCTGCACCTGGGTGAACTGTCCCTGTTCGTAACCAAAATCAGCCCCTCCACTAGTACATCAAATGTATCCCTTTTGCCTGTGCAAGGGCTTTCTGTAATAATCCTCTCTCTCGCATCATCACTATTTTTTTCTCCTACTGGATCCTTTATATCAGTATACTAACAGGTTATTATATCTCCTGTATTTTACTATTATTATTATTTTTTGGTCACACTGCACAGCTTGTGAGATCTTAATTCCACAACCAGAGATTAAACCTGGGCTGTGGTCGTGACAGTGCTGAGTCCTAACCACTGGACTACTGTGTGTGCTTAAGTCCTCAGTCATGTCTGACTCTTAGCGACCCCATGGACTATAGACGGCAGGCTCCTCTGTCTATGGGGATTATCCAGGCAAGAATACTGAAGTGGTTGCCATGCCCTCCTTTAGGGTTCTTCCCATCCCAGGGATCAAATGCAGGTCTCTCGCGTTGCAGGCAGATTCTTTACCATCTGAGCCACCAGGGAAGCCCACTGGATCACTAGGGAATTCCTTTTCATCTCTTGTATTTGTAAAAATTCTCTCTTCACCCTACAACCTCATTCAGCTACTACACCATTTCTCTGCCTCCCATAGCAAACACCTTTCTCAAGAATGGACAGTACCTGCTGCTCATTCCCATTCTCTCTCCAGTTCAATCCAGTCAGGCTTCTGTCCTCACCACTCCACCGAAATCTTTCTTGGCAAGATTCCCGATGAATACCACATTAAAAAATCTCGGTGAATTCTCAGCTGGTCTCTCCCTTCTAGATGCTTACAACATATTTCAAGGGACCAGACTCCAACACCTGAATCTGTGAGTTGAAGTCACAGGTTGTAATCACATGTTCCAAATACCAGGATGAAAGGTACAGACGCTGGGGAGGGGGAGGTGGGGGCAAGGTGGGACGCTGGGTGGGAGGCTTCCGTCCTGTAGAAGCTGGTCAGAGGCATCCGTGGCCTGCCTGTTCAAGTTTGACTCTGCTAGGGCACAGGCTGTCGATACACAGTCACCTACTTTATTTTAGTTTAGTTTTTTTCAGCTGTTCCTTCCAAGGTTGCAACTTTCTGGAAAGGAAGTGCCAGCTAGACCCTAGAGCCATCAGACCAGATGCATCAAAGGGCCTGTCCTGCATGTTTGAGGATTAGAGTCAATCTTATTTAACGATCTAATTAATGTTTTGATAATTTAACAATTTTGTATGCTTTCTGGAGGGCTTTCGAGGGGAGCGACCTTGACAAATAAAGCCACATTTCCTTTCATTCTCAGAGATGTCTTTTCTGATCCTATTAATGAGAAACATCCTTGCTATCTGGGTTGGGCCAGGAAAGCGAGAACAGGCTTTCCTTCTAGTGGGATGGGGGAAGGATCCCTAAGAGCATGTCAGACGAGGGGTGAAGAGTACAGGGGGCAGAAAGGCAACCAGCCGTCTCTCAGCCCCCAGTCACCCCAGGTTGAGGGCCAGCCCTCTTCACTTTCTACTCTAGTCATCAGAGTGCAGCACCATGAGAGGTGCTCTGCCATCCCGCTGTGCAGCCTGGACTGGGTTTTTCCACTCTCTGGGACTCCATTTCTTCGTATTTCAAATGGACGTGGTAATCCTTATCTTACCTGCCTCAGGGGGTGAGGAGCCAGGTGCTTGGAACAGCACTGGAATCGCTGTGTGTGTGTGCTCAGCCACTTCAGTTGTGTCTGACTCTTCACAGCACTATAGACTGTAGCCCGCCATGTTCTTCTGTCCATGGGATTCTCCAGGCAAGAATACTGGAGTGGGTTGCCATGCTCTCCTGCAGGGGATCTTTCTGACCCAGGGATCAAACCCATATCTCCCACATTGCAGATGGATTCTTTACCCACTGAGCCACCTGGGAAGCCTGGGAAAGTTCAAATTACACCCTAAAACCCAAGGACAAAGAGTATGATGAGGCTACTTAAGCCCTTTGTAGGATGAGGTGCTCTCCCACGAAAGGCACAACTACCTTCCTCCTTCCAAATCAATGCCCTGTGGAGCGGTGGTGAGGAGCGCAACCTCCTTGGATGGGGGTTCCAATCCTCTTTCCATCACTACCTTGCTGTGGGCTGAGGTGGTGCAAATTAGTTCGCCTCCCTATTCCTTCTCATCTACAAATGGGTACAAGAATAGCCTCATCCTCATCTTTCATAAAGCTTATGTGAGAACCAAATGAGATGATGGATAGACAGTGCTCAATTTGCAGAGTTCAACTAAGCATAAGTTTCAATTATTGTGGTTTAGTTCAATAACGCTGGTCCCAACAACATGGTTCCAATTTCATTTATCACATTCACTTAGCTGTGAATAATTTCAAGAAGAACAAACTTCTCTGCTAGCTCTTTGATCCACAGATCTCCAGGTAAATGACAGAGCTTATCAAGATCGGAGACCAACTGTATCACTTCTGCTCATTTGTTACTCAGTTCACACACACAGGCAGCAAAGCATGTAGCTGTGCTGCCTCCTTGTGTCCCAGTGACAAACCCATGTGATGATCACAAGGGGGAGCTGCCCAAGAAAAATAAAAATTCAGCAAAAAAAGAAAAAAAAATGATAATGTTGGACATGAAACTCAAACTCAACATAAATGGAGTCATAGAAGAAATGGCTGACCATGGAAATATTGATGCTGCTGCTCTTTGAGAGACTCGTGTATGCTGTGGGAGGAGCAGATGAAGGCAAACTTAGTAACACAAATGTGGAGAGTGGTTGTGATAAAGAGGGTGAAGATGTCTCAGAGGAAGAAACACCAACAAAAACTTCACATGAAAGGAAATCTCAGAGGTACTCCACAACAATGAAAGTGCAAATAATAATGTGTTGGAAGCTGATGCAGACTTAGAGAAAGGAACATGAGTCTTTGCCAAGGCGTAGAAAAGATGCATGCTCTGTATCGTATGTTCTATAACGAGAAGAAGGCGAGCACTTATCAAACTTTCTTGATAGAATTTTTTTTAAAAAAGAGACAAAACACAATATTTCTCAATGTTTCTAATGTTTTGAGTTACAGTGTACTAAGTAAATATTGTTTTTTACTATCTCATTTCATTTCAGTAAATGTTTATAAAAGAGAGTTCTAGGGGCTCCCCCAATGGCTTAGCAGGTAAAGAACCCACCTGCAATGCAGGAGACACAGGAGACTCGAGTTCGAACCCTGGGTCAGAAAGATCCCCTGGAGGAGGAAATGGCAACCCACTCCAGTATTTTTGCCTAAAAAATCCCATGGAGCCTGGTGGGCTAGTCAGTCCAAAGTGTCCCAAAGAGCTGGACAAGACTTAGTGACTAAGCAGCAGCAGAGAGCTCTGTTTTGACGAAGGTTCTAAAGTTCACAGAACAATTGACATTTTTCCCATGATTATTAAGAGGGCTTTGAAGGGTTTCAGCACAAATGGTTTTTTATAGTACCTCACTATCAAGCAAAGTGAGGACCCCCTGCATATAAAGATAAATGATGATAGGTGATGGCTGACCTTATTATCACTATATTGACCAAGAAGTCCAGAGGAGCAAGCTGTACTGCCTCTTTCATCGCCCGTTCTACTCACCTATCAGGTCAGAACAGGACTGGGTGAGGAAACTCTGGGACAATGAGAGGTTATAACAACCAGGAGGAGGAAAGGTCCTGAGCTGGCAAGCCTTAGCCAAGAAATTTTTACTTGGAATGAGTAGATGACTGATCTTCAACCACAGGCCACACAGTCTATGGAAACTTGGAAATGCTTGCTACCATCTTCAAAGATGCTGTTACTTCATATTTGGTAGAATCTTCAAATCTCAAATTAACTGAGCTGACATTAGAAGAGATAGAAACTTTCTGGTTGGGTTCAAGAACCTGAAGACAACCCCTTCCTCAACCAACTCAAAAGAAAAGGTCTGTAGAGGGGGTGCAAAACCTAAGGCACAGATTGGTCCGGAATTTCCAAGTCTCTTTCATTTGCCCAGTGAACTGGTCAATCTCAATGACTTACTTTATGTTCAGCTCCAGGCAAAAAGAAGGTGTGTGAGATGGGGAGGCAAGGGTTGTAGATAATTTGTGCCAAACTGCCAGGACTCAAATCTTGGATATACAACCTTGTATTTGAGGGACTGAGGGTGAGTTTCTTAACCTCTTCATGCCTCAGTTTCTTCATTTGCAAATTAAAGATAATAGGAATGTCTTAATCAGCTCAGGCTGCTATAACAAAAGTACCATAGACTGGGTGGCCTGAACAACAAACATTTATTTCTCAAGGTTCTGGAGGCTGAGAAATCTAGAATCAAAGTGCCAGCAGGGTCAGTGTCTGACAAGGGCCTGCTTTCTGGTTCACAGAGAGCCATTTTCTCACTGTGTTCTCCCCTGGCAGAATGGGGCAAGAAAGCTCTCTTGTTGTTCAGTTGCTAAGTTATGTCTGACTTTCTGTGACCCCACGGGCTGCACACGCCAGGCCTCCCTGTCCTTCACCATCTCCCACAGTTTGCTCAAATTCATGTCGACTGAGTCGGTGATGCCATCCAACTGTTTCATTCTCTGTCACTCCCTTCTCTTCCTGCCCTCAATCTTTTCCCTTATCAGGGTCTTTTCCAATGAGTCAGCTCTTCACATCAGGTGGCCAAAGTATTGGAGCTTCAGCCTCAGCATCACTCCTTCTGAAGTATATTCAGGGTTGATTTCCCTCAGGATTGACTGGTTTGGTCTCCTTGCTGTCTGAGGGACTCTCAAGAGTCTTCTCCATCACAATTCAAAAGCATCAATTCTTTGGCACTCAGCCTCTGGAGTCTCTTTTGTAAGGGCACCAGTTCCACTCATGAAGGTTCTACCCTCACTTGACCTAATCACTCCCAAAAGACCCCATCTTCTAATACTATCCACATTGGGGATTATGCTTCAGTGAACTTTGAGGGGGTATACACATTCAGTCTATAACAAATAGTATCTATTTATATAGATGAGAGGTCTACAAGTGATCACCTATACTAAGCCCCTTTCTCAGTCTCCGGTACACAGTGACTGCTCTCTATTGTTTTTTTTTTTTTTTTAATTAGAAAGTAATTAATTAAAAGAAAAAAATTCACATTCAAACAGAAAGTTTCAGAAGATCAGATTTTTACCATTATCCAAATAAGTGAATTTTATCCTAAGTCATATGACACAGAAAATTTGTGTTGCTGGTATGAATAAGTAAGCAT
Source organism: Aepyceros melampus (assembly GCA_006408695.1). NCBI lineage: Eukaryota > Metazoa > Chordata > Mammalia > Artiodactyla > Bovidae > Aepyceros > Aepyceros melampus. The sequence continues at coordinate 224,746 of SJXQ01006446.1, forward strand.
CAGAATAATCATTGGGAAACAGACTTCCATGGTCCAGTAGAAGCTTCAAAGCATTACCCGTCTTATGGGCTTGGCTCTCACTTCCTCTTCACTAGTAGGAACTGTTCTCCTCTGAATGAGATGCTACTGAGTTATTTATAAGAAGAAGCTTCCCTTCATCTGTCTGCACCAGTAGGGACCATGGTGGCAGTTATTTTATTTTCTAGAATGGAAGAGATTCAGGGTCTCCTGACCCTCTCCCCACGTACTTATCAGTGGTATGTTTTTGTGAGGAGTGAGCTAGGGTTAGGAGTTGGGCTGTGGGAAGAGGTGGCGATTAGGTAAAAGCAAGACCTTGTCCATGAAGTTCTGGCGATTCCAGTCCAAGCTGAGCTCTTCCATCTCTGATCTTATTATCACTAGTCCCTGATACTCAGCATATTCTACAAGTTTGTCAGCTATTGTTCAGAGAGGTGGATAGTATTTCCCTTGTTGGTAGGATGCCATCTTACCCCTCACACAGAGATCCTTCAGCAGCTGTAAGCAGTGAGTACATGCTGATTGATTGAGAGGCAAGACCTCTCAGGGAAGCCAAGAGGAAGCTCTTGGGTTGGGAAGAGCCTGGTGGGAGGGTGAGGGTTGGACACCCAGAGCCCACATCCATCTCATTTTTCTCCCCATAACTGACAGTCAGGACAGAGTTTCTCACTTCCTCCAGTCTGCCTGGGAGGGTGTCTTGGATGATTTAATTGTTCCATGAGAATGAAAGTTGGTAACAGGGGAGCTGCCCTTTCTGGAGCCAGTGGGAGGGAAGGGCCCCTTTAAGGACTATGTGACAAGTAGGACTGGCTGCATAATTTGAGAGGCCCCATGCAAAATGAAAATGTGAGACCCCTTGTTCAAAAACTGTTGAGAACTTTAAGACCGTGACAGCAGGGCGTTAAACCAAGTGTGGGCCTGTGTAAGTACCTGGAGTGCTTCCTAGGGGTGATCCTGACTGCTGAGTATTTACATGGACCATGGTAATTGCCGAAAGAAAAATGCTTTCCTATTACAGATTATTGTATTGAACTATGTAAAATGGGTATCAATAAATGTATTTACTCAAAAATAAAAAAGAAAAAAGGATGGGGCCCTGCAGTGCTCAGGCCTCGAGTCCTTGAAGCCTTCCCTGCAGTGAATCCAGGAGTACTGGCTGGCTTGGGCACAGCACATTAACTCACCACCCACAGCTCCGAGCCCTCAGTGTCTGGGGATGGTGGGGTGAGGGGGGAAGGACATAGTGTCCGGCTCCTTCCTCCTGGCTGAGAGCAGGATGGGAAAAAAGGAATGCTGGCAGGACTAGCATGTTGTGTGCCCTCAGAAGAGGCCCCAGCGGCCCCACGGACGGAAATGTTAAACACAGAGGCTCTGTGTTTATCTCACCCCGTCGTCACGCAGCATGACTGAGGCCTGCCTGCAATTCTACCCTGGGTGTGCTCGGGGAATCACAGCCTCTCCATGACAATATTTACTCCACTGTTGCCTGGGGGAGCTCTGAATTCAGAGAATCACGGTGGTTTTTTGGAGATCTCCACCCTCCAAAAACAGCTGCTTTTGCCTGCTGAGATTGTTCTAGCTTGGGTCAAGAGTGGGATGGAAGTCACCTTTGGGAGAAAACCCGGGGAGAACCAAGTACTTCAAACTCTTACCACGGCTACTGACTCTTAGTTCACTTTGCCCACCGCATGTGACTTGGGAGTGGTTTGATTTTCTCTGAGCTCTTTGAGATGAAGACAGTGGCCAGGCCTTCTCTTTCAACTCTGCCCTCTGTACCTGAGGTCCTCTATGTAGGTACTTCTCACAGAATGAAGGAGGAAGGAAGGAAAGGTGGGAGGCCAGGCTGTCTCCCCCTGTACTAAGTGTGTTGGGCATCAGGAGTGGGGCTAGAGGTGGTGCGGGAAGCAGGGCTGAGGAGGATCTATTTGCTCCTCCCGAGAGCCGTCGCCTCCTCAGCTCCTCAAGGCAGCCCCAGCTGACTGGAGTTCAGATGTTGACTTTTCCAAATACTTTAAGAGCAATGAACGTTTAACAGCTTTGTGAAGCTCCCCACAGAGGCACCAAGGTTTTCCTAAGGATTTAGCCTGTTGTGCGTGTGTAACACCTAAGAAAGCTCTGCTTTTGAGGGTGATGTTCCAGAAAAGCCAGGTAATACAGGGAGATGAGCCTCCTGTCTGCAGGAGCCTAGCAAATATAATGTCATTTTGCTTCATACAGATACTTCTTTTGTTCTCTTTACATTATGGCAATACATTTCCTCTGGCATGATTTCTATATGTCAAACCTATCAACCTATGTATTAGAACAATTGAACAGGTTTTGTATTTTATCTTAGTAGCATAGGGCTTCCCTGGTGACTCAGACGGTAAAGCGTCTGCCTACAATGTTGGAGACCTGGGTTCAATCCCTGGATTGGGAAGATCCCCTGGAGAAGGAAATGGCAACCCACTCCAGTACTCTTGCCTGGAAAATTCTATGGATGGAGGAGCCTGGTAGGCTATAGTCCATGGGATCTCAAAGAGTCAGACATGACTGAGTAACTTCACTGATTAGCAGCATAAGCTGAGGTATCTAACTGATGTTAAGAGGAAAGAAATTTGTTATAAATTGAATTGTTACTATTTTAATCTATGTAATATATATGTAAATGCTATATATATTATGTTATATACATTGTATATTATATGTTAATGTTATATATTGTATATTCTGTCGATTTCAGTTACTTAGAGATAATTTTGGAGAAGGCAATGGCACCCCACTCCAGTACTCTTGCCTGAGAAATCCCATGGATGGAGGAGCCTGGTAGGCTGCAGTCCATGGGGTCACGAAGAGTCAGACATGACTGAGTGACTTCACTTTCACTTTTCACTTTCATGCATTGGAGAAGGAACTGGCAACCCACTCCAGTGTTCTTGCTTGGAGAATCCCAGGGACGGGGGAGCCTGGTGGGCTGCCGTCTATGGGGTTGCAGAGTCGGATACGACTGAAGCAACTTAGCAGCAGCAGCAGAGGCAATTTAGGACCCTTTCATACAGACTTTCAAATATCCAAATCCTTCTATCTTAGTTGATCCAGATACTTAAGGTTATTATAGGCATCCATTGAAGAAGGAGGCTAATTCTTTCAGTTGGTGGCTTTATCAGACAGCTAGCCATTCTATATATGTGGCACAATTACACTATTCTGTATGTCATCAAATGATCATTTGCTCTGTATCTTTTCAAATAACTTACTGTTAAACATTTCGTTTGCAAGCAAGATTGGCTGCAAACTACTTCATGATTTTATGAAGCTGAGCCTTGAAAGTGAAACACATAGTATAGCTGTCAGTATCTCAAGGGTGACCATGATGATTGCAGGCTTTTTCAATTGTTTTAGCTAAATTTCAGCAAACTTGCTACAGGGTCAACTTGAGACTCCATTGCTTTCCACAGTGGCTTTACTTCCAAGTTTTCAAGCCTGGAGGGGTTGGGGGAATTTTCTTCAAATTTCTTCAAATCATGGTATCCACGATTCCCAACGTATCCCCCCATCACACAACTTAATGGGTCATTTTTCCCCCACCGTAGAGACATTCTTTGCACACAAAGTAACAGACTTTTGGTGACCTCTCCAATATCAACTCTACTGCTTTCTGGTTAACAGTGATGATCTCCCACTGTAGGGTTAAAAATGGCTGCCTAGGCCTGGTCATGTGACCCAGTCCTGACAATGGGGCCTAAGGGGAAGTTGATCTGAGGCTTCTGGGAAATACTTCCCTCTTCAAGAGAAGAGCAAAAGAGAAATGGCAAAATCCACCCGTGGAAGATGATGGAGCACAAAAATGGAAACAGTCTGGGTCCTAATGTCATGGCCAAGTCTCTGCAATAACCAGTCTGACTCCTGTCCAGCCTTTCAACTTCTTGCTATGCGAGCTGGTAAATTCCCATGTTGTTTAAGCCACCTCTTTTTCACTTTGTTAAGAGCTGCCAAATGTATCCCTTCCAACTAACAGCATTCACTAGTTAATGGTACACATAGTAGATGAAGAACACTGTATCAGATACTAATGAGAAATTCAAAAGAAAGAGAAAATTTTTTTCCTTCAGTGAAATTACCTAGTTGACAGAAAGAAAAATACACTTACAAATACAAATTAAGAATTTCTGCCGAGTGCCTCAGGTTCATATGTAAAATACTGTCTGTGTGTGTGTGCGCGCACACACTCAGTCCCTTAGTCATATCTGATTCTTTGTGACCCTCCAGACTGTAGTCCACCAGGCTCCTCTGTCTATGGGATTTTCCAGCAAAACTACTGGAGACGGTTGCTATTTCCTCATGCAGGGGATCTTCCTGACTCGGATTGAACTCGTGTCTCCTGTGTGTCCTGTGTTGGCAGGCAGATTCTTTACCATTGAGTCAACTGGGAAGCCCTGCAAAGTACTAGAGTGTAAGCTAAATACAAACTGCAAACATTTCTGCAAGATTTGTTTATATTGTCAGTTTTCAGCAAGATGTTTTCACAGCATAAAGAGAGTCCAAAAAAACTTAAAATATAAAATGTGGCTCTCTCCCTTTTCTTTTGTGAATCTGCTTGGAAGTTGACATTATGGTCTTTGAAAGGCACATACTCTGGTATTGTTTTGGAAAGCAATGGGACAGAAAATATTTCTCAGAAATGGGAACTCAGCTATAGAGGCTGCTGATCACTTACACTACTGCTTATGTCTGATTTGAAATATGCAAGCAATTTGCCTCTTTAAGAATTTATTACCATCAGGTTAATAATCTTCACCTGACATCTGGAGAGTAACTCACAGGCACCTTCATGTTTTTCTAAACTCTATCTGAGGCTGAGGAGTTAGCCAATGTTAGCATAAACGCCAATCTGAGGGTCAGAAATAATAATTTTGGGCCTTTGCATCTTCCTGGAGGCCACTTGCATTAGGCATGTTCTCACGGTGGTAACAGAGTGTACTTGTAGGTTTGTGTTACACAGCAGTGATTATGGTGGCAGCTCTGACTCAAACTTTTAAAGTTTGGTGAAATAAGCCTCATTTGAAAGAGAAACTGGGCTTCACATGTTTTCCCAGAAATACCATGAAATGAGACCAGAACCTAAATTCCCGTAGAGGAGCTGCAGGGGGTCCAGCAACTGGGGAGCATCAGGATTTGATAGGACCCCTGTCCTGCTAGGAGGAAGCGAGAATGACAAGAAAGGTATTTGTGGCTGTCGGTGCTTCTGTTGTGGTAGATGGACACAACTGTAAAGTACCAGACCTGCATGTATTCCAGATCCTTCCTCAGAGCTCTTCTGTGATATCTCAAGTTCAAGCTCCTTATCGTGTCTTTCCAGCCTCTCTGCCTCACTGTTGGCCCTATCATCTCCTCATCATTCTCTGAAGTGCATATGTTCTTTCTGGCTTCCCTGCCTTTGCTCGTGGAAGGCCCACTGCCTGCAATGCCTCTCCTCCTCCTGTTTTCCTTCTCCATCTGTCCTCTCTGCCCGATCTTCACTGCCTCTTTCAGGTCTCGTTTCTAACAGGACTATCCTGGTCCTCAGTGAGCTCTCTCTTCTTAAGATAATAGTTATAACAACTTGTTAAGCATGCAGCACGTGTCATGTCATCCACATGTGGATGTGTCTTGTTCATCCTTGCAACACCCTTTGCAAATAGATAATTTGAAGAAATTGAGGTCCCAAGAAGTTTTAAGGGACTTGCAAGAAACTACATGAGTTGTTGCTATTGTTCAGTCACTAAGTCATGTCTGACTCTTTGCAAACCCACCAACTACAGCACACCAGGCTCCTCTGTCCTCCACTATCTCCCAGAGTTTGCTCAAATTCATGTCCATTGAGTCAGTGATGCGATCTAACCATCTCATCCTCAGTTACCCACTTCTTTTGCCTTCAGTCTTTCCCAGCATCAGGATCTTTTCCAATGAGTCAACTCTTCACATTAGATGGACAAAGTATTGGAGCTTCAGTTTCAGCCTCAGTCCTTCCAATGAATATTCAGGGTTGATTTCCTTTAGGATTGACTGGTTTGATCTCCTTGCTGTCCAAGGGACTCTCAAGCATCTTCTCCAGCACCACAATTTGAAAGCATCAATTCTTTGGTTCTCTGCTTTCATTATGGTTCAACTCCCACATCTGTATGTGACTGCTGGGAAAACCATAGCTTTGACTATATGGAACTTTGTCGGCAAAGTGATGTCTCTAATTTTTAATACACTGTCTAGGTTTGTCATAGTTTTCCTCCCAAGGAGCAATCACCTTTTTATTTCATGGCTGTTGTCACCATCCACAGTGATTTTGGAGCCCAAGAAAATAAAATCTGCCACTGTTTCTAATTTTTCCCCCTCTACCTGCCATGAAGTGATGGGACCGGATGCCATGATCTAATTTTTTGAATGTTGAGTTTCAAGCCAGTTTTTTTACTCCTCTTTCACCCTCATCAAGAGGCTCTTTAGTTCCTCCTCACTTTCTGCCATTAGAGTAGTATCATCTGCATATCTGAGGTTATTGATATTTCTCCTGGCAATCTTGATTCCAACTTGTGATTCAGTGGCTAAATCTGGATTCCCATCAGCTCTATCTGGCTCTAGCTGTTTCCTCTCTTCTACCCTGCCTAATTGCATTCAGCTCCAGTGTCTCCTACCCAAATAGTTTTGTCTTTTGGAGAAAGAATAATTAGAACTTGCCTTTCCAGAGTGCTAAATCCTCCTAAATCATAGGCAAAGACTGTGCTATGGTGGACTACATGGGTATGGAGGGGTGTTCTGGATGTGAAACCTGCTGCGATGGGATGGAGGTTTTCCGCTCTCCATACGCTGTTTCCATCTATCCCCACCTTGGGACCTGGTACACACAGTAGAAGGGCATTTGGTAATGAAATTCAAGGGATTTGGTCATTAGAGCTCTCAGCAAACTGCTGATTAGAGTGTCTAGCTAACCTCTAGGAGCTAAAGGCGCCAAACTTATCAGAATGGAATGAGATAGAAATGCAAACTGATTAATACGGAATTCCAGTTGAGCTGTTTCAAATCCTGAAAGATGATGCTGTGAAAGTGCTGCACTCAATATACCAGCAAATCTGGAAAACTCAGCAGTGGCCACAGGACTGGAAAAGGTCAGTTTTCATCACAATTCCAAAGAAAGGCAATGCCAAAGAATGCTCCAACTACCGCACAATTGCACTCATCTCACATGCTAGTAAAGTAATGCTCAAAATTCTCCAAGCCAGACTTCAGCAATACGTGAACCATGAACTCCCTGATGTTCAAGCTGGTTTTAGAAAAGGCAGAGGAACCAGAGATCAAATTGCCAACATCTGCTGGATCATGGAAAAAGCAAAAGAGTTTCAGAAAAATATCTATTTCTGCTTTATTGACTATGCCAAAGCCTTTGACTGTGTGGATCACAATCACATGCTAGTAAAGTAATGCTCAAAATTCTCCAAGCCAGACTTCAGCAATACGTGAACCATGAACTCCCTGATGTTCAAGCTGGTTTTAGAAAAGGCAGAGGAACCAGAGATCAAATTGCCATCTGCTGGATCATGGAAAAAGCAAAAGAGTTCCAGAAAAACATCTATTTCTGCTTTATTGACTATGCCAAAGCCTTTGACTGTGTGGATCACAATCAACTGTGGAAAATTCTGAAAGAGATGGGAATCCCAGACCACCTAACCTGCCTCTTGAGAAATCTGTATGCAGGTCAGGAAGCAACAGTTAGAAGTGGACATGGAACAACAGACTGGTTCCAAATAGGAAAAGGAGTACGTCAAGGCTGTATATTGTCACCCTGCTTATTTAACTTACATGCAGAGTACATCATGAGAAACACTGGATTGGAAGAAACACAAGCTGGAATCAAGATTGCTGAGAGAAATATCAATCACCTCAGATATGCAGATGACACCACCATTATGGCAGAAAGTGAAGAGGAGCTGAAAGTGAAAGAGGAGAGTGAAAAAGTTGGCTTAAAGCTCAACATTCAGAAAACAAAGATCATGGCATTGGTCCCATCACTTCGTGGGAAATAGATGGGGAAACAGTAGAAAGTGTCAGACTTTGTTTTTTTCGGCTCCAAAATCACTGCAGATGGTGACTGCAGCCATGAAATTAAAAGATGCTTACTCCTTGGAAGAAAAGTTATGACCTACCTAGATAGCATATTCAAAAGCAGAGACATTACTTTGCCCATAAAGATTCGTCTAGTCAAGGCTATGGTTTTTCCTGTGGTCATGTATGGATGTTGCTCCAAAATCACTGCAGATGGTGACTGCAGCCATGAAATTAAAAGATGCTTACTCCTTGGAAGAAAAGTTATGACCAACCTAGATAGTATATTCAAAAGCAGAGACATTACTTTGCCGACTAAGGTCCGTCTAGTCAAGGCTATGGTTTTTCCTGTGGTCATGTATGGATGTGAGAGTTGGACTGTGAAGAAGGCTGAGCGCCGAACAATTGATGCTTTTGAACTGTGGTGTTGGAGAAGACTCTTGAGAGTCCCTTGGACTGCAAGGAGATCCAACCAGTCCATTCTGAAGGAGATCAGCCCTGGGATTTCTTTGGAAGGAATGATGCTAAAACTGAAGCTCCAGTACTTTGGCCACCTCATGCGAAGAGTTGACTCATTTGAAAAGACTCTGATGCTGGGAGGGATTGGGGGCAGGAGGAGAAGCGGACGACCGAGGATGAGATGGCTGGATGGCATCACGGACTCAATGGACGTGAGTCTGAGTGAACTCTGGGAGTTGGTGATGGACAGGGAAGCCAGCTGCTGTGATTCATGGGGTTGCCAAGAGTCAGACACGACTGAGCGACTAAACTGAACTGTTTAGTTCTTTGGCCCATTTTTTGATTGGGTCATATATTTTTCTGGAATTGAGCTGCAGGAGTTGCTTGTATATTTTTGAGATTAATTGTTTGTCAATTGCTTCATTTGCTATATTTTCTCCCATTCTGAAGGCTGTCTTTTTACCTTGCTTGTAGTTTCCTTTGTTGTGCAAAAGCTTTTAAGTTTAATTAGGCCCTGTTTGTTTATTTTTGCTTTTATTCCCATTACTCTGGGAGGTGGGTCATAGAGGAATCTGCTGTGATATATGTCAGAGAGTGTTTTGCCTATGTTTTCCTCTAGGATTTTTATAGTTTCTGGTCTTACATTTAGATCTTTAAGAAATATACCATGTTCATGGATTGGATGAATCAATATAGTGAAAATGAGTATACTACCCAAAGCAATCTATAGATTCAATGAAATCCCTATCAAGCTACCAACAATACTTTTCGAAGAAATAGAACAAATAATTTCACAATTTGTATGGAAATACAAAAAACCTCAAATAGCCAAAGCCATCTTGAGAAAGAAGAACGGAACTGGAGGAATCAACCTGCCTGACTTCAGGCTATACTACAAAGCTACAGTCATCAAGACACTATGGTACTGGCACAAAGACAGAAATATAGATCAATGGAACAAAATAGAAAGCCCAGAGATAAATCCATGCACCTATGGACACTTTATCTGTGACAAAGGAGGCAAGAATATACAATGGAGAAAAGACAATCTGTTTAACAAGTGGTGCTGGGAAAACTGATCAACCACTTGCAAAAGAATGAAACTAGAACACTTTCTAACAACACCATACACAAAAATATATTTACATTTTGAATTCTAAAAGGAACTCAATCACAGTTCTTAAGGAATTGTTTCTATTTAAAAACAAAGTTAATTCCAACTTCCAAACCACCCACTTTAAAGGAACTTTTAGAGCACTTTCAAGCCAGTCACTGCATGTAGTGTGATGTGAGACAAGGGAAAGAAGAGAAGATCAAAAGAAACTTGGGCAAAGAATGTGAAGTAATTTAATTGGAACCTCACCAGTGAGCAGGGAGCTGTTCCAGGATCTTAAGCAGAGGAACCAAAATATGAAATTTAAGCATGAGAAAGTTAATCTGAAAGCTTATGAAGACTGATTTTAAGAGGAAGAAAACAGAGATGAGGAAAACAGTTCAGAGCTAACTGATTAGATAAGACATCTGGCACTGAGTGTTAAGAACAGATTTCATTAAGAATATAATTCAGTTCATGTAACAGCAATATTTCAAAGTAATACAGTAAATCAGGAATATTTCAAAGAAAGAGCCCCAAAACTTCATGACATATTGAATATAGGGGATAAAAGTGAGGGAGCAAATTAAGACTCAATTCTGGATTTTTAATCTAACTGCAAACAGAATCCCAGAGGCATTAACGAGGCTGAGAAAATCAATACTACTTTGGGTGTTTAAAATAAAAGCAATACGTCTCACTAACTGTGTCCCAAAGACTCTTGTGAAGGTAGGCCTGAGTTGCTGGTTATTATGAGGTCAGGGACAAAACAAATACTCAAATGCAAGTTTCTGCTTAGTAATGGTCTTAGAATTTATTAGTTACAAGTGACTTAGCAGCAGCAGCAGCAGCATGCCAATATATCTCTAAAAGGATCAGCTCAGTGTTTAAAAACTTCACTCAGATGTTTTACTCTACATAACTTGGATTAGTGGGAAAGAAATAAAGTCAAAATGCTGAGATTACAATGAGGCTAATCACTGTAATCATTATTAAACCTGCTTTGGAAAACTTCATTTTTCACTTATAAAAAAAGTAGTGTATTTTTTAAGAGTTCATGTCTCCATAATAAACAAGATCAAATACCATGTAGAAATCAATTTGCAAAGTTGCATAAAAATTTTAAAAATTAAACTACTCTACAGTTAAAATTTTAGTTTATAACTACTGTATTCAATGCAATGTTCTCTTATGGGAAAATCAGTATTACTCAAACAACAGGTAATGACTGCTTCATATTTTCTGTTGATATCTAAGAATTCTTCACTGGTATCTTGGTTTCATACCTATGCTTTCTGCAAAAAGAAAGACAAATTTTCCTTGAACTGTCATCCATGAAAACCTGTAGTAGATGAAGCTAATGGTAAGGGAAACTGATTAGTGTCACCATATTTATTAAAAGATAGCTGGTCCTTTAAAGCTCCTTAGACAATCTACCCCACTGTGAGCCTCTTCTGAGGCTCTATGTCCCATTCCCAAATGACACAATTTAACATGATATAACACTCCCTGGGGAGAGGGGGGAAACACCCTCCTCTTCTAATTAGGTCTGCAATAGGTTGCTCTCTCACATTAACAGACATCTGCTTAAACAATCAAAAACAAAATCACCTTTATTCCAGAGGTCAAGAGAGTTATAATTACTACAAAAATTGCAAAACGCCTTAGTATATACAGCTTCATTTCCAAAAGCAGCAGATTTTGTTTAGAAGATAAAGACAGCAGCAGATGACAAATACATTAAACAAGTGTTTTTATTTAAAATATATTTGTTAATGAATCTGGAGGTCAATTTATTAAATGTCACCTAAACAGCAAACACAGAAAATATTCATTATGAAAAGATTTTTGCAGACTGGAAATGCACCCTCAGATTTTAATGTCTTAGATTGAAATAATAATAATAATGACTAACATCTTTGTTAACCCTTCAAATTTCTTCAAATATACCATATGCATACGCATACACAACACATATACATATATTATATTTGTATTTTACTCTATTTGTATTTTACTATATAAATGAGGAAAACAAAGTGGAGTGAATTATATTTATGTCAAGAGACACTAAAAAATATATAATGTGTCTGCAATATGCAGAGATGTGAGAGGCCTGGGAAGAGAAAACAGTAAGCCATTAGACCCCACAAGGCAAGGTATCACATGAGATGAAGAAGTGAAAGTCGCTCAGTCATGTCTGACTTTTTGCAACCCCATGGACTATACAGTCCATGGAATTCTCCAGGCTAGAATACTGGAGTGGGGAGCCGTTCCCTTCTCCAGGGGATCTTTCGAACCCAGGGATCGAACCTAGGTCTCCTGCATTGCAGGCAGATTCTTTACCAGCTGAGCCATCAGGGAAGCCAGAGATGAAGAAAGTTACCACCAGATTCTCAACTAAACCTCATTCCAGTAGCTGTTCACTGGGCTTACTTGCTAAGAGAAAGAATACTCATTATTCATTGTTTATTATATATAACCATAACACAATGTTAGCTCACTCAGCAAGAAAGTGCTAATGAAATCATTCAGATCAGAAAAATGCCTCCTATACAGTCTAGCAATGAATGATTTCAGGGCATTCAACAGAGAGCTTGGGATGACTAAAGCTGCCCCTCATGTCCTCTTTTCAGGTGTTAAAGTATCAGTTCAGTTCAGTCACTCAGTTGTGTCCGACTCTTTGTGACACCATGAACTGCAGCATGCCAGGCCTCCCTGTCCATCACCAACTCTCAGAGCCTACCCAAACTCATGTCCATTGAGTTGGCTATGCCATCCAACCATCTCATCCTCTGTTGTCCCCTTCTCCTTGTGCCCTCAATCGTTCCCAGCATCAGGGACTTTTCAAATGAGTCAGCTCTTTGCATAAGGTGGCCAAAGTACTGGAGTGTCAGCTTCAACATCAGTCCTTCCAATGAACACCCAGGACTGATCTCCTTTAGGATGGACTGGTTGGATTTCCTTGCAATCCAAGGGACTCTCAAGAGTCTTCTCCAGCACCACAGTTCAAAAGCATCAATTCTTCGGTGCTCAGCACTCTTTATAGTCCAACTCTCACATTCATACATGACCACTGGAAAAACCATAGCCTTGACTAGACAGACCTTTGTTGGCTAAGTAATGTCTCTGCTTTTTAACATGCTGTCTAGGTTGGTCATAACTTTCCTTCCAAGGAGTTTCTTTTATTTCGTGGCTGCAATCACCATCTTCAGAGATTTTGGAGCCCCCAAAAATAAAGTCTCTCACTGTTTCCATTGTTTCCCCAGCCATTTGCCTTGGAGTGATGGGATCAGATGCCATGATCTTAGTTTTCTGAATGTTGAGCTTTAAGTCAACTTTTTCAGTCTCCTCTTTCACTTTCATCAAGAGGCTTTTTAGTTCTTCTTTGCTTTCTGCCATAAGGGTGGTGTCATCTGCATATCTGNGGTTATAATATATAGTGGTATAATCACATATTATATGTGGTTATAATATATAGTGGTATGATCAGGTATTATATGTGGTTATAATAGATAGTGGTATAATCAGGTATTATATGTGGTTATAATAGATAGTGGTATGATCAGGTATTATATGTGGTTATAATATATAGTGGTATGATCAGGTATTATCTGTGGTTATAATATATAGTGGTATATCATATATATAGTCATTGCAATGATACATAGCCTTAGCATTGTTATTATTGTCTTGCTGTCTTTTGGTGGAAGAATTTCTCCATCTGGCTCAAATCCCCACGGCGTGAGGACTCACCCATTCAAATGAAACCTGTTTGCTGGCCCGTGTCTCTCGTTTCTTCTCCCGTCTCCCGGTCAGGAGGCTAACAGACAAATCATTAAACCCACAGGAAACAGAGGCTCTTCTCTGAAAGCAGAAACGCGGCCGAAAGTATTTTGAAACGATCCTGCCCATATGTGACACGGCCGTGCGCATCCTTTGTGGCTTTGATTCCTTTCAGGCCCCTGCCTTCTGGGTGTTTTTAAAGGATGCCTTTTCCATTTGCAAACTATTAGAGCACCAGCATTTGGAAAATAGGAGCGACATCCTTTCAAAAGGCTGCAAACGTCTTTGTTTTAGCTCTGGAGTCAGGGTCACCTTTGATGTTCCAGACAGACTTTGAATCTTTAATTCGACTACATGCAAAAGAGGAGGAGGAAACTGACATTTTGAGACATTTTCATTGGAACTGTTTTTATAGAGGCACCACAACACACACATAAAGCTGCCATAATTTTACTGTGTGAAAAGCGTTAGTGTTGGTCACTAACTTGTATCCTCTTTTGCGACCCTATGGACTGTAGCCTGCCAGGCTCCTCTGTCCATGGGAGTCTCCAGGCAAGAATTCTGGAGTGGGTTGCCAGGCCCTCCTCCAGAGGACCTTCCTGATCTAGGGATCGAGCCCAGGTCTCCTGCATTGCAGGCGGATTCTTCACCATTTGCGCCACCCTCATATAAGACTATGCGATAAATACAAAACATCTTCACCGAAAATGGAAACGGTGAAGATTCATTACAAGTACCAGACATGAATGGAATCATCCCCAGTCTACAGCGTGTCAGTGTGTAAAGGAAAAAAAAAAAAATTTTTTTTTAAACTTAATAAAGAGAAGCAAAGGCCTCCGCTTTGATGATTCTGGCAAAGACCCTGAAAACTGCAGCTGTTCAGAACAAATGCAGAATCTCACTGTCACGGAGCAGGTAGATGAAAAGATCAGAGAAAGTGGTGGTCAAAAAAATAATATGATGAGAGGAGTTTTAAATCGAGTAGAACAGATGGCAAGCAGCCACCGCTTAAGCCACTGTACATCTTGGAAGACAAATTCAAAAAGGAAGCCAGTTTCCAAATTAAAAAAATAAAGCCATCGCGGAAAGAATGGTTCCTTTTTTTTTTTTCCTTCTTCTTTGTGAGCTGTGCCTACTTGCCCTGTTACCGATCATCTGGGAATTTGTGGTGGCGAATTTTTTATGTATAATTTGTTTTTAAGAGTTCCATGGTGCCCTGGAATGGGAGTGGATGGTTTGAGGGGGTGGTTAGCTTCGGTTTCGGGGGGAAAAAAGAAATGATGAAGCGTCAAAAGATTCTTTCTCAACACTGTTTACTTTGAAAAGAGGTTCAGGTTCGTTTCTGGCTCATCCTGGATACTGTGTTAAATTAAAGGGTTGAGGGCAAGCATCTATTAAAGAGATCTAAAAATAAAATAAAAATGCAGATGCTGTGTCTCTCAAGTCTAGTGAAGGAGGTGCTGGGGGCGGGGAGAATGTTCTCATGGATGGACCGCCTGGTAAGAGCTTCTTAAAATAAAAAGTCTTTCTAATTTCAGGAGATACGGTATTAACGTGTCATGCTTTGCAAGAAGACCCCACAACATATGGATCGGAGAAATCTTACTAGGTCAGTGCTTCTAAAGCCTCAACGTTCTTTTGAGTCACCCAGGTGTCTTGGTACAGTACACATTCTTACTTGGGAATATTCATTGGAAGGACGGATGCTGAAGCTGAAACTCCAATACTCTGGCCACCTGATGTGAAGAATGGACTCATTGGAAAAGACCCTGATGCTGGGAAAGACTGAAGGCAGGAGGAGAAGGGGGCGACTGAGGACGAGATGGTGGGATGGCATCACAGACTCAATGGACATGGGATTGAGCAAGCTCCGGGAGTTGCTGATGGACAAGGGAGGCCTGGTGTGCTGCAGTCCATGGGGTTGCAAAGAGTCGGACACGACTTAGCAACTGAACAAAGATGGCTCTGATGCTAAAGAATCCTCCTGCGGTGCAGGAGACACAGCTTCGATCCTTGGGTCAGGAAGATCCTCTGGAGAAGGAAATGGCAACCCACTCCAGTATCATTGCCTGGAGAATCCCATGGACAGAGGAGCCTGGCGGGCTACAGTCCATGGGGTCGCAGAGAGTCAGACACAACAGAGATTCTTACTTGACGTATCTGAAGAAGTTGGCCCCAAATTGTGCATTTCCAGCGCCTCCCAGGTGATACTGGTGCTCTGGATCCACGGACCACTGTTTTTGAGCGGCACATCCATTGAAACGGAATCTCCTGGACTGAGAAGCTAGCTGTGGAATTGTTCTTTGGCTCCCCAGGCCATGTGACCGTGTAGTCGGAGTTGTAAGACCGAGATGAGGCTTCCCTGGTGGCTCAGTAGTAAAGAATCCTCCTGCCAGTGCAGGAGACACGGGTTCGATCCCTGGTCCCGGAAGATTCCCACGTGCCATGTGGCAACAAAGCCTGGACGCTGCAGCTACTAAAACCCTCACGCCGTAACAGTCCACAGTGCTCCATAACAAGAGAAGCATCCACAACGGGACGTCCACACACCGTAACCAGAGAAGAGCAAGGGCGGAAGAGGAGGCCATACAGAGCTGAAGTGCCCTCTCTCTCTGCAGCTAAATGGCACAGCACTAAAAAAGGCAGGGGCCGCCCAAAAACTCTGTCCCTGTAGAAAGAAGTGGTTTCTTTTTCACGGCCGCGAGCGCTGCAGCAGAATGTTAAGAAACAGGCTTGCACAGGTTCCCTTGTTGAGAAACCGCACGTGGAGAAAAGTCCTTTGTTAAGTTCCCTGGCGGTCCGGCAGTTCAGACTCTTGCACTTCCAACGCAGGGTCACCAGATTTATCCCC
Source organism: Aepyceros melampus (assembly GCA_006408695.1). NCBI lineage: Eukaryota > Metazoa > Chordata > Mammalia > Artiodactyla > Bovidae > Aepyceros > Aepyceros melampus. The sequence goes on from SJXQ01006446.1 coordinate 241,002, forward strand.
AGTCATGGGACCGACATCCCACGTGTCCTTCTACAAAAATAAAGGGGACTTTACAAATCTGTTTAAAAAGAGAGAAATATCCTTTGGCCCTTCAGAGAAAGCACCAGCAAAGGACGCTTCCAGTTTCAAACTGGAGGGCGTGGTTAGGAGTGGGTTTCTGCTTTGATCTCACTCCTTCCGTGTCGGTCGCTCAGTGGTGTCCGACCCTTTCTGACCCCATGGACTGCAGCCCGCCAGGCTCCTCTGTCCATGGGGATTCTCCAGGCAACAACATTGGAGTGGGTGGCCATGCCCTCCTCCAGGGGATCTTCCCCACCCAGGGATGGAACCCAGCTCTCCTGCTTTGCAGGCAGACTCTTAACCATCTGAGCCACCAGCTTTATGGTGGAACAAAAATGCAATAATTGTCCATACCTCCCCTCTGCACCATCATAAACTATTCTTACTTGGATCATCACTTTGGTTTTCCATCCCCCGCCACCCCTGCTTTGAGTTATAGTCTTCTCCTTGGAGGGAGCTGAAAAGAAAAAAAAGCAAAGAGAAAAAAAAAAAAGATTTCTAGCAAAAAATTTGTTTCACACACACACACACACAAATCCACATTTATTTATGTGTTGAAAGAACTCCAAGATCCTGATGTGAAAACACAAGAAAAGAAAAAGCAGCCCCCTTATAATGATGACGCTGAGCTCTGAAAGGCTTTCTTGTGCAGACAAGTGGCTTAAGCACTCGAGAGACGGAAGCCAAACCCTGCGTTCAGGCTTCAGTTTCCACTTGGATCATCCTCAGAGCCCTGGCTCACAAAAAAAAATAATGTTCCCCGAAGCCATCAGCCCAGGACCGATCACACACGGAGAGGACTCTCAGAAGCTACCATAGTGATGACTTTTATAACACTTTCAGAAGTCGCTTCATCGCCGTCTTGATGTCTCACCCATCCAACAATTAGCTCTTTATCCCTCTTCTGAGCATTCCAGACGTGCTGCCCACTGAGAAGACGTTGGGATGACTTAAGATACGAGTGAACACACGGGGTGGCCGCCGTGGAGATGTGGAAACATCCCTGGAGAATTAGCAGAATAACAGATGCCAGGGGAGAAAAAAAAAAGGGCCCAGCAATAGGAAAAGCAGAAAATAATGATTTATTAGTATCTGGGGCTTTTGCCAAAAATGACCTCAAGCAAGCAGCGCTTTAGGTAAATCATGTGTGGGAGGTTTCTCGGTGAAATATATCCAGTGTAAGTGTTTGGGGCGAGGGGAAGCAAAAGGTGAATTTGGGTGGGAGGCGTTAAGAGGGAGGGGATGCCTGTCCTCACGCGGCTGATTCACTTGGGTTGTGCAGCAGAGAGCCTCACATCATTGTAAAGCAGTTATACTTCAATGTAAACAAAGAAAATAAGGGGACGTGACGGAAGGGACATCATCTCTCTTGTGCCACAGAGCTGTCTGTCGCCGGCTTTGTGGTCAAAGACCAGGGTTGATGGGGCCAGCCCACGCTATCTGTGTGAGCTCGGCCAAACACGCAGTCTAGTCGTGGAGACAGCGTCTGATTAGAACCCAGCGCGGGGTCTTTGTAGGGAGTCCAGCTGCAAACGTCAGGCTCCAGAGGCCGCCTGGCCTAGCTCACCTCCAGCAGACGCAGGAAAACAGCTTAGGATGGCTTCCTTGGAAGCTGGGAACATATTTCCCTGGCAGGCGAGTTTCATTTGTCTGCTTCATCTTGGAGGGATTTTTTTTTCGGGTGGGGTTGGTCCGATGTGCCAGGTCTCTGTGTTCAGTCGCTCACTCGTGTCTGACTCTCTGCGACCCCGTGGACCGCAGCACGGCAGGCTTCCCTGTCCTTCACTATTTCCCGGAGCTTGCTCAAGCTCGTTCCCATCGAGTCAGTGATGCCATCCAACCGTCCCATCCTCTGTCATCCCCTTCTCCTCCCGCCTTCAATCTTTCCCAGCATCACATTCTGTCCTAACAAGTCTGCTCTTTGCATTAGGTGGCCCGAGTACTAGAGTTTCAGCTTCAACATCAGTCCCTCTGATGAAGATTCGGGGTTGATTTCCTTTAGGCTTGACTGGTTGGATCTCCTTGCAGCCCAAGGGACGCCCAAGAGTCTTCTCCAGCAGCACAAATTCTAAAACGTCAATTCTCCGGTGTTCAGCCTTCCTTATGGGCTGTTTCTATCGTATTCTTCACGCTCTATTGGTTTGGGATGTATGTGAGAGAAGTGGAAACCCACTCACGGCTTGACCTCAGTTCATCTTATCCTCTGTTATGACATCTCCTGCGTGGCAGGCCCATTCTTTACCGCTGACCCACCAGGGAAGTCCTTACAGTCTTACATTTAAAGAAAATGAGCCCCAAACAGACAAAGTGATGAAACAGAGGAAGCTGTCGGCTGGCTGGATTCAGAGTTCTTTTCTGAGATTGGAGACTGGAGGAGGATGAGCAAAAAAAAAAAAAGAAAGGACGGGAGGACAGACTGAGGCGGGAGTCAGGAGGGAGGGAAGGGGCAGACCAGCAGTGAGGATGCCACACGCAGAAGAGACGCGAGGGGGTTGCCCCGGGAAGGCGGGAGGACCCCAGGAGACCCTGACCACAGCGTTTCTGCTCCTGCTACCGGAATTCTCGCTTTTGCTCAGCCCACCCTCTCTGGGGCTTCTGATCTCTCCCCTTGCATGCTTTTGTCCACCGCGTGGGAGGCGAGTTTCCGCTCCAGCAAAGTCGGTCCCGCAGGCAGTCGCCAGATTCTCGCACGCAACATTTCCTGTGGCCTGCAGGAGACCACGATGCACAATTCGAATCCTGGTTGGGTTCTTTTAGGAAAGACGAATCTCTCTTAGCTTCTTCCTGGGATTTCCCTGGTGGTGCGGGGGCAGGGGGACGGGGGTGGATGCTGACTCCTTGTCCTCCCCTCCCTGGACCAGGCTCGTCTGCCCCTTTTCCTCCCCAGGAGGGCTGGCTGCTGTCCACACTCCGGCCACACCAGCAGATGGATGGCCTGAAGCATCTGGCCGAGAGGTTCTCCAGAGCGTGGTCAGCAGGCTCGGGGTGGAAACCGCGTTTGCAGCTCAGCTGCTGAGCCGAGAATTGCTGACACCAGCAGGTTCATCTGAGTAACAACTGCTTCCCATGAACAGATTCTGGTGGGGCAGCAAGGACCTTCCCTGTAAAGAAGGCCAAGTGCCGACAAATTGCGGCTTCTGAGCTGTACTGTTGGAGAAGACTCTTGAGAGTCCCTTGGATTGCAATGGATGCTTTTAAACTGCGATGTTGGAGAAAAGACTCTTGAGACTCCCTTGGCCTGCAAGGAGATCAAACCAGTCCATCCTCAAGGAAATCAACCCTGAAGATCTCCTTGGTGTCCAAACAACTCTCCAGAGTCTTCTCCAACACCACAGTTTGAAAGCATCTGTTCTTTTGCGTTCAGCTTTCTTTACAGTCCAACTCTCACATCCATACGTGACCACTGGAGAAACCATAGCTTTGACTAGACGGACCTTTGTTGACAAAGTGACGTGTCTGATTTTCAATATGCTGTCTAGGTTGGTCATAGCTTTCCTTCCAAGCAGCAAGCTTTTTTTTTTTAAATTTCTGGCTTGCAGTCACTGTCTGCACTTGATTTTTGAAGGCAGTCACTTGGCCAAAATTCTCTTCTACACGAGGAAGCTCTCCTTCCTTAGATTTTTCAGAGCTTGCTACGGCTCTTAGAATGGATGATAGCGCTGGCTCACGAAGGATGATATCGTTGGCTCGATGCATAAGATCCTAAATTGTGGTCCTTCTCTCCATCTCCGGTCTCTTTTTTAACCCATCTCCCCTTTTGCCATGCCCTCCAATCACTCTGTCTCTCCTTCCCCTTTCACCTCCATCTGCTGGAGATCTTTGCACATACTGTGTCTTCCGTGGGACATCCATCTCCGACCGGCCGGACCAACCCACTCCCTCTCTGTTAACACATTCTCTCCCAGCAACCTGTTTATTCGCCTCACAGCACCTATCACAGTCGACTCGTCTGATGTTCTAATGAGGCTGGTTGTGCTCACTCTGTAACCCGCCCAACAACCCAGCTTTGGAGCTGGCATCGAGCAGGCATGTAACAAAAACAACAAGTACCTCATGGATACAAGGACTGCTCCACGGAGCTGTTGAAAGCGTTCACTACCAGGAACTGCCTGTCTTGGACGAGAACGTTAAACAGGAAACTGCGTCCCTCGGGAGCTGCTCTTGGGGCCCCTGGCGATGATTCTCAAGAGCAGAGAACGTACTTGGGAAGCTCAGACTCCACAGTTTGTGACTGCGTCTGAAGGGCTTCCTTATTCCACCCGTGGAAACGTACTGTCTTTAAGCCTTTTTGTTTCGCATCTAAACACTGGCATCTGGAGTGTAAAGGATCAATGCTGTGCTTGTCTCAAACGCTATGAATGCTAATAACTGCCTGATTCTGTTTATGCCTTGGGGCTGACGAGCGTGTTGGGATCTGTCTTCTCGAGCTGCCAGGAGTCAGGTTCAAGATGCCTGACTTGGGGTGAGGTAGTCAGTGAATGGTGAACATTCTTTCTCAGCTCGAATGGAATAATGCTTTTTTCTTTAGATTTTTAAATTGAAGAAGAGTTGTTCACAGTGCTGTGTTAGTTTTGGGCATACAGCAAAGTGATTCAGTTAAGGATATGTGTATCTGTCTGCAATGCGGGAGACATGGGTTCGATCCCTGGGTCTGGGAAGATTCCCTGGAGAACGGAATGGTTACCCACTCCAGTATTCTTGCCTGGAGACCTGATGAATCTCATGGACAGAGGAGCTTGGCGGGCTACAGTCCACAGCATTTGCAAAGAGTTGGACATGAGTGAGCAAGTAACACACACACAGACGTATACATGTTCTTTTTCATGCAGGTTATTATAAGATAGTTATGACTATAGTTCTCTGTGCTATACAATAGGAACACGTTGTTTATCTATCTTATATACAGTAATGTGTATCTTCTAATTAAACTTCTAATTTACCCCTCTCTCCCTTCCTTTTTGGGTTTCCTTGGTGGCTCAGATGGTAAAGAATTTGCCCACAATGCAAATTCTGGGTTTGATCCCTGGGTCGAGAAGATCCCCTGGAGGAGGGCATGGCAACCCACTCCAGTATTCCTGCCTGGAGAATCCCAAGGACAGAGGAGCCTGGTGGGCTACAGTCCAGGGGATAGCAAAGAGTCAGATATGACTGAGCGACTAAGACTTTTTCCCTTCCTTTGCCTCTGGTAACCAGAAACTTGTTTTCCAAGCCTGTGCATCCGTTTCTGTTTCGTAAATAGGTTCATTTGTATGGTCTTTTATTCCTTTTCAGATTCTTTGAAAAGGAAAACAACTTTGATCCACCATAGCTTTCTGGTTACATCCTGAAATGACGCGTTCCTGTTGTTCCACTTCCTCAGTTGCTTCCATGGCGGTATGTTAGTGACTCTGGGAAGACGGAGCGGATGAACAAAGGCAGTGGAATGTATACGCCTATTTGCATATGGAATTCCATCAACAGTCAATGTGTGTTTTTGTGTTTGGTTTGGATCTAACAGATGAATGGATGAAGAAGTTGTGGTACATATATATAATGAAATATTGCATGTCTGTGTATGTGTGCGTGTGTGTGTGGTGTGCGTGCCTGCCTGCTCAGTCCCTCAGTCAAATCTGACTCTTTGTGACCCTGTGGACTGTCGCCCGACAGGCTCCTCTATCCATGGGATTCTCCAAGCAAAAAGACTGGAGTGGGTTGCCATGCCCTTCTCCAGTGGACCTTGCTGACCCAGGGAATCAAGCCCAGGTCTCCTGCATTGGCAGGAGGATTGTTTACCACTGAGACACCTGGGGATAGCTAAAAAAAGTAACTAAAATTGTTTAGCACTTGCAGGCGTGTTTGGCTGGTGTGTACAAAAAGACCTGTTCACTCATTTCTGTTTTCGGTGCAACAGTAACATGAAGGTTGCAAGCCTACTCCTGCAAAAGTATCTATTCTAATCCTCTGCAAGATGGGAGAGAGCCCGGTGGTTTCATCTTTGTCACAGAGGGATTTTCTTTTTCACTGACGCAGCCAACCATGAAAATCAATCATCTGCTAACACAGGGCGTCCTTTGAAGGTGGGACAAGCTTTGTTTGTTTCCCAGCGTCGTGATCGTGAATTTCTCTCGACAGTCCCTTTGGAAGTAAAGAACAAATCTGGCAGGTGGTATCCATACGTTAATTAATATGTGAGTTCAATCAATGCAGATCAATCAATGAATGCATTCAGGGCAAAAAGGAGTGCTTGCCAGTGTTATCCGCCTCAAGGGTTTAAGGACTGTGTTTACCTTGGCAACAAACTGCAATTATTTTTCCGGGGAAATTTTTGTTCCTTAAAGAGATAATTTCCAGTCCTATTCCATGCAAGATTTTTTTTTTTTTCCTGTGTTGAGTCTTTGTTGCTGTGGGGTTTTCTCTAGTCGCAGTGAGTGGGGCCTTTGCTCTAGTTGGGGTGGGCAGGCTTATCATTTCTGTGGTTTCTCTTGCTGTGGAGCAGAGGCTCTAGGTACTCTTTCTTATAAGGACCCCAGTCCTATGGGATCAGGGCCATCCCAGTGACCTCATTTCACCCCCATCCCTGCTTCAAAGACTCTCATCTCCTAATAGTTTCATCCCCGGTCCTGAGGGTCAGAGCTTCAGTGTAAGGATTTTGCAGGGGACAGAATTCAGCTCACAGTAACCTTCTTCTCTATAAACATTATGGTCCTTGACCCATTTATTATTATTATTTTTTTAAATTTTTGGCTGCACCAAGGGGATCTTGAGTTCCCTGATGGTTCAGCGGTAAAAAAAGAATCTGCCTGCCAATGCAGGAGACGCAGCTTTGATGCCTGGGTCGGGAAGCTCCCCCGGAGAAGGGCATGGCAACCCACTCCAGGACGGACAGAGGAGCCTGATGGGTTACAGTCCATGCGGTCACAATAGTTGAACAGGACTGAGCGCGCGCACACACACACACGGGGCTTTTCCTTCTCCAACCATGGATCAAACCTGTGTCCCCTGCCTAGAAGCATGGGTTCTTAACTACTGGACCACCCCAAAGTTGCCCCATTAATTTCCCAGACTCAGATACCAGGCACACACACACACACACACACACACACATTGGTAGAAATAGCCACCGGATAAATAGAACGTCTCTAGCTTGCAATTTTAATCTTTAGAGTAACTCCTGGATTCAGCCTTGAGGGCCACTCAGCCCTCCAGAATATATCTCGATTTGAGGTGGTCAACAAACTCACTGTTGTTATTTAGTCGCTGAGTCGTGACCAACTCCTAACACTCACCAAAAGACATTTTCTTCACGAGCTTATGCGCAAATGCCTGGAACTGGTGAACATGGGTCTCGGTTTTGTCTTATATTTTATGATCTTGAAGTAAAAGTCACTTCAGTGCTCAGTAAATTCTAAGAAAATGAAGAATAGCCGTAAAAGGCAGGCGACTGATGAAAAACGCCGAATGGCAGATAACACCTGTTTTTCCGGGAGAGATTAATTCTGCTTCCTCCACGTTTGGGTAACGGTTTTCAAAAGGATAATATCCCCTAAGAATGAAAATGCATACGGACTTGCTCTGTTTCTTGGAGTTCCTGTCTAACAGGGTTAAGAAACCTGGAAAAATGAATTTTCTGGCCGTTGACTAATTATTGCAAGGGAAGTATAGACAGAACGTGTGTGTGCCTCTCAACCAATCCACATTTCGGAAGACAATTCTTTTATTTTTTAAACCTTAATTTAACCCAAATGTTGCCACTCATTCCAGAGCCCAGCCTCAAAAGAAAGTGTAACTATGTCTTGAGTGCGTGAAACTGAAGTTGCTCAGTCATGTCTGACACTTTGTGACCCCATGGATAGTCCATGGGATTCTCCAGGCCAGAATCCTGGAGTGGATAGCCTTTTCCCTTCTCCAGGGGATCTTCCCAACCCAGGGATCCAACCCAAGTCTCCCGCATTGCAGGCAGATTCTTTACCAGCTGAGCCACCAGGGAAGCCCAAGAAAACTGCAGGGGGTAGCCTATCCCTTCTCCAGGGAATCTTCCCGACCCAGGAATCGAAACAGGGTCTCCTGCATTGCTGGCGAATTCTTTACCAGCTGAGCTATCACAGAAGCTCAGCGAGGGCATACCATTGCTAACTAATTCCATTTTCAATATGATGCTAAAGATTCAGTGCTTAAGCGGCTTGCCAACTTTAAACAGTCCGTTGAGATTTCGTTTAGGTTTTAATTTAGGATCAGTGACTCTACCAGGGCACTTTTGCCAAGACTCTTCTGGTTTGCCATTTGTTGCTGTTCTTCGGTTGCTACGTCATGTCTGACTCTTTGCGACCCAAAGAACTGCAGCACGCCAGGCTTCGTCCATCCCCAGCTCCTGGAGCTTGCTCAAACTCATGTCCATCGAGTCAGTGATGCCATCCAACCATCTCATCCTGTGTCATCCCCTTCTCCTCCTGCCCTCAATCTTTCCCAGCATCAGGGTCTTTTCCAATGAGTCAGCTCTTTGCATCACATGGCCAAAGGATTGGAGCTTCGGCTTCAGCATCTGTCTTTCCAAAGAACACCCAGAACTGATTTCCTTTAGGATGGACTGGTTGGATCTCCTTGCAGTCCAAGGGACTCTCTGTTCACAGCAGCACAACTGATGATAGCCAAGACGTGGAAATCAATCAGACTGGTCCATGTTATCGACGCCCTAGACTCACAGGAGGACTGTAGAAACGGTGACCCCAGAGTTGGCATTAGAAAGTGGAGATTTGGGGGCCATGGTTTCAGATGATGGTTTGGTGGTGTTCAGCATCCTAGGTGTGGCCCCAGAGAAGGAAGAGCTGAGGGGCGTCAAGGGAAAGATAATTTGGGGTTCATGAAATCAAAGACTACATAGGGGTGGTAGTCCACTCCAGTACTCTTGCCTGGAGAATCCTATGCACAGAAGAGCCTGGTGGGTTACAGCCCGTAGGGTGGCAAAGAGTTAAGACATGACTGAAATCACTTGTCGCACACGCACATCCAAGAGCGGGTAACAGGCATGGGTTTTTACAAACTTCACAAGACATCAGAATCCTAACGACCCAACCTGAAAACCGTTTGCGCGCTCGGCTGGCCCAGAGAAGCCATAAAAATAACTGAAGGCATTTCTAAGGTTACCAGAGACACAGGAATCTGTTTTCTTCATTCCTCTGGCACTTGGGGTAGGTTTACCTTATTACGATCATGACTCTTGATGTCACTTTGTGTGCCAGTAAGATCATGTATATATATATATATATTTTTTTCCTTTGTGGAAATATATAAATTTAAGAAGAAAGCACACTGAGATGATAGATTATGAAAATACTTTAGGAAGAGAAAACTCGTTAAAATTATTTTCTGGGAGTGGTTTTTGGACGCGCCTTCGGGACCAAAAAGAAAAACAGGTGACAGCAAGCCAAGAGCTGGAAAGGAAAAGAAAAAAAAAAGAATTAGGATGGGGAAGATGAAAATTCAGAGTTTGGATTCTGGTAAATGGATGCACATGCCTTTTGACAAGTCTAACTCTTAGATAGAAAGTTTCTTTTACAGTCTTTTTAATCCAGGAAGACAGAGAGAGACAGAGAAAAAAAAAAGCAGCCTGGTTTAATTCTTCATCAGTAAATAGACCCGAGGTCATGACAACAGCTAAGTGTTCGGAAGCCAAGTGCCTTCAGATGTATAATCTTCATGAACTGCTATTAAATGTTTCATCTTGGTAAATGTTTCTTACTAGCGAAGAGTCGGCGGAGAAGGCAGTGGCACCCCACTCCAGTACTCTTGCCTGGAAACTCCCATGGACGGAGGAGCCTGGTGGGCTGCAGTCCATGGGGTCGCTGAGAGTTGGATACGACTCAGTGACTTCACTTTCACTTTTCACTTTCATGCATTGGAGAAGGAAATGGCAACCCACTCCAGTGTTCTTGCCTGGAGAATCCCAGGGACGGGGGAGCCTGGTGGGCTGCCGTCTATAGGGTCGCACAAGAGTCGGACACGACTGAAGCGACTTAGCAGCAGCAGCAGCAGTATGAAGTGGCTGAGTCTCAGCTAGATCGGAGTGTTTCTGTTGGCAGAGCTGAGCCACGGACTGCACAGTCCATGGGATTCTCCAGGCCAGGATACTGGAGTGGGTAGCCTTTCCTGTCTCCAGGGGGATCTTCCCAACCCAGGGAACCCAGGTCTCCCACATTGCAGGAGGATTCTTTACCGGCTGAGCCCACAAGGGAAGCCCAGAATCAGCCTGGTAGAAACCAGTTCCTGGGTCATTCCCCAAATCTGACACGTATGTCCAGAGAGCAGTCACCCACGGCACTGAGACGTGAAGCCCGTGAGACTGGCGGGAGCTGGGCATTCACTCATCCACATTCAAGAGTGGACCTTGCTCGTTCTTGTTCTAAACAAGCAAACCCATCAGACGGAATCCATGGTGGGCCCCACAGGACGGACCGGTGGACGGTGCAGCTGTCGCCTCAAACTGCCATGATAAGGCCAAACTGTCCTCAAATGGGGACAATAACAAAAGTTCTTCCTGGAGTAGCTATCAATCTGTGTGGGTGTGTGCAAGCTCAGTCGTGTGCAAACCTTTGCAACCCCATGGACTGTAGTCTGCCAGGCTCCCCTGTCCATGGAATTCTCCTGGCCAGAATACTGGAGCCGGTTGCCCTGGCCTCCTCCAAGGGCTGTTCCTCACCCAGGGACCAACCCGTGTCTCCGGCATTGGCAGGTGGATTCTTCACCACCGAGGCACCGGGGAAGCCCATGGCCAAGCGTTTAATGGAGCTTTCAGAACATAATAAATGCTCATAATGGTTTGATGGCATTTCACAAACCAGGAATATTATTTTCGCTGCATAGTCTTTACTCCAGTATTCTTGCCTGGAGCATCCCCATGGACAGAGGAGCCTGGCGGGCTACATCCATGGGGTCGCCAAGAGCAGGTCATGACCTGGCGACGTAGGCCACACGCAGCCATGGGTGCTTTGGAGTATTCTGTCAGTTTCCGTTGTACAGCAGAGAGAATCCGCTACACGTACACACATCTCCCCTCTTTTCTGGATTTCCTTCCCAGTTAGGTCACTACTGGGATTTCTTTGGAGGGAATGATGCTGAAGCTGAAGCTCCAGTACTTTGGCCACCTCATGCAAAGAGTTGACTCATTGCAAAAGACTCTGATGCTGGGAGGGACTGGGGGCAGGAGGAGAAGGGGACGACCGAGGATGAGACAGCTGGATGGCGTCACTGACTCAATGGACGTGAGTCTGAGTGAACTCCGGGAGTGGGTGATGGACAGGGAGGCCTGGCGTGCTGCGATTCATGGGGTCGCAAAGAGTCGGACACGACTGAGCAACTGAACTGAACTGAACTGGACTGAGAGCAGTGAGTACAGAGTTCCCTGTGTTGTGCAGTAGGTTCTGGTTAGTTTTGTATTTTATACAGACGATCAATAGTGGAGATATGCTCGTCTCAATCTCCCAGTTCATCCCGCTCCCGCATACCTTTCTTCTCTACCTCTGTGTCTCTGTTTCTGCTTTGCAAAGAAGATCTGCTTTGCAAATAAGATCGTTGCTATTTTTTTTGGCTTGCACATACATGCATGAATATATGGTATCTGTTCTTCTCTGTCTGGCTGACTTCGCTCTGTGTGGCAGACGCTGGGTCCAGCCAGGTCTCTGCGCAGGACCTGATTCTGTGTTTCATGGAACATTAAAGCCTGCTTTGCACCGCTGACAAGACGGAGCCACGGGCATTCCGCTCAAATCGCTCCCTGACACGGAGTCTTAGAGGCTCTAGTTTTCACACGTCCCATGTGGACAGGATATGAGCTTTGCCCTGCTATATAGGGTACCAATTAGTTCCGCATCGTGTGGCCAGGCCTCTGTGCTAACGATGGAAAAGCGACAGAAATATCCCGCGTTAAGCTCTGCTCGTCAGGGACATGTAGGAACTCGGCCTTCAGGGCATGTGACTGGAAACAGACCTTCCTTAGGTTTTAATAAATGTCTTTAACAGCATTGAAGATATCTCGACAAAGCTACAATGATAATCACTGTCAGGTTAAAAAAAAAAAAGAGAGAGAGAGATTTGCCATATAGTTTTTATCTTTTGGAAAGTATTTCTTCTTTTTTTTACTGTGGGAAAATAAGTTGTTGTTTACCGCCTTCCATTCAAAGCTTTCACATAAGTTGCTGTTTACCGCCTTCCATTCAAAGCTTTCACATAAGTTGCTGTTTACCGCCTTCCGTTCAAAGCTTTCACATAAGTGGCTGTTTCCGCCTTCCATTCAAAGCTTTCACATAAGTTGCTGTTTACCACCTTCCATTCAAAGCTTTCACATAAGTGGCTGTTTCCGCCTTCCGTTCAAAGCTTTCACATAAGTGGCGGTTTCCGCCTTCCGTTCAAAGTTTTCACAGGTGCCATTTCTCCTGTATCACTTTCAAATACACACAGAGCTTGTGTTCTGATGCGGGAGCTGTTGTTGCTGTCGTTCACTGGCTTAGTCGTATCTGACTCTCTGTGACCCTGTGGACCGCAGCACGCCAGGCCTCCCTGTCCTTTACTGTCTCTGAGTTTATTCAAAGTCATGTCCATTGAATCTGTGATGCCATCCAACCATCTCGTCCTCCGTCGTCCCCTTCTCCTCCAGCCTTCAATCCCTCCCAGCACCAGGGTCTTTTCCAAGGAGTCAGTTCTTTGCATCAGGTGGCCAAAGGATGGGAGCTTCAGCTTCAGCATCAGTGCTTCCCATAACATTCAGGACTAAGATTTCGTTTAGGATGGACAGGTTGGATCTCCTTGCAGTCCAAGGCACTCTCAAGAGTCTTCTCCAGAAGAAGATGGATAGCTATGTTCTAATGCCAAGTCAAAGACTCAATTCTGAAATACAGTTAAGTCCCCTACAGATGAACCTTCAAGCTGCGAACTTTCAAAGATTCAAACGTGCACTTCCTCAAAGTCAGGAATGAGTGACATCACAGATTGCCCTCCGTCTCCTATTACTTTGGGTACTCAGGCAACTTTGTTGCACTTATGAACAAAGAGGACCTAGGAATGTGCTCTTGGAACGGAATTCGACTTACATTAGTCTCAAGCAAGTTTCACATTTTGCATGCCTGTCATCGGCTTATTTGCCTCACAGAGTGACTGTAAAACATGAAACAGTAAAATGAAGAGGTGTTCAGTTCAGCTCAGTTGCTCAGTCGTGTCTGACTCTTTGTGACCCCGTGGACTGCAGCACGCCAGGCCTCCCTGTCCATCACCAACTCCCAGAGCCTGCACAAACTCATGTCCATTGAGTCGGTGATGCCATCCAACCATCTCATCCTCTGTCGTCCCCTTCTCCTCCCGCCTTCAATCTTTCCCAGCATCAGGGTCTTTTCCAATGAGTCAGCTCTTTACATCAGGAGGCCAAAGTATTGGAGTTTCAGCTTCAGTATCAGTCCTTCCAATGAACACCCAGGACTGATCTCCTTTAGGATGGACTGGTTGGATCTCCTTGCAGTCCAAGGGACTCTCAGAGATGTTAAAAGGATAGTAAAATGGATTGCTGTTCAATTTACCCCTGAAATTTTAATAAAATACGTTCAGTGACAGAAGCTCTCATACCACAAGCACCAAATACTGTGTTTAGAACAAAAATCCTATTTTGCAATTTCCATTGAAATCCTTTCCTGATACTGTGAATAAATAAGCTATTCCAGGCAATCCATATCTGTTAAAACCATTATTTAAAAAAAAAAGTCATCAGGTATAAACAGAAATTGTTTTTCCATTCAAAAGTATTTGTAAGAATCAGGACAAATGTATATATGGGTTATGGTAATAAAAAGAGTCATTTCTTGGAGAAAACACCTCATTCCTAGGCGTGCAGTGCATAGATTTTATAAATGGTGGGATTTTGATGCTGGAGGTTAAGACCCAAAACGTGCCGTCTTTCATTACCGTTTCTTCTGAGGTGATGTCCAGATGAATTTGGTAAGATGGATATACAAATTCTGTTACTTTCTATGGTTCCTGTTCTGGCCTGTGTCTGCGATGTGTCTCTCAACTTATTGCATTCTGTACAGAATACACGAGAGTCCCTTGGGCCGCAAGGAAATCAAACCAGTCAATTCTAACGGAAATCTACCCTGAATATTCCTTGGAAGGACTGATGCTGAAGCTGAAGCCACAACACTTTGGCCACCTAATGCAAAGAGTCGACTGCTTGGAAAAGACATTGACGCTGGGAAAGATCGAAGGCAGAAGGAGAAGGGGACGACAGAGGCTGAGATGGTCAGATGGTGTTTTGAGTAGGAAGATGGTGAAGGACAGGGAAGCCTGGTGTCCTGCAGTCCGTGGGGTTGCAAAGAGTCAGATACAATTGAGCAACCTCACTAGTAGTACTAAAGAACCCACCTGCTTTGGCAGGCGGCAGGAGCTATGAGACCTGGGTTTGATCCCTGGATTGGGAAGATCCCCTGGAGGAGGAGGGCATGGCAACCCACTCCAGGATTCTTGCCTGGAGAATCCCACAGACAGAGGAGACTGGTGGGCTACAGTCCACAGGGTCACAGAGAGTCAGACGCAACTGAGGCGAGTTAGCACAGCAGACAGCATGTAAAAATAACTGTACCTTTTCCCAAAGCAGAATGAGAATGTATCACAATCTCTATTCCTATATGGTCAAGTATAGGTTTAACGAACCACTCACTTAATGACGCTAAGTGGAAATCTTACACATGGGCTTATTTTAGAGTAAAACATGGGTCGTGTTTCATGAGAAAAAGGGACGGTCGAAGACCCAGGTATCTGAGAAGGAAATGGCAACCCACTCCAGTATTCTCGCCTGGAGAAATCCCATAGATGGAGGAGGAGCCTGGTGGGCTCCGTGGGGTCACAGAGTCGGATACAACTTAGCGACAACCACAGAATACCAGCTACATAGCTTCTTCCCTTTCAGATCAGCTTCTTCGTGAGTTTTTGGAGTCTTGTGTAACTTGGGACTCGTTCACTATTCCCCCATCAAAACCAGACCGTGAGTTTCCTGCCTGTTTAGAACGCCTACACTGCTGTCTCTTGGGTCGAAGACCATTTTTTCTATTGTCTTCACAAGAAGGCTAATTGGTGTTGGGGGAGGAGGGAGTAGGAACCGTGGTTTATAACGTGACCCACTCCGGCAGTCACGATTTTAGCTTTCTGTAAGGTCCTAGGTTGAGCTTCCAGCACTTGGCAAGACATGGCCATAAGCCACATTCTATCCCAATTCCAGATCTCCGTGCTGGGTTCATAATACCCGTCGGGTCCATTCCTCACACAGAAATTCCAGTAACCCCGGCAGTAACTAGAAGTGAAATGAATAATACCTCTGCTGTGAACATTTTAGGAAAAAAAAAATCTTACAGTTTTGTAACTAAAAGCAAGCCACAGGGTTGAGTATGGGTATCAGCTTTATGGTCCACTTGGATTCTTAACGTTGACGGGTCAGCCTTCACATTAAGGAAAGTTGGCCTAGTTATTTGCAGAATAAAAAGAAACCAACTCTTTTTTTAAAAAAAAAGACCAGAGCATCAGACCTGGGTCTCCTGCATTGCAGGCAGATGCTTCATCATCTGAGACACCAGGGAAGCCCTAAATTCCCCCTGGCCATCTGTTTTAGGAGTCGTGATGTGTATGTTTGTACGTGGTCTCTTAATTCATCTTGCCCTCCCCTTCCCCCTCTGGGTCTGCAAGTCTGTTCCCTCTGCCTGCGTCTCCATTGGAACCTCCATAAGGTTCTGTCTTATGAACGAGCTACTGGTCTGAGTTGACAACGTGTCCCCAAGTCCCTGAAAGCTGGGACGGCAGATGCTAGGTAAAGTCTCTCGATGGGACGATAACCACAGGGAAGAGACGCACCCCTGAGCCAGGACGACTGAGTGAGACCTGCCCTCATCCCAACTTTTCCCTCCGTCCCTCTCTTTCCCGGGATCCCCGGCAGACTCAAGGACAGACTCTTGGGAGGGAAGGGCAGAGGATGAGAAAACAGGCCAGCACGGTTTCGGCTTCCTTTGGCAAGCGTCAAGTAAATTCTTCTCTGGCCCCCGGAACGATCACCAGAGGGGAGGGCCGCATTCTTTGACGGGAGACCAGAATTGAAAAAGTGCTGACTCCAGTGGGTCTGTACAAACCCAAACTCCCCATGGAGACGGGTGGGTTGAACTGAGGTTTTGTGCCAAATTCCTGGGTTGAAATCCTGATTCCCGCCCCCCAGGGACCTAAGGATGTGACTGTTTATGGAGATGGGGGGTCTTTAAATGGGCGGCGGGGGAGGGGATGAAGGTCAAATGAGGTCACAGGGGTGGGTCCTGACCTCAAGGGGCTGGGGTCCTTATAAGAGGCAAGGAAACACACACATGTAGGAATGAGCATGTTGAGGCCTCAGGGAGCAGACGGCCGTCTACACGCCCAGGACAGAGTCCATCCCTGCCCACACCTGGCTCTCGGATTCCATATAGATGCATAAATATTCGATATTTCTTTTTCAATTGGAGGATCATGACTTTACAATGCTGTGTTATCTGCAGCTCGACAATACCACGAATCCGCTATGACTGTACATACATCCCCTCACTCTTGAGACTTTCTGCAACTCCCCTACCCAGCCCTCTAGCTCCCTGGGCTGGGAAGCAGCTTCCCACTCGCTGTCTATTTTACATACGGTCGTGTGCATACATCAGGGCTAGTCTCTGAATTAGCTCCCCCTCCTCGTTTTTTTTTTTTTTTTTTTTACTTTACAATACTGTATTGCTTTTGCCATACATCAACATGAATCTGCCACAGGTGTACATAAGTTCCAAACCCTGAATCCCCCTCCCACTCCCTCCCCGTACCATCTCTCTGGGTCATCCCAGTGCACCAGCCCCAAGCATCCTGTATCCTGCATCGAACCTAGACTGGTGATTTGTTTCTTACGTGATATTATACATGTTTCAATGCCATTCTCCTAAATTATCCCACCCTCTCCCTCTCCCACAGAGTCCAAGAGTCTGTTCTATACATCTGTGTCTCTTTTGCTGTCTCGCATACTGGGTTATCATTACCATCTTTCTAAATTCCATATATATGTGTTAGTATACTGTATTGGTGTTTTTCTTTCTGGGTTACTTCACTCTGTATAATCGGCTCCAGTTTCATCCACCTCATTAGAACTGATTCAAATCATTCTTTTTAATGGCTGAGTAATAGTTGGTGATGGACAGGGAGGCCTGGCGTGCTGCGATTCATGGGGTCACAAAGAGCGACTGAACTGAATACTCCATTGTTTTAAAAAATTATTTTATTGGAGTAGAGTTGCTTGGCCACGCTGGGTTAGTGTCTGCTGTGCTGTGAAGTGAATCAGCTCCACGTATACATACATCGCCTCTTATTTTGGATTTCCTTTCCCTTGAGGTCACCACAAGGTCACCACACAGCACTGGGTAGAGCTCCCTGTGCTGGACTCTCGGTTCTCATTAGTCGTCTATTTTATCCATAGCGGGTATGTGTCCATTCCAATCCCCCAGTGGATCCCACCCAGCCCGTTACCCCCTCGGGCTCCGGAGTGTCTGCTCTCTATGTCTATTGAGTGTCTCTATTTCTCCTTTGAAAACAGGTTCATCTGTACTCTGGTTCATCGACAACTCTGATTTTGCACTCTTTTTTGGTTCATTTTGTATGAAGTGGTACCTCACCGTGCTTTTTTATCTGCATTGGTCTAACAACTACAGCTGCTGAACATCTCATCATGTGTTCAGAGGCCTCCCTGGTGGTTCAGACGGTAAAGCGTCTGCCCGCAATGTGGGAGACCCGGGTTCCACCCCTGGGTTGGGAAGATCCCGTGGAGGAGGAAATGGCAACCCACTTCAGTACTCCTGCCTGGAGAATCCCATGGATGGAGGAGCCTGGTGGGCTGCAGTCCATGGCGTCGCAAAGAGTCGGACACGACTGAGCGACTTCAGTTTCACGGATTCATCGAGCATTCATACACCTTTGCACAAACACTTATTGGAGTCCTTGGCCCATTTTTAAAAATTGAGTTGCTTTTCTTTAGCTGTTGTTGTTCCCTTGGAGTTCTTTACATATCATAGATATGAGTCTCTTATTAGATCCAAGGTTTGCAAATATTTTGCCCCAATTCTGGGAGTTGTCGTGCTCCCTCTTGAGTGCCTTTTAATGCATGAAAGTTTCTAGTTGGGGTGCCGTCCCATTTATTTACTTATTTATTTTTCTTCTGTTGCCTTTGCTTTAGTCTCATGGGCTTTCCAGGTGGCTCAGACGGTAAAGAATCTGCCTACAATGCACGAGACTCCGGTTTGATCCCTGGGTGGGGAAGATCCCCTGGAGAAGGGAATGGCTGCTGCTGCTGCTAAGTTGCTTCAGTCATGTCCAACTCTGTGTGACCCCATAGACGGCAGCCCACCAGGCTCCCCCGTCCCTGGGATTCTCCAGGCAAGAACACTGGAGTGGGTTGCCATTTCCTTCTCCAAGGCATGAAAATGAAAACCCTTGGGAATGGCTACCACTCCAGTACTCTTGCCTGGAGAATCCTGATGGACAGAGGAGCCTGGCAGGGTACAGTCCAGGGGGTTGCAAAGAGTTGGACACGACTGAGCGACTAATGCATACCTAGTATTAGTGTCATAGCCAGACATTACCGTTAAGTTTTTGAAAACGTTTCTTCTTCTTCTTTTTTTTAATGAAAGCTAATATGTGAATAACGGACTCACTGGAAAAGACCCTGATGCTGGAGAAAGACTGAAGGCAGGAGGAGAAGGGGACGACAGAGGATGAGATGGTTGGATGGCATCACTGACTCAATGGACATGAGTTTGAGTCAACTCCAGGAGCTGGTGATGGACAGGGAGGCCTGGTGTGTTGAGGTCATGGGGTTGCAGAGTCAGACTTGACTGAGCGACTGAACTGAACTGAGCTTAACATGCACCCAGAGTGGAAAATGTAAGCTCTGGTTGGAGGTCTCTCTCCCCAGGAATCCCTGGGTCTGATCAACTGCCCAGACATCTAAGCACAGTTGCCCCTTCCTTAGCTGTGCTACAGCTCATCGCCAAGACAGCGTTCCCCGGGACGCAGCAAGACCCGCCGATTTTGGCAGATGTACAAGCGGTCACCGTAGACCCTTCCTTCACTCCCCAGGAAATGACTTGACAGGAGGCCTTCTAAGAATAGACCCACTGCACTTCCCATTGGCCGAGCATGACAAATGCTCCCAGTGTCAGTTTGGGAAACTTCTCTGAGTGTGGGTTTTTTTTTTTTAATCTTTCCAAGTTTTTTCTTTTTCCAGAGAAATGAGTAAATCTGGACTGCCAGCGAGACCCTCTTTGTCGCTCCAACACGTTATCTTAAAAGAGGATGCTTTTGCAAAAACAGCATTTTCCGACAGGCTACGTATCCCCTCCCCGCCAAAGCTGGTGATATTTGCAGATTTTACAAGGACGATGCAAATGCCCTGAGGGAGGGTTTCTGGCTACAAAGGCGGTAGATAAGAGCGATAAAGAGTGTAAGATCTCCTCCCAACTTTCTGCAGACACCACAGGCTTTACACTTAGCAGCTCTCTGCCTGCCTTTTCCAGACCCAGTTACGTCACCTCCCCTGGAAAGGCTGGGACGCAGCTGTCTGCCCAGAGGCGCACAGCGGAGTGCAAACCTCCAAGATGATAAATCTCCAAGCTTACTGTGTCTGATACCTGAGCTGTCTGCCCACACCGTCCGTCCCAGGCAAGGTTACTCATTCCTGCCTCGTGACTTTCCGGGACTGTGTTTCCGTGGAGACGGGGGCGGAGGCGACTTTAAAAAGGTGAGAGCTGCAAGTTCAGAGTTTGCTGTTGGGGCTGTTCAGTCGCTCGGTCATGTCCGACCCTTTGCGACCCCGTGGACTGCAGCACGCCAGCTTCCCAGTCCTTCACTTCCTCCCAGAGTCAGCACAAACTCTTGTCCATCGAGTCAGTGATGCCATCCAACCATCTCATCCTCTGCCAACCCTCTTCTCTTGCCTTCCATCTTTTCCAGCATCAGGGTCTTCTCCAACGAGTTGGTTCTTTGCCATCAGGTGTGAGGGGCAAAATGAGGGCTGAGACAGCATCTCACGTAGTTCTGAGACCGCTCCAAACAGGCAGGGGAGCAAGGTCGATACATATATGATTTTGGCGAACGGGGAGTTCACGCAATCACAATTTCTGTAGGAAGTTTTTGTGGGTCTTCTGAAATTTATGCTAGTCATAAGGAGGAGTCATCACCATGAAGGAGTTTAGTGTTTTTTCTAGATATGATGAGATACAAGAATTGGGCTCATGAAATTAGCTCCTGAAAAAACATCTAAATATATGAAAACCTCTCATGCCAGTTCTTGCAGAAACACAAATGCCTTATTCCTGCTCCCCACCCTCAACTCCTTTTAGGGGATACTGAAGGTCAGCAGCTGCAGCAGCGCTTGATTTAATCTTTGTAGAGGTGGACGGCATGGAGAGGGCAATGGCACCCCAAGCCAGCACTTTTGCCTGGAAAAGCCCATGGACAGAGAAGCCTGGTGGGCTGCAGTCCATGGGATCACGCAGAGTCATACACGACTGAGTGACTTCACTTTCACGCATTGGAGAAGGAAATGGCAACCCACTCCAGTGTTCTTGCCTGGAGAATCCCAAGGGACGGGGGAGCCGGTGGGCTGCTGTCTATGGGGTCGCAGAGTCGGACATGACTGAAGTGACTTAGCAGCAGCAGCAGAAGTGGATGGCAAGTGTCCATTTGCAGCTGACACGGGGAACTCTAACACAGCTGTGCAAGGTAGCCGTAACTGACTAGGACCTACATGCAAAATAATGGTCACGGTGATGTATCTTTTCCTTCTGCTCCTTGTGGATCTGAATTGCATTACCCCTCAAATATGCCTCTGCCAGGAGCTGCTTTTGTTGCTCAGTCGTGTCCAACTCTTGCGACCCCATGGACTGCAACCCACCGGGCTCATCTGTCCATGGGATTCTCCAGGCAAGAACACTGAAGTGGATTGCCATTTCCTTCTCCAGGGGATCTTGCCAACCCAGGAACTGAACCTGGGTCTCCTGCATGGCAGGCTGATTTCTTACTGACTGAGACAGCAGGGAAGCCCTGATGTAAAGTTAATGGTCACGGTGATGTATCTTTCCTTCTGCTCCTTGTGGATCTGAATTGCATTACCCCTCAAATATGCCTCTGCCAGGAGCTGCTTTTGTTGCTCAGTCGTGTCCAACTCTTGCGACCCCATGGACTGCAACCCACCGGGCTCATCTGTCCATGGGATTCTCCAGGCAAGAACACTGAAGTGGATTGCCATTTCCTTCTCCAGGGGATCTTGCCAACCCAGGAACTGAACCTGGGTCTCCTGCATGGCAGGCTGATTTCTTACTGACTGAGACAGCAGGGAAGCCCTGATGTAAAGCTATGTCAGCAGTGGGCAGAGTTACCCATTGGAGAAGGCGATGGCACCCCACTCGAGTACTCTTGCCTGGAAAATCCCATGGACAGAGGACCCTGGTAGGCTGCAGTCCATGGGGTCGCTGAGGGTCGGACACGACTGAGCGACTTCACTTTCACTTTTCACTTTCATGCATCGGAGAAGGAAATGGCAACCCACTCCAGTGTTCAGGCCTGGAGAATCCCAGGGACGGGGGAGCCTGGTGGGCTGCCGTCTATGGGGTCGCACAGAATCGGACACGACTGAAGCAACTTAGCATAGCATAGGATAGAGTTACCCACTGAGGACTTAACAAACATTCCCAGTGTAAGAGTTGAGAGCTACGCTTCATTCGGCAGGAATTTTTAGGACTTTAAGCCTGGGAGGTGGCACCTCAGATGGCGCTGAGAGCATTGCTCCAAAGAGGCAAGGGGAGGAACCAGATGACAGGGAAGTTTTGCAAGAAAGGGCAGGTAGTCTGAACATCAAACGCTTCTTCTTAACTGAAGGCAGATCAGATATCTCAAGTCAGGGAACTGAGTGTGTTTCTGTTCACAGGAAGATATAAGGGTCTAGGCTTGCTGAAATCATTCCCTTGATCTGTACCACAGCTGCCGAGGAGCCTCCAGGTGCCTCAGAGGTAAAGAGTCCGCCTGCCAGTGCAGGAGACACAACAGACACGGGTTCAGCCCCTGGGTCCAGAAGATCTGCTGGAGGAGGAAACGGCAACCACTCCAGTGTTCTTGCCTGGAGAATCCCATGGACAGAGGAGCCTGGCGGGCTACAGTCTGTGGGGCTACAAAAGAGTAGGACACGACTGAGTACACAGCTACGTGGGGCCAGTATGCTGTGTCTTTGAATCCTGAGCTTCCTCAGGACTCACTGGCTCACCACCTGTGGTGGTTGCAAGAGCTAATAACTCAGTTGAGTTCAGTCCCCAAGTCATGTCTGACTCTATGCAACCCCATGGACAGCAGCACGCCAGGCCTCCCTGTACATCAACAGCTCCCAGAGTCTACCCAAACTCATGTCCATTGAGTCGGTGATGCCAGGCAACCATCTCATCCTCTGTTGTCCCCTTCTCCTCCTGCCCTCAATCTTTCCCAGCATCAAGGTCTTTTTCAATGAGTCAGTTCTTCGCCTCAGGTGGCCAAAGCATTGGAGTTTCGGCCTCAGCATCAGTCCTTCCAATGAATATTCAGGACTGGTCTCCTTCAGGATGAACTGGTTGGATCTCCTTGCAGTCCAAGGAACTCTCAAGAGTCTTGTCCAACCCCACAGTTCAAAAGCATCAATTCTGATGACTGTGACACCCTTTCTTTAGTGATATGGCAGGAAATATTCCATTTCCCGCCATGGATCTCCTGGCACTGCTGCTGCTGCTGCTGCTAAGTCGCTTCAGTCATGTCCGACTCTGTGTGACCCCACAGACGGCAGCCCACCAGGCCCTGCCGTCCCTGGGATTCTCCAGGCAAGAACACTGGAGTGGGTAGTTTAACCATATGTTACGTTTGGAAGGGCAGAGAATCTATTCCTTATCTTTCTCAGAGGTCACTGTGAGCTATAGGAGGATGGTGGATAGAAGCGATGAATTTGGGCCTCAACACTCTCTATATCCCTGTGTGTTTATGAGACAGTGTTCATTTTAGACGAGATTAACCAGCATGCACATGAAATATCCAATGTCATCTTAATGCCCTGAAGAGACACCCGTTGGCAATACCAATGTCATAATATTTTTAATGACACCCATGCTTGCGGATGTATTTACTGCCTAAATTTTCAGATATGATCTCTAGGCACTGAAGTAAGTTTTCATTTATCTGTCAGACATTTATGTCCGTAAACATTTTTTTTTTCCCCTCTTGGAAATATGTTTGAAGGTGTGGAGTAACTCAGGATTTATTTTAACATAAACCTTTCACGGTGTCCTTTCAAAAGTGTCTGTTCTCAACGTAAAAGCAAATGCTGCTGAGATGCGCTGTGAGCTTCGCAAACGAGGGACATTTTAATGAGCTTATTCTTTTCCTTGTCATCTGGAACGGTGTTTGGGGACTGGAAAAGCATGCGGGATAAATGAGGGTGAGAAGGAGGCTGCTTTTTGAAATCTTGTACTGGGGTATAGCTGATTAACAATGTTGTAAGTCTCAGGTGGGCAGTCAAGGGTTTAAGTTGCCCATATACCTGTATCCCTTCTCCCCCAAACTCCCTCCCATCCAGGCTGCCACATGACACTGAGCAGAGTTCCCTGTGCTGGACAGCAGGTCCTTGCTGGTTCTCCATGTTAAACACAGCAGAGTGTCCATGTCCATCCCAGACTCCTTGACTATCCCTTTCCCCATCCTTCCCCCTGGTGACCATAAGGTTATTACAGAGTATTGAGCAGAGTTCCCTGTGCTGGACAGCAGGTCCTTGCTGGTTCTCCATGTTAAATACAGCAGTGTGTCCATCTCCATCCCTGACCATCCCTCCCCAATCCTTCCCCCAGCAACCACAAGTTCACTCTCTAAGTCTGTGAGGCTGTTTCTGTTTCGTAAGTAAATTACTTTGCATCATGTCATCTGAGATTCCATATGTAAGGGATGTCATACCGTATTTCTCCTTCAGGAGACACAGCACTGTTTTCGAGGGTACACAGAGACAGGCAAACGTCCATGTGTTCATGAACACACACATGGATAAAGCCATGCTGTGACACGCGCATGCCTACACAGACACGCCAGTCCATGTACAGACGGGCATTCATTCAGGAACATGCAGAAACACACGCGTGCAACAAATGTGTGCACACACATGCTTACACACAGACGAAACACATGCAGGCATACAAACACACATGCGCGCGCGCACACACACACACACACCCAACCAGGCACAATAAGGTGAAACACAGTACCCAGGTCACAACCAGATGGCGGATGTGGCAGAAGGGGCCCGTGGCTGGCACCACCTGGGACCAAGACCCAGGAGACAAGCAGGCTGCAGCCTGCAAAGCAGAAGACCTGGGTTTGATCCCTAGGTCTGGAAGATCCCCTGGAGGAGGGCATGGCAACCCACTCCAGTGTTCTTGCCTGGAGAGTCCCACGGACAGAGGAGGCTGCCGGGCTACAGTCCACGGTGGGGTCGCAAAGAGTCAGACATGACTGGGTGACTAACACTTCACTTTTTACTGCCTTGGCAGGAAGGCTCTGCAGGGACTCTGAGTGTCCCTGACTACGATGTTTGGGGTGGGTTTCTGGCCCCGCCCCCAGGAGCAAGGGAAAGCTCCCAGGAACATGTATAGGCTGTGTTTCTTCATTCTTCAGCGTTTGCTTTTGCCCAGAGGACCAGGGAACGTGTGTCTCACTGGTTGCCTTGGTGTGGGTGCTGGGCTGGGAGACGTTCTGTAACTAATTCCACCTGCCTAGACCTGGTTGGATGCAGGATAACTCCTCTCGGCCGTTCCTGCGCCATTGCAACCTGGCACTCTAGGCGGAAAATTCTGAAAGAGATGGGAATACCAGACCACCTGACCTGCCTCTTGAGAAACCTGTATGCAGGTCAGGAAGCAACAGTTAGAACTGGACATGGAACAGCAGACTGGTTCCAGATAGGAAAAGGAGTACGTCAAGGCTGTATATTGTCACCCTGCTTATTTAACTTATATTCAGAGTACATCATGAGAAACGCTGGACTGGAAGAAACACAAGCTGGAATCAAGATTGCTGGGAGAAATATCAATAACCTCAGATATGCAGATGACACCACCCTTATGGCAGAAAGTGAGGAGGAGCTAAAAAGCCTCTTGTTGAAAGTGAAAGAGGAGAGTGAAAAAGTTGGCTTAAAGCTCAACATTCAGAAAACGAAGATCATGGCATCTGGCCCCATCACTTCATGGGAAATAGATGGGGAAACAGTAAAAACACTGTCAGACTTTGTTTTTTTGGGCTCCCAAATCACTGCAGATGGTGACTGCAGCCATGAAATTAAAAGACGCTTACTCCTTGGAAGAAAAGTTATGACCAACCTAGATAGCATATTCAAAAGCAGAGACATTACTTTGCCGACTAAGGTCCATCTAGTCAAGGCTATGGTTTTTCCTGTGGTCATGTATGGATGTGAGAGTTGGACTGTGAAGAAGGCTGAGCACCGAAGAATTGATGCTTTTGAACTGTGGGGTTGGAGAAGACTCTTGAAAGTCCCTTGGACTGCAAGGAGATCCAACCAGTCCATTCTGAAGGAGAACAACCCTGGGATTTCTTTGGAAGGAATGATGCTAAAGCTGAAGCTCCAGTACTTTGGCCACCTCATGCGAAGAGTTGACTCCTTGGAAAAGGCTTTGATGCTGGGAGGGAGTGGGAGCAGCAGGAGAAGGGGACGACCGAGGATGAGATGGCTGGATGGCATCACGGACTCAATGGACGTGAGTCTGAGTGAACTCCGGGAGTTGGCGTTGGACAGGGAGGCCTGGCGTGCTGCGATTATGGGGTCTCAAAGAGTCGGATATGACTGAGCGACTGAACTGAACTGAGTACAAACCAGGAGAATCAGAAACTCAGTTATGAAGGATGTAGGGCAGAAGAGAAAGGCAAGGCATGATCAGACGGAGACAGCATTGGGCACCTCTGAGTGTCAGCATGAAGCTGGACACCTGCTGGAATGGTGGCTGTAGCTGGCTTTGAGTTTCCTAGCAGAGATTGTGAAAAAAGACTCCAGTGGCCAAAGAATCTGCAGCAAAAATCCTGAAGCTGAGGATGGCTATGGTGGTGCCTGCATGTCAGTGGTCCTGCTATTGGCGCAGACCAGCTTTGGGTTGGGTGGCCACGTGTTGCTCAGGCCCCCGGGAAAAGCGGAAAGGTGTGGTGTCAGGAGGCTTGTGATCCAGCATTATCTCAGGTCAGAGGGACTGGGGGAAGCCGAGTGGTTGAGGATGGCTCCAGCTTCTTCTCAAACCACATGCTCAGCCACCATGAAGCAGCTACTCACTGCTCAAGAATACCTTTCTCAGGCAGTTGTCAATCATCTTCATCTTTCCTTCACTCAGGCTTTACTCATTCATCCATTTATTCAGGAAAGTTTCTGATTTCTATCTGAAAGTATGCCCAGAAGGCCTACAGTCTCAGGACCCCTGTCCAGAACAGAGACCAGGATGCTCAGCCCTCAAGGTGCCCATCTTCATGGAGAGGAAAGCAGAGACTGGCTGGCACAGCGGGTCATGGGGAGATGGGGCATGGTAGCCTCTGACCCAGATCACACACACAAATTCCTAGCTTGGAGGGAAGACCCCAGCTCTACTGGGTGACCATTTCCTTCCTGCACTGGCCTTGTGGACTGGCCTACACTCAGAAAGTGAGATTCCTTATGCCTCAGTGAGCCAGGAACCTCATGTGGGGAGACGGAAGCAGTAGATGGTGACCGTCTGCTTGGCCAGTCCGGGGGACCTGGGGAGATTTAAATTCAGCATGTAAATCCACACCCTGAGTGAACGGGAGATAGGCCCCTCTTAAGGTGGGCATTCTGGGACTCTCATCCAAAGACTTCCGGGTCACCCCAGCAGTCTCCCTGCACAGAGGGGAGCCACGCCCAGACCATGAGCCCATGAAGGCCCCAGAGAACCGAGGGCCAGCCGGCCCATCTTGGTCTATGGGAAGATGGCCAGGATTTGGAGATTGGGGTCAGGTGGGTGATGGTGGGAGGCAAATGTAAGAACCTGGAGCCAGGCCGGTGTGCGGACCCTGGGTAGGGGGGAAGCGTGCAGACTTGCGGGCAGGGTAAGCCTGAGAAACCAGGTGTGGTGAACAGGTGTGTGGGCCCAGTGTTCTTCTGGGTTCTAGAGACCTGTGGCCTGGCAATACTGCCCCCACCCACTGATTCTTGGTTCCTGCCCTCTGCTGCCTGGTCTTCCAAGAAGTCCCTCTGGATGTCCTGTGGGGCCCTGGTGCAGCCTGGACAGCCGTGAGCTTGTCATCAGTTTCACTAGTCCCAACCTACTCCCTCCTTGTGCCCCATCCTGGGTGACCCTCCCCCAAGCCAAGCCTGGACCATCCTGGGCACCTCCAGGCCTTCCATCAGCACCTACCCTGTCCAACCCACCTGAGCACCAAACATGGGTCCCATCCGCCCCACCACTCAGACATCCCCTCCCAGCATCTCTCCACCCTACTGCTCTAGGCGGGCACCACTGAGCCTGGCCTGTGCCCCAGATGCTGACACTCCATCTCCACCGCTGGCTCGCTGGCCCTCCTGAGGACCTGGCCTTGAGCCTGCGGTGCCTGCTCGCCCAGTGCTGGTCCTATCCCCCATTCGGTGGGCTGCAGCCTAGATGGACAGTTTCGTGCACTACTCCCACACTGGATAGCACCTAATCACAGAGGTCTGCTGAGCCCTGGCCGAAGAGCTGGAGTCTGGGCACAGCGGGTAGAGATGAGGAGGCAGGAGGGGGTGTGGGCAAGCAGTGACTTTATTGTCTCTGGAAGGAGTGATGGTCACGGTCCCCCTGCAGGACTCTGCCTAAGCCAGGGACAGAGTGGCCAGGATGGTGGGCGTGGAGGGGCCGAGAGCGCACAGCGGGTCAGAAGCAGAGCCAGAGCCACCCTCTGGCATTCCTCTCTTCTTTTCCCACAACACTAGGGCCTGGACCATCCATCCATTCAGGGCAGAGGCTGTTACCCCAAGCTGAGAAATGTGCATTCCTCAACACAGCGGGGGCTACAATCCCAGGCAGTGTGAGTGAAGGGCCCATGCTGGGGACAGGAGAGATGGCCAGGCCCACAGCAAGGTGATGGCACCTCCCCTCGGGGGCATGTGCCACCAGGGTCTTGAGAGCGACAGGGGTAGGGTGTGCTTTGGGCCAAGGGAAGGTGCTCACAGCAGGACCCAGAGGAGGCTGAGGCCCATCCGAAGCAGGAGTCCCCGTGGGAGCGCCCTGGGGCCCTCCTGCGGGGCAGAGGCCCTGTTGCAGAGAGATCTGGAGCAACAGTGCCGGACGATCTTGCTGAGCACCCCCGAGTACGACAGCCATTCAAGCTCCATGTTGGTGTTGGGGCACCTGGGGGCACAGCGCTTGCTGAGCAGGGTCTTCACCGGTAGTCCTGCAGGGAAGAGGACAGCATCCAGCAGGAGGAAGAGCCCGGGGTGGGCAGCAAAGACCAGTCCCCAAGCAGGCACTGACACCTTCTCGCGACCCTTTCACAGGCCAGGCTCTGTGAAGCGCTGGGAGCACAGCTGCCCAAGGTCACCTTCAAGGTCACAGCAAAGGCAAGGTTCAGGGCTGCTGGCCCTGGTCTGGGCTCTTCCCTGAAACCACACACAGCCTGGACACCCTGGCAGCCAAGGGGCCTGGGAGTCCTGGGGAGATGGGGGAAGCTGAGCAGAGAGAAAAAGGAGGGCAACCGGAGGGCCGGTTGATCCCAGCTGGGGCTCCCGTACCCCCTTCACTCAGAGACATGCAGAGACCTTGAAAGGAAGCTCTGGAGGGAAGCAGGACACTCAGAACAACCCAGTTGCAGAAGAAAAGGTCGTCTCCTCCTCATGCTGTTGTGTTGTCTGTCGTGTGTGCTGTATTTGCTGCATGCATGGTATTCACTATGTTGAACCTTATTGTATTGTATATACGACAGTTGCATGGGGCCTCCCAGGTGGTGCTAGTGGTAAAGAACCCATCTGCCAATGCAGGAGATGCAAGAGACTCGGGGTCCATAGGAAATGCCAACCCGCTCCAGTATTCCTGCCTAGAAAATTCAAGACAGAGGAGCCTGGCGGGTTACAGTCCATGGGGTTGCAGAGCCGGACACAACTGAGTGACTGAGCACGCACACATATGACAACTGTATACATTGCCTTACATCATATCATGGGCTGCCAAGTGGCACCCCAGAGAAGGAGAGACCCAGTGGCCAGCCCCCTCCAGAAGCTCCCAGGCTTAACCTTGAGCAGCTGGCCCCTCCCCTGTGCTCAGGATGGGGATCAGGCAAAGGTGGGTGCAGGCCGGGGCCCCCTGAAGGGAGCCTCCATCAGTTCCCCACTGAGACCCCAAAGGATCCAAGGCTGAGTTCCCAGAGTCCCCTTCCACACGGGCCAAGAACTCACTCAGGGTGATGATCAACATGTGGGAGACGCAGACCTGGTCAGTGGAGGAGCACACTGCAGGCAAGCAAAACTCCGGGCTCCTGACTCTGAAGCACTGGTAGCAGCTCAGGTTCTTCCCTGGGGGCAGCACCGCTGCAGAGGAGTGCGCTGCGCACCCACCCAGCTAAGAGCCGTCCCAGTGGGATGTGCGCACCGCCCCCAGGAGCCCCTGCAGCTGAGAAGGCCATCCTTACCTGGCTCTCTGGCTCTGCCAGCAGGGTCCAAAGACACCAGCAGAGCCCACAGGACTAGAACTGGCACCCCCATGACACCACCAACTTAGCCTGCAGGGGAGTGGGGGAGGGAGGTGGGGGCAGAGAAGGAGGCTTTGCCCAGAGCTCCCTAAGTTGCACCTGCCCATCCCCTGGGTTTCTCCGCCCTGGACCGCCTCATTTGAGGTCAATCAGATCCTAGTTCTCATAGGACGCTCCCAGCCTGACCCCTCTCCTGCCTCTTCCCTTCCCAACTGCAGGGGACTGCCCTTCCAGCAAAATCAGCCCAGGGAGGGGCTGGGTGCGGAGGCCTGTCAGTCCCTGCTCTGGGGAGGGTCTCCTGGGGTCTGTGAGGATGGCCGCTTCCTGCTGGAACAGAAAGGGGAGAAGGGGTGTAGGGAAGGCATCTCCCCTGTGGCTCACCCCCTCCGTCAGGCTCCACCCCGCGGGTACTTCCTTCTCTTCCTGTAACAAACCCTCCAACCTCACCTGGAGACCTGCGGCTCTCAGGATCCTGTCTGCGTCCAGGTGTGGCAAGAGATGCTGCCCTTTTCTCTGACCCCCAGGGACTCAGTCTCCCGAGGCGGCACTCTGAACACAGAGCCAAAGCCCAGAGGCTCTCACCTGGGTGTCTGGTAGCTAGGTGGGTTTCACACCACTTCCTGCCTGCATGCTCCCCCAGGCCTTTTCTTTTTTCCTTCTTGCCTTTATTTCCTTGATCATGCCCCACTGAGCACCTTTGGGGAGCAGGCTGGCAGGGCGTGGGTCCCGGATCTGGATTTGCAGCAGGGGATGCCTGCCCCCAGGGGTCCAGCAGGAGAGTGGGTAGAAGGACAAAGCGGGTGACTACTAGGCAAAGGGGGGTTGAGAGGGGCTGCCTCTGACATCCAAGTGACTGCTGCGACACCTCCACCAGCGACCACCAGGCCTCGGCACCCCCTTCAGGCCCAGTTTTGAGGGTGTGCCGCTGTTTGGGGTCATTTCCGTTCCCAGTGTTCCAACCAGAAGGACTGTCTCCCGCCCCGTCTTGCCTGGCAGGTCCCAGCCTCCACCTTGGGGGTGGTGGAACACCCAGAGCCTCCAGTCCGCTCCAGCCCCTCCAGCTGTCCTGCTTTTGGCGGGGTGTGGGCCGGGCTTGGAGGTGGGCCCAGAAGGGGTGGAACTGCACCCGCTTGGCAGGCGGATCTTGGTTTACATTGTGTGTTTATTCGTTTGTCATTTCATGCAGTAATCCAGTTGAATGTGAGTCTGGGACTCAGATCGCATGGTGGTGTTGGATGTGGGTGTGATGAAGCAGGCTGGGTGGGCGTGGGGTGGGCGGCCAGGACAGTTTTGTAGGACCCCACGCCTCAGGGTACAGTCTCGAGTTAAAGCCTTGGCCCCATTGGCAAAGGGTGAGTCACCACCTGTGAGCTCATGTTTCGGCAAAGTCCTTTCTTCTGGGCCGGGGACGCAGATCCTGGGGTCAGAGAGGTCTCTGCGCCCCAGCGATGTTTCTACCTTCCTCTGCTGTCTCCGCAGCCCGGTGGCAGCCTCCCTGGATGGCTCCCTGGTACTGCAGGCTGAGAGCAGTGGGGGAAGCAAACAAGTGGGGCGGGGGGGTGACACCCTTGGCAGGCTTGGTGGCACATGGAAAGAAGGGAGGGAGAAGGGGAAGTTCAGAGCTGCAGCAGCCAGAGAGACTCTTGATGTTGGTGGACACTCACCCCTCCCACTACCCGAGCGCGGATGGAGGGGCAGCTGCACTTCACCGCGCAGCCGGAAGAGGGCGACCCCGCGCCCGCAGGCCGCGACCCAATGCGCGAATCTGCGGGGAGAATTAAAGAAGATAAAGCCTTGCTCCTGGAAAATGTCCCGGACATCCAACTAGAGAGCAGAATAAAACTCTCCTGCCCGAATCAAAATATTTGAAAGTGTGAAGGAGCACCTTGCATCAGAACAACAATAGGCAATAAAAAGAAGAGATAAAAAAATGACGAACGTGAGGAACGACTGGAGGAAAATCTCCGTTTATGGTCTCCGTAAGTAGACCAGCTTAGAAGTGAGCTCACACTTACGAGTTCCAAGGGGGCGGGCATGTGAGACCCTAAGTTGGAAGCTGTAGCAAGAAGGCGGGCAAACAAGAGGACAAAACGACCTAACTCCAAACTAAAAGCGCTCACCTGTTCTGGAAAAATGACCCAGAAAAGTGAGCGCTAAGACTACGCTAGTGAAAAATTGTAAAAGACACAGAAGCACCCTTTAATGCAAAACCTCCCACAGCATATATGTAAAGAAGGGGGAAAAAAAAGGTTGATATCAGACTTCTCAAGATGTAGAAATTATTAAAAAAAGAAAAACAATAAAATTTGAACCAAGTATTTAAAATATAGTCAAGAATATAATCAAGCATCAATACTATAAGAAAAGTTTTTAAAAACTTGAAGTTTGATTTTTTACTAAAAGGTAAAAAAATGACAATACACGAATTCAAATTCCCAATTCAAAAACACTGGAGAGGTGGGGTGGGGAGGAGTCAAAGCCAACAGAAGAAAGTATGGAGAAGAAAATCATAAGGCTAGAAGCTGAAGTAAAATGGTGCAGAGAACAAAACCCAGACATGAGTAATAAAGCAAAAACTTGGTTCTCTGAGAAATTAAAAGAACTAGATAAGCAAACAACTAACCTAATCAATAAAAGGCGGCAGTACAAATATACAAATAATAAATACTGAGTAAAGCACTTATTGAAAGACAAAATTTTAAATGATAACAGACTATTTCATATACCCTTAAACAAATATGGGACCTCAAATGAGGTGGATAACTACCTAGGAAAATACACTTAAGCAAAATTTATCCCAGTTGAGAGAAAAGCTTTAAGAGATCAATTTCAGTATAAAATAAACATAATAAGAAACTATCCTAGAAGAAATGGCCTGGATCAGATTATTTCACAGTCTGAAATAATTCTACAAAATTCACAAATTCTACAAAATATTCAAAGACCAGATATTCCTAATGACACTGACTGACAACATAAAAGAGACTTCCAAATTATTTTAACAAAGCCAGTATAATACTGATAACCAACCTAATAAAAATTGTAAAAAGAAAGACAATTACAAATCAACATCTTGTACCATTGCAAAAATCTTAAAGAAATATTAACAAATAAATTCCAACAGCACATCAAAAAAATACACGAAGAAAAAGTAGGATATATTCCTAGGATTCAGATAGTTAAATATCATGGAATTTGTTAATATGATTCATCCTTTTAATAGATATGAAAATAAATGTCATAGGGATAAATCTATGACTTTGAAGTATCTTGGAATAGATTATCCTTCAGTTAAAAATATTCAAGAAAAAAAATATTCAAGAAAAATATAATCTCTTAGTCATCACCTTACATTATAAGAAAAGCATTCCGATCACTATTTGAAATTCAGCCAGTATTCACTGATATAATTATAAAATATTAATTAGAGGCTTTAGAATGAGGAAGGAAGTAAAATCAGGTCCATCTGTAGATGAGGTGGCAGTATACCTGGAAATCCTGGAGAATAAAGAATACAAATAACAAATTTCGAAAATAATCTGTAATGAGGCAGGATGCAAGGTAAACATATAAAACTCAGTAGCCATCAGAGGGCGTCCAGTATGTGTCAGGAGGAAGGAGGCCGGCAGTCACGTTCTCCCGCGGGACCAAGAAGAAAATACCAGGCAGGTTGCAGCTGTCATATTTAAATGTGCTGGGGAGCTGAGAGGACCAAGGGCCAAGTGGATTGGCTTCCAGAAGTGGGGAGCTGAGCCTCTGCGGCCCCCAGCCCCGTCTTGCGGGAGCCTCGCCAGCCACCATCCCGACTGTACCCAAACCCCCAGCGGAGCGGCAGAGTGGGCTACCGCATGCTCAGTTCTGGGAAAGCGACGCGGCACACGCGCAGGGTCCCGCATGCTGGCGGTGGTACCCAGGGCGGGCCGCCTATAAGGAAGACGGGCACCTGCGGCAGTCCCACAGCTCTCAGGACCAAGTTCCCACCGGAGGAAAGAGATCTGCTCCGAACACATAGCTGATCTTGCTCTGAAGAGACTCGACAGAGTCTGAAGCAAGGCAGCAGGAGTTGGCAGTGGGAGGCTTAAGGGCACGAAGGTGCGGAAATGCATCTGCCATGCTTTCTGGGATGAGAGGGCCTGCTGAGCCTCCGCTGGAAGCCTGGGAGGAGAGGGATGGGAGGTCAGATGCGCCTTCCTAACTCTGGGTCCAGCCCAACCTAGCTCGACTCTGATGGAGTTGACCTGGAGAACACCTTGTGCACTTAATCTGGTAAAAGAGGAACTAGAGACCTTCTAGTACTCGTGGCCTCTGGCTCTTATTTATACAACGCCCGAAGGTGACAGTAACAATAGGGGGGAAAGACCCAGGGATGATCCAGATAATGGAGTCAGCAGGAAACAACTTTATGTTAAGTGTGTTCAATCGTAGACTTGAAAAACTGAGTTTTAACAGAGAATGCTGCTGCTAAGTCACTTTAGTTGGGTCCGGCTCCGTGTGACTCCATAGATGGCAGCCCACCAGGCTCCCCTGTCCCTGGGATTCTCCAGGCAAGAACACTGGAGTGGGTTGCCATTTCCTTCTCCAATGCATGAAAGTGAAAAGTGAAAATGAAGTCGCTCAGTCGTGTCCGACTCCCAGCGACCCCATGGACTGCAGCCCACCAGGCTCCTCCATCCATGGGATTTTCTAGGCAAGAGTACTGGAGTGGGGTGCCATTTAGGACTTTATAAAACAAATTGAATAAATATACCGTGTATTGGCCAGGATTTTCCAGAGAAGCAGAACCAATAGAATGTGTATGTAAACAAAAAGTTTATTTTAAGGATGGGGCTCATGACCTTAGGGAGGCTGCAAGTTCAAAAACTCCAGGGTGGGCTGTGTTGGGGAGGAAGAAATTTTCCTGTACCCTTTTGGCTAGCCTAAGAATTAAATTGACAGGAGACAGATTAATAGGAGAAAATCAAACAGAAGTGTAATACCATGTCTACATGAGAGAGACCCAGGAAAGCTGGGTAGCTCATTGAAATGGCTGA
This sequence comes from Aepyceros melampus, assembly GCA_006408695.1. Taxonomy (NCBI): domain Eukaryota; kingdom Metazoa; phylum Chordata; class Mammalia; order Artiodactyla; family Bovidae; genus Aepyceros; species Aepyceros melampus. The sequence continues at coordinate 275,870 of SJXQ01006446.1, forward strand.
AGCCCTCACCTTAAATACCATCCTCAGCCAAAGAGAAAAACAGGTTGTAGAAGGCAGGAAGAGTCAGTTAAGGGGGGTTGATCAGTGATGCAGATTTAAATCACTGAGTTCTCCATTAATATGAGCTTCTAGATATTTGGTCATCCCAAATGGAGATTGCCTTTATATATGTAAATGTTTCTTACAAAAGGTCAACTTCTACTTGGTTTTCAGAGCGCTTCCCATGTATGCTGTTTCTCAGAAAATAACCAGCTTGAAACCACTAATATGCAAAGAGACATATTTTAGGGTGGCAAATTCTGCTCCCCTACAGCCAGAAGGCTAGAGACCCAGGAAACGCTGATGTTACAGTTAAAATCCAAAGACTGCTGCAGAATTCCCTCTTGTTTGGAGAAAATGAGTCTTTTGGTCTATTCAGACCTTCAACTGATTAGATGAGACCCACCCACATTATGGAGAGCAGCCTGCTTCACTCCAGTTTCACCAATTTAAATGTCAGTCCTGGGACTTCCCTGGTGGTCCAGTGGTTAAGAATCCACCTTGCAATGTAGGAGATTTAGGCTCTATTCCTTGGAGGGGGAACTAAGATCCCACCTGCCACAGAGCACCTGAGCCACAACCAGAGAATCTATGCACCGCAACAAAGAGCCCCAGTGCTGGTGCAACCCCAAATAAATAAATAAATGTTTTAAAAATGTCAATCTCACCCAAAAATATCCACACAGAAACAGCCAGAGCAGTATCTGACCACATACTGGAGTCCTGTGGCTCAGTCAAGTCAATACACCCAGTTAGCCATTGTATTCAGAAAGTAAAAAATAAAATATCCAAAATTAAGAACTCATTTGAATGAATTAGGAGCAAAAGACACTATGAGCGCAGGCAGAGACAGGACGGTATAAAATAGCCCAAAGGAAACTTAGAATAAAAACAATAGAAAAAAATTAATCGGAGCCTGTGAGATTCAGTCAAATGGTCTAACTTTACATGAGATTGGAGTGCCATAGGGAAGAAAGAGGGGTTAAATAAATACTTGAAGATGTAATATTTTTCAAAATTCATAAACGATAACCCGCAGATCATGGATCACAGAAAATCCTCAGCAGGATAAGTGCAAAGAATGTCATCCCAGCTGTGATCATGCAATCGAGATGCTGAAAGTCGAAATGATGGTCTTAGTGAGACGGAGCAGGACAGTATGGACCCCGCTCCCTGCCTCTGCATCCTCTCCCACGCATCAGCCTATCAGAGAACTGTGCCCAAGCTGACCACAGACCCTGAGGCCCCTCCCTGCCTGACTTTAAAAGTGCTTTGCTGTAGAGATCAGATTTGTGGCTGCCAAGGGAGAGGGGGTTGGGAGAAGGAAGGACTGGGAGTTTGGGATTCGCACACGCAAACTATTATATATAGAATAGATAAATAACAAGGTCCTACTATATAGCACAGGGAACTATATTCAATAGCAAATATATGTGTGTATATGTATATATCTGAATATTTGAATATATATATATCTGAATTACCTACCGCATTGTAAATCAACTGTACTTCAACAAAATAAATTTTTTAAAATGCTTTGCTGAAACCCTTTCGGGAGTTCAGCTTTTTGAGGAGGATCCACCTGTTTGCCTTTCTTGGCCCTGCTATAAAACTGTTTGTTTCAAACTCTGACATTTAGGTTTGCTTGGCCTCCAGGTGTGCTGGGTATGTGGGCTTGCTTTGGGTAACATTGGGGTAAATATGGAAGAATATTTACAGTGTAAAACAACAGCAGCAGCACTTTGTGGGGTTTATAACATATGTCTATAAATAAGTACTAAGGTAACAGAAGTACACTGGGGAGTGTCAACTGAAAAAAAAAATGTGACCTAAAAGTTGAGAAAGGGAAAGAGGAGAGTGAAAAAGCTGGCTTAAAGCTCAACATTCAGAAAACGAAGATCATGGCATCTGGTCCCATCACTCCATGGCAAATAGATGGGGAAACAGTGGAAACAGTAGCAGACTTTATTTTGAGGGGCCTCCAAAATCACTGCAGATGGTGATTGCAGCCATGAAATTAAAAGATGCTTACTCCTTGGAAGAAAAGTTATGACCAACCTAGATAGCATATTCAAAAGCAGAGACATTACTTTGCCGAATGAGGTCCGTCTAGTCAAGGCTATGGTTTTTCCTGTGGTCATGTATGGATGTGAGAGTTGGACTGTGAAGAAGGCTGAGCGCAGAAGAATTGATGCTTTTGAACTGTGGTGTTGGAGAAGATTCTTGAGAGTCCCTTGGACTGCAAGGAGATGCAACCATTCCATTCTGAAGGAGACAGCCCTGGGATTTCTTTGGAAGGAATGATGCTGAAGCTGAAGCTCCAGTACTTCAGCCACCTCGTATGAAGAGCTGACTCATTGGAAAAGACTCTGATGCTGGGAGGGATTGGGGGCAGGAGGAGAAGGGGACGACAGAGGATGAGATGGCTGGATGGCATCACCAACTCAATGGACGTGAGTCTGAGTGAACTCCGGGAGTTGGTGATGGACAGAGAGGCCTGATGTGCTGCGATTCAGGGGTCGCAAAGAGTCAGACACAACTGAGCGACTGAACTGAACTGATAACAAGTGGCACCACACTCCAGTACTCTTGCCTGGAGAATCCCATGGATGGAGGAGCCTGGTGGGCTGCAGTCCATGGGATCGCTAAGAGTAGGACACGACTGAGTGACTTCACTTTCACTTTTCACTTGCATGCATTGGAGAAGGAAATGGCAACCCACTCCAGTGTTCTTGCCTTGAGAATCCCAGGGATGGGGGAGCTTGGTGGGCTGCCGTCCATTGGGTTGCACAGAGTCGGACATGACTAAAGTGACTTAGCAGCATAACAAGTGCATATTGTGATAATCATATAAGAAGTATATCTATAAAAAAAAGAAATATATCTATAAAGGAGAAAAGGAAATATGAAAAATGTTCCATAATTCCAAAAGAATACGGAAAGAGAAAAAACAGTTGGGAGAAATAAAAGCAAAGGAAAAAGTGGTAGCCATGACCTGTTAGGTTTTGGCCCAGCCTACCAACACCTAGTGTTGTGGCCAGACCAGCCCTGTGGTTCCTATTAGGATGGTAGCAACCAGCAGCAGTGTACTCTGTGCCTGACTGCCCAGTGGTGTCTGACTCTCTGTGATCCCATGGACTGTAGCCTGCCAGGCTCCTCTGTCCATGGGGATTCTCCAGGCCAGAATAGTGGAGTGGGTTGCCATGCCCTCCTCCAGGGGATCTTCCCAACCCAGGAACTGAACCCAGGAACTGAACCCAGGTTTCCTGCACTGCAGGCAGATTCTTTACCAGCTGACCCCAGGGAAGCCCAGCAGCAGTGATGACCCGCAGGGAGCTTTGAAAGGACCAGTTGTACTGCTCACAAGTCCTGGGCTTACCAGGAGCCCCTGAAGGCACAGTGTGGGATCTTGAGGGGAGACAGTGAGCACTGGCCTGGGATTCTGCTTTTTGGGGGTTGAGGGTGAGGACCTAGGGTCCCCTAGGGTTTGGTGGGATGCTTTTTACTTGTTACTTTGTCTTCCCTGGTAGCTCAGTTGGTAAAGAATCCATCTGCAATGCAGGAGACCCAGCTTCGATTCCTGGGCTGGGAAGATCTGCTGGAGAAGGGATAGGCTACCCACTTTAGTATTCTTGGACTTCCCTGGTGGCTCAGCTGGTAAAAAATTCGCCTGCAAAGCGGGAGACCTGGGTCCGATCCCTGGTAGGGAAGATCCCTAGAGAAGGGAAAGTCTACCCACTCCAGTATTCTTGGGCTTCCCTGGTGGCTCAGCTGGTAAAGAATCCACCTGCAATGCGAGAGACCTGGGTGAATAGCTACACTGAGTTTCTTTGGCAAGCTGATTATGTGGGATGGAGAAATTAAGGGCAGTATACTCACTGAGGAGGTGAGGGCTTGGGGTCACATTTCCCTGATTTCTTCCCAGCTCCGCCTTCCCAAGGGGGGACCCTTATTTAGCCTTGACTGGAAGTGTCAGGCCGGTACATCTTATCTGTGAGGCTGATCTTACTGAGAATATAAAGAGCAAAATGTTTTCCAGGACTCTGGAGATTCCACCCTCTTCCCATCTTTCTTCATCTGCTTTGTTTTCTTGTAAGCACACATTTAGCTAATTGCCTGTTCGGACACCACGACTCACTACTCTGTATGTGTAGATCTGGGTTGTGTGCACTGCCAGTAATACACCACTTGGCGGTGTGTAACCCTTTGTCTCAGAAACATAACCCTGCCTTGACCTTTAACAGGTGGAAGAGTCCTCAGAGCTTTCTGAAAGACTGTCTCCCCAACTGTAATCCTCAGGTCGGCTCTGTTGCAGGAAGCAGACCCCTTCCAGGGCCCGAAACTGGGCTCTTGTCTAACACTTGGAAATGAATCGTCCGAGGAGACACACATGCTGACAAAGCAAGGGATTTTACTGGGAAAGGGCACCCGGGTGGAGAGCAGTAGGGTAAGGGAACCCAGGAGAACTGCTCTGCCACGTGGCTCTCAGTCTCGGGTTTTATGGTGATGGGATTAGTTTCCGGGTGGTCTTTGGCCAATCATTCTAATTCAGAGTCTTTCCTGGTGGCGCACGCATCGCTCAGCCAAGATGGATGCTAGCGAGAGGGATTCTGGGAAGTGGATGGACACACAGTGTCTCCTTTAGACCTTTCCCGAACTCTTCCGATTGGTGGTGGCTTATTAGTTCCGTATTCCTCATCAGGATCTCCTGTCATAAAACAACTCATGCAAATAGTTATTATGATACCTGGCCAGGGTGGGTGGTTTCAATCAGTGTGCTTCCCCTAACAACTTCCCCCTGAGAGACTTCATACTCAAGATACTTCTTGGGAATTGGGGCGGAGGTCTCTTCTGTAACTTCTTCCTGCTGTGCATGGGCGTAGGACTGCCTAGCAGAACAGAAGTCTCTCTCTACCTGATCTAAGTTGGGGTGTTCCACATCTGAAACCAGCTTCCACCCTTGTAGTAACAGCAATTTAGTTTGAAACTGTTGGCCCCTCTCAGAGAGGAAATAGACAAAGGCCAAACAGGAGACCTAACAGGATGGTCATCTCTGGTCCCTGGAAACAGAAGGCAACATTTGGGGTGAGGTTTACAGGCTTTGTGACCCTTTTTGATTGGTTGGTGGTGAGGCAACAGAGCTGTGCTCCAGGAATCTTGTGTTCAGTCTGAAGTTACCATCCTCCACCTGGGTAGGGGCTCAAAGACATTGTTATGCATATTTCTTTGAGTAGGAACCAGGACTCTGTCTGGAGGCTGTACCAACCTTTGATTGTTTCTCCTGTTTCTGTATCCCCTCCCTTCCCTGATTAGCAATTGTTTGAATCCACCCTTTGGAACAAGCCAAGGTCAAGGGGGCTGAATGAAGCCTATATCCTACAGACAAGAAATGGAGAACACAGAACAGATCTCTATTCCAGAGCCCCACAGAGTTCCACTCAGTTTTAATTTAAGGAATTAGGCAACTATGACTATGATAACTCCCTGTCAAAATGGAGCATAGCACTGCCTCACCTTGGAATATAGACACTGAATTGGAAGTATATCTGAGTTCCAAATTCTAGATCTGAGTCTTGTATGATTAAAATCCCAATCCCTTGGTCTGCCATTTTGGTGTAACAGACCCAATTAGAAGTAGTTGGAAGAGTGATAACTGGAATTTAGTAGACAAAATAAATCTCATTTCTTATTATTAGAATAGGCCTGAAACCCAGTCTGGCCCTGGCACTTCAGGGAGACTTGTAGCCAGGTAGTCAGTTGCCTAGTTTTATAAAAAGTAAGGTTACTAGCTTCCAGCAGACATTGTTTGGAGAATGGTGGCATCCAAGCCTGACATGACTCAGAAAACTCAAGTGTTTAGCAATACAAGGTCTAATCTGAAGGTATAACCATAACATCACCTAGTTGTTTCCCAGGATATCTAAACCATAGCTACTCTATTTTGACTTTTAATTGTAAAATTTTCCTTAAAAAAAAATTTTTTTTTTTCCTTAATAGCCAAAGCAGATGTCACCATTAATGACGTCAGTGTTTTTCTAGGTATGAGAAGATGCAAGAATTGGAACTCGTAAAATCTTCTGAAAAGATCTAACTATCTGAAGGCCTGTTCTGCCAGTTTTTCCCAGAGCCCAGAGTTGCCTCATTCCTGATTTTCACCCTGAACTCCTTTCAGGGGCAATGAAAGTCAGCAGTTGCAACAGCCATGACTTAATCTTTGTAGGTGTAGATGGCAAGTGTCAGTCTTCAGTTGGCAGAGCCCCTTTTTGCTCATAAACTTGACCATGATTTTGAGGGGGGCATTTCAAGACCATTTTATCCCATGGTGCTGAGAATGTCCATTCTCAGTTTTGGCAAAGATTTTGTGACAGGTCATTCAATGTGCTGTTACTGGACTAGGCCATAAAACAGTATCCAAAATTCTCTGGACCACCTGTCTTACTAGCCTCTTGGTCCAGGAAAATATTCCCTCTTGTTGCTTCTTCCCATATCTAGAGTTACCCTGTTACCATCATCTATCTCATATGGGACTATATATTATTCTATTAGAGGTCCCAGACACACATTTGACAGTGCAAGAAACAGCAATTTTGTAAAACAGGTGAAATACAAATAACATAGCCAGCAGTATTAGTAAAGTCACAAGTAAGAGTTAAGTTAAGAGCTTCCATTGGATGTAGTCCAGTATATCTCAGGTCATCTGACTTAGTCTGCTCTATAGAATCTTTATCTTCCAGGGAAATTATATATTGGCACCATCTATAAGGCACATAGCCAAGTTTTCTAGTGTTACTAGACTGATTGTTCTTAGTATGATTTAATTGTTTCCAACACAGAGGAGACTTTAAACCTAATTACCATAGCCTGGTGTTATCTATATAAATCTATCCCATAATTGTGGGAGATTTTTTTTCCTCCTTTTGCTGAAACCTTTCTTGTTGCTCTGATTGAGCTTGAGTAATAGAAAAAAGCTCAAATTTATGGCCAGAGTCAGAGCAGGCATTATTAATTGGCTTGGTGAGGGGATCCCATCTAGTAAAGTAATATCACAGTGACTGGAATATGCCTATAATTTTTTTAAAGTAAATTTTATCAGGGCCAACCAGTTAGAGTCTTGTAGTAGAGAAATTTACCAAGGTAACCCAGAACTAAACACAGGTAATTGGCCACAAACCCAACAATTGAATTGATTTCTAAAACTAACATAGAATCAGGCCTATGATAGAAAAGCATTTGATTTATATGCAAAGGTCTAAGAAGTCAAGAAAACATAAATGATCATATGAATCAGGTCCAGCATCTTGGGGAAGCTGTCTAGTTCTGATGTCGGTTTCTTCTCATCCTGGTGTAGTGTAGTTTCTCCTGATAAAAAAGTCCTTCCATCCATGTGGAGACAGTCCCTTAAATTATGTCTTTTTCTAGTCCTGGTTGCAGATCATCAGGCATCTGATCTTCATCTGAAGACAGATTACTGAGATGAGTTTCAAAAACAGACTTAGGGTGTTCTTTAAGAATTCAATTAAATTTTCCATTAATATCACATAACAGCAAAGAACTATCTAAGAGATGAGTCTTACCAGATGCAGACCTCCATTAACAAACTGGGATTTAACATTTTGTGAAATATCTTTTTCTCCCTAATGTTACCCTCATTTTTATCAAATATAACCAAATTAAGGCTAGTTTGTTTGCAAAATAGGTCTGTTCTCACTGATTTTGGTCTGATGATTTATATAACCATAATTGATTATAAAATTTTTATTTTGTTGAAACGTTTATAGAGTCTCAGACTGAACTTTTAAAATAAAACAGGGCTGGGAAACTCACACCAAAGGCTTATCACAGATTTTGCCTAACAAATCTAGGTGAATTCTTCCCTTTTTAACATCTCAAAAATTTCTTGAGATTTTTGTACCCATGAGATAACCTTCCTAACTCATTCGATAAACTTACTGGAAACCTAAGAATTTCCAATTTTTGGAGGAGTCAGAGATAAAATATAATTGTTTTGTTTATAATGTTTAATTTTACCAAAGTATTGTCATAATTAGTTTGAGAGGAAGGTTTTCCCTACTCCCTGAAAACCTAAGATTCAAACCCATAATTTTTCAGATAGAAACCATAAAAGTTATAAGCATATTCGCTGGTTCATTCAGTCCTTTTGTTAACTTTTGTGAAGTCATCAGGTTTTCCATTGGAATACCAGGACATATCAGAACGTTAAGAACTCCATATAATTTCTAGGGTATCTGTATTAGTAATTTTACCATACAGTATAACATGAGCGGATTTATTACTCATTTGATAATCTTTTCCATGTAATTTAACCAACCTAATAAACACAGTTTAATATCTCTCTTTGGGATGTTTCAGGGGCCCTCTGAAGCACCCCAAAGTTAGCTAGAGGACAAGGAACTTCAAAAGAATTCGATTTAGGAAGTTTTATCAAAAAGATCAATTAAAACCGTTTAGAACATTTGGTCAGATTTAGTCAGTGTTGATGGGTGTATCATTTAGCTTGCTGATATGTCACAATAGGCCTAAATACCAAGGCTCAGAGGTCTAGTGAACGTCAGCTCCGCCAACTTGGACCTAGTTGACTCTAACCAGTTTTCTTACGGCTGTGTCATTTCTAACAAAATCCATTTATCTAACTAATTGTAATCCAATTTTAGAAAATCCTGATCATGCATAACTCTTTTTAGTATTTTTTCATACCTTTTTCTTTCTTTCTTTCTTTCTTTCTTTTTTTTTTTTTTTACTGAAAACACACTTCCTACTTTCCTTTAGCAACCAAGAACTAACTTTTATATTAGCATTTTATAGATTGGTGAGCATAAATACCAGCGATAATTTCTAAAACCCTTGCTTTCTTAAAACATTTTAGGAAGGCACCAAACATTATTCATTTATAGTTCCAAATCTCTTTAGTTTCTCTGTAAAAGGAAATTAGTGTTTAGTAGTAAATGTTTCCGGAGAAGGCGATGGCACCCCACTCCAGTACACTTGCCTGGAAAATCCCATGGATGGAGTAGCCTGGTAGGCTACAGTCCATGGGGTCGCTAAGAGTCGGACACGACTGAGCGACTTCACTTTCACTTTTCACTTTCATGCATTGGAGAAGGAAATAACAACCCACTCCAGTGTTCTTGCCTGGGGAATCCCAGGGACGGGGGAGCCTGGTGGGCTGCCGTCTATGGGGTCTCACAGAGTCCGACACGATTGAAGGGACTTAGCAGCAGCAGCAACAGCAGTAAATGTTTCAAAATCTTATTTTATTTGGAAATGACCTAACTATTCAATAGACTTCCAACACTTTGCACACTTGGCACAACCCTTAGAAATTTAAGTTACACCAATCTGGACAGACTATTTTAGACAGATATTTCTAAAGAATGATTATTCTTAATAGAGTTTATATAAAAGCTCATACTCATTTACATTTTTTAGAAGTTTCTTCACTCGAGGTAATTTCCTTGTTGACAAACTTGTAACAGATATAATATTTAACTTATATTAAACTTAGGTATAATGAAAATATTCTACTTAATGTTAATTACTCTAAGACATGTCTATATTAGATAGGTCAACAAAAAAACATTAATATCAGGTATTTAATACTGAATATTTCCCAGTTCACATGAACCTGGAATTTATTGTTTAATTTAGAATTATTTGATTTATAAGCACTTACCTTTTTTTAAGCCAAATAAATAGAGCTCATTTACAAATTAACTTCAAAAATATTACCCAGAGACAAAGACATACCAAGACATATTTAGACAGACACAGTGCAAGATCGAGCTTCATTGTCTAAGTTTAGTCATGAATTAGATATTACAATATAAAATTTACTAGTTATAAAAAACAGTTGAAATAAATAAAAATTTAAAAGTCTTTTTCCCCTTTTCCCTCAGTCTCAGGAGTTAGAGATGGTCTAGATAAGTGTTCCTGAGAGCCCTGGTCTCAAGGCACAGGGAAAGAAAATCAAGTTCTAAAAAAATGGTGGCAGGTCTAAACCAAATGGTGGCCAGACAAAGCAAAATGGCCATCAAAAATCACAACACAGAACACAGAATTAAAATACACAGATATAAGCCTGGCAGTCCTCATCAGACACTCCCTTAAAAACAAGAATCCATTCTCTCAGAAAACCTCCTATAGAGACGCAGAACTTCAGATAAAGGAAAATATCTCAGGTCTTCAAAAATTTCAAAGGGAGGAAAGGAAGCCAGGTTGAAAGAAGAAGGGGGAGGAGGCGGGAGAGAGGGGCCAAAGGGGTGGCCTTACAGACGTCTCCTGCCACCTGCAGACAACCAGGCATTACGGGACTTTTCCCTGGGCCTCCAGAGAAGGGAGGACTGGAACTCGGCCCTACTGGAAATCAGACCAGACCAGAACCAGAATTCGAGTTCTCTGCCAAGAGGAGGTGATCAGTCTCCAATCCTCAGCTCGGCTGAGGGCCCTTCGACCAGATTCCTGCATCCAGGACCAGGGGATTAGAAAAATGGGGAAGGATAGGAATGGTTAAGGAGAGGAAAGAGAGAGGGAAGGGGAGAGAGGTCAACAAAGTCTCTTGTTACTTACCTGGTCGGGCACTCTGGCCAGTTGTCCACGTCAGGAAGAGACCAGGGACAAAAGGGTCCCAGTTTCGGCCACTGAGTCTGGTCCTTTGTCAGCACATGTGTCTCCTCCGACAATTCATTTCCGAGTGTTAGACAAGAGCCCATTTTCGGGCCCTGGAAGGAGTCCGCCTTCCTGCAACAGCTCCACTAAACCTCTTCTCTTAGAAAGACTGTTGATTGACTTTCCGTGGAAAGAGGACCCTGGGAGGTAGGGCTGGGGGCTCACCCTCACAGCGTGGCCCAGGTCATCCCTGTCCTCCCCTGACCTGTCTCCCCTCCTGTGGACCCAAGGGTTCCTCTGACAGGGACCACACCTCTTAACAGGCTCCGGGGAGGAGGGCCGGTCCAGTTGAGGACAAGTGGGCCATGGAGGAACCTGAGTCACAGATCTGAGACCCCACTGGAGACAGAGTGAGGTCACCTTCCCAGGGTAACTCAGGCGCCAGCCTGTGAAGCGAGCTGGGAGGCCTGCTCCCGGTTGGGGGGGCCTTGCAAGGAGAGCTTGGGTGCAGGATATGCCGGTGGTGCCAGGACTCGCCCAGAGTGGGGAGCCCCTGCACCCCTTTTCTTCTAGGTGCCTGTGACACCCTCAGGGGGAGGGCGGGGCTCTGCCCGCTCCTCTGTGGAGAAGTGGCCAAAGATGCCAACGAGCTGCCAAGAGCCACCTGCTTCCTCCTACCCCACTCCAGGGATTAATGAAAGGAGGGGGTCAGACCCTTTCTGGGTTCAGTAGGATGAGAGCTGCTGGAACTTACCCTACTTATAGGGACAAAATAGGTGATTAAATACTTAATCCCACTAGAGGATTGTAAGTAGAAAAATGTGGTGGTGGTTTAGTTGCCAAGTCGTGTCAACTCTTGCGACCCCATGGACTGTATGTAGCCCATTAGGCTCCGCTGTCCATGGGATTCTCCAGGCAAGAAGACTAGAGTGGGCTGCTATTTCCTTCTCCAGGGGATCTTCCTGACCCAGGAATTGAACTGGGGTCCCCTGCAGATTCTATACTGTCTGAGCTATGAGGGAAGCCCAGAAAAATACGGCAGACCCCTATAAGTTAATGATCACTCGAGAAAGTAGGTTTGCTTAACCACAAAACCATGCAACAGAAGGACGAGACCTGCCCTCATACGTTAGAACAATGGCCGCATGAGACCCACGTCCTGTCCACTGGTTAATGATCCCTAGGACATGGTTTCTGAACACATAAAAAACAAGAATTCGTGGACCTGGCTTGACCACACAGGGGCGAGAAAACTCCCCTGCTCAACCTGGAGGAGGAGCTGATGATGGAAGTATGAGGTCTACTCAAGAAAAAGGTCTTCTCCCCAACCCCACTTTTCCTTTGGTTATTAAACCGTAGCCCACTACATTCTTGGGGCAGGGCATTTCTTGCCTTCCTCCTTGTAAGCCGCACAACTGTCCTATTCTAGTAAAGCACTTATCTACCACTTTACTCTCACTGAATCTCTTTACAGAGACATAAGAGACTGTGGTACCGGAGCTCTTCCAAGTCCCCCTGAAATGACACTGTTGTGGAATCCAGTCACAAAACACACCTCGGAGGACACTCAAGACAGTGGAGTACAGTTTATTACATCAGCAGGTCCAAGCGGAATCAGTTCCCAACAAAGACCCTGATGTTTCTGAGAGGCCCCGTTTTATACCCCCCCACTACATGACTGGTTACATGTTAGCAACCTCTTTGTTGCATATGATTGAGTTTTACAACAAGTAGGTGCTAGGAGAACAAACAATTAAGATTAAAGGGGGAACGAACAGTGATTATACTTCAAGGGGGATGTCTCCGTGGTTAACCTAACAGGCAGCCTGGCCACAACTACAATCTCCGTTTGTCACCTGTAGGGAGGGAAGCTCCAGGAAACCTGGTTTTCACTAGCAACGGTTTCCTCATTCTTGGGCAGGGTTCAGGCCCAGGTCACATCCTGTCTTTAAGATGGATGACAGGCTTCAAGATGCAGTCTCTCCTGCCTTCCTCACATGGGCCCCAACACCACCATATATAGGTTTCACTTCCAGCCTCTGAGCCCCTCTCCTGCCCACCCCCAGCCCAGGCTATTATCTAAATAAAACAGAGCTGTAACACTGATTTGTCTAAGAGCTATAACATGGTCCGTTATCCATGTTCCAAGTCCTGACCCTGGGACCTAGTGTGTATGTGTGTTAGGTGGTGGGGGGAGGGGGCCCCAGATGAAAACCAGGCCTGGGGGCGGGCAGAGCTCAGGGCCATTTTCCCGGGGAGAGCTGATCTCAGGCTCACGTGCCTGCTCCTCTGGCCACCCGGGTCCCCAGTGGCTTCTTCCGCTCCTATGCGGGCCTGAGGTGGGGGGCTGTCAGCAGAGGACCTGAGGGTTGAGGGAGAGGCAAAGGGGGTAGTCCTGGGGGGACGACCCCTCCAGCCCTCAGGAGGAAGCCAGCTATTAGAAGCGTTACCAGGTCCAAGCTCTCTCTGCTCGCCGCACGACAGGCCAATGAATCCGAGGTGTTGAGGCAAGGAAAACGACTTTACTCGGAAAGCCAGCTGACTGAAAAAATGGCAGGCTAGCACCTCAAGATAACCATTTTATTGGGGTCTGGATGCCAGGTTCTTTTATAGATCGGAGGGAAAGATGCAATAAGGAACTAAAGTCAAAAGGCAGAGCAGAGAAGGAGAGGCAGTGGCGAAGTAAAGGAAAAGGGTCTTCAGCCTTGTGAAACAGCTCCAAGGGAATGGCCTGCCTTTGGAAGGGGTGTGTTAATCTCTGCTATTCACAGATGAGCTGGGTCGATTCTCTATCCTGCTGCTGCTGCTAAGTCGTTTCAGTCGTGTCTGACTCTGTGCGACCCCATAGACGGCAGCCCACCAGGCTCCCCTGGCCCTGGGATTCTCCAGGCAAGAATACCGGAGTGGGTTGCCATTTCCTTCTCAAGCTGAACAAAGGCACTTCAGTTTATAGTTGGGCAGGGGGTCAGGGTCCTCCAGGCAAGCCATTAAGTATCATTATAATAACAAAAGCAACAAAATCAAGTCAAAGAAAACAGTTTCCAACGTGGAGTCAGAATTGGCTTCCTCCCAGCAACAGAATCAAGATTGCCAGAAGAAATATCAATAACCTCAGATATGCAGATGACACCACCCATAAAGTAGAAAGTGAAGGGGAACTAAAGAGCCTCTTGATGAAAGTGAAAGAGAAGAGTGAAAAAGCTGGCTTAAAACCCAACATTCAAATAAACGAAAATCAAGGCATCCAATCCTGTTAGGTAGTTAGGGAAACAAGAGTCCAGAATGGTGGTGGCTAAAAGATAAGAAAGAGAAACGCGAAAATAGAACAAAGGAAGGTCCGAGGACCGGAATGAGGACCTCAGGTAAAACAAACAACACTCCTGGCTGGCCCAATTTACACAGGACAGGCCCAGGGGAGAGAAAAACACATACAAAGAGGAGCCAAAGCTCTCTCTCCCCCGCCTCCGCCCCCCACCCCCGCGCGCCGGGGTGCTCTTCTCTTTGCATCTCTAAGTCGACATGCCCTCCTCGAAGATGGATTTTCCTGCTATTTTATCTAAATAAAACAGAGCTGTAACACTGATTTGTCCAAGAGCTATAACACGGTCCGTTCGAGACCTGAGAGCTATAACACGGTCTGTCCAAGACCAGAGAGCTATGATACGCCGAGGGGGACTTTAATGTCCGGCACTCCAAATCTTTGTTGTGACGAGAAAGAACCGAGGGGCATACACTTGCATGACAGCCCCATCGCTTCATGGCACATAGATGGGGAAACAATGAAAATAGTGACAGACATTATTTTCTCGGGCTCCAAATTCACTGCAGATGGTGATTGCGCCATGAAATTAGAAGATGCTTGCTCCTTGGGAGAAAAGCTGTTGTTGTAGCCACGTCTTCCAGAAAACAAACTCACTCAGGACAATGCAGATAGTGGAGTGCAGTTGATTACACCAGCGGGCCCAAGGCAGAGTTTCCTCTTAGCCAAGGACCCCGACCAGTTTTTGTGAAAACCTTATATACCTTAAGTGTACCTGCCCAAACCCACCTCGCCAAATTCCCTGAAACTAGTCTGAACAAAGGAAAAGAAAGATACAATTAAAGTTAACCTGAGATTCATATGCCTAAAGCCTAGGTAGTTAACAGTGGACAATTATCAATAGGCCTGTGGCCATATCCCGATAAACATAATGGAATTTACCACTTTGTCCTGTTACAGAGATAATTAGCATATTCTTCTAGGCAACGGGAGAGTCCAAGGGCAAGTCCTGAGGCTCTTTTACCTGGGGGTCTGGTTTTCCATTGGCATGCCATTTCTATAGACACCAGGCACAAAGTTCAGAGTCCATTGGGAGGGTGACCATGAGTGTAGCCTAATGTTTGCAGCCTGGCCTAAGATGGAGTCCAGCTCTGTTTCCTCCTTCATTCTCCCCTCTTGATGCTCTTAATTCATATTATGAGAATCATTCATAAGGATATATTGAATACATTGTAAAATTCAGGGTCCACAAAGCAGAACTATCAAGGCAACTATAACAGTGGAAAATATAGTTTTCCACCAATCGCCCTTCACCCAAGATAGGACCGAAGTCCAGAAAGGAATGTTTTCATTTGATATTGCTTTTACCTGGTTTTTCCTGTCATCTAAAGCAGTTGATACATTGCCAGATAAGTCAGGAATGCATACACAGCATTCAACCTTAATTATAGCCCAGGTCCCTCCTTGAGCAACTGTATGTCCAAAGGCATTCTTTTGAATTACCGCTTTTCTCATTTGGATTTGCTCTTCATTTAAGGCTTGGATGGCTTTTGTTCTATCTAGGAGGGCCCGTTTTGTGAAATTAGTCAAGGCCTCTACTTTATCATGATATCTGTTGTCCTTATAGAGGGTATGAATGAGGAAGCAATATACTCATACCACTGAAACACAGATCTTGTCCACCTAGCACGTAAACAAGATAGATTTACCGGGGGTTGTTGTAGGTTAGGCTTTTGTTACACTGGCATTTACATAAAATGTAACCCTATGACCCTTCATTCCACCATCTCAGAACTGTGGGCCTGTATGCAGCATGCAGTTTCCATTTGATGTTTAAAGTTTTGTTTACTTGTTGTACTAAATCAGCTACAAAAGCCAGGCCATTGTCTGAACCAACGCTGGCAGAAAATCCAAATCTGGGAACTATTTCCCTAAGCAGGCACCGGGCTGCTTCTGATGCTCTTTCAGTCCAGGTAGGAAAAGCTTCTACCCATCCCAAGAATGTACATACCATGATCAACAGGTAATGGTAGTGTCGGTGAGGTTTCATTTCAGTGAAGTCCACTCCCAGGTGTTCAAAGGGCGCGTGCCTTTCAGCTGAATAGCCGGAGGTTTTTGTCTGAATACCCAAGAAGCAGCATTAACCTGTGAGCAGGCAGCCTTGCCTAGGTGGATTGCTTGGTGTGTTTGGCTTACCAGAGTGTGTGCCAGCTCCTCCGGTACCAATAATTTGCCACTTGGCAATTCCCACCATTCCCATCCCAAGAATGTACATACCATGATCAACAGGTAATGGTAGTGTCGGTGAGGTTTCATTTCAGTGAAGTCCACTCCCAGGTGTTCAAAGGGCGCGTGCCTTTCAGCTGAATAGCCGGAGGTTTTTGTCTGAATACCCAAGAAGCAGCATTAACCTGTGAGCAGGCAGCCTGGCCTAGGTGGATTGCTTGGTGTGTTTGGCTTACCAGAGTGTGTGTCAGCTCCTCCGGTACCAATAATTTGCCACTTGGCAATTCCCATCATCCCTTTTCAGTCTTGATGGTCCCTTCTGCTTTGGCTAACCTGACAGCCATTGTCCTTGTTTTATCAGGCTAATGTCATCAGTATATAGGACCCAACTAGGGTATGGAACCTTGTGTCCTTCTTTAAAACAAACCCCAGATACCTTAACTCCTTCTTGCAGATCTGTGCCTTCTTCTTTGACACCCAGTAACCCACTCCAGTGTTATTACCTGGAGAATCCCAGGAATGGGGGAGTCTGGTGAGCTACCATCTATGGGGTCACACAGAGTCAGACACGACTGAAGTGACTTACCAGCAGCAGCAGCAACCTGCGTCCATCAGCAACTGGAGCAGTGTTTTTGTCCCTTCCCAACATTTTTCCTTGGTCTCAGTAGCCAGCAGCAGGTCATCCACGTATTGTAGCAGCCAACATCCATACTCTTTTGGACGGAATGAGTCCAGGTCAGAAGCCAAGGCTTCCCCAAAGATGGCTGGGGAGTTCTTAAACCCTTGTGGGGGAGTCCAGGTGAGCTGTTGCTTGGTGCCCCCGACTGGATCTTCCCATTCAAAGGCAAAGATGGGCTGTGATGCTGGGGCGAGGCGTACGCAGAAGAAGGCATCCTTGAGATCTAGGCGAGTATAAACGTCAGTCCTCGGCAGGAGGAGGCTAAGTAAGGTATAGGGGTTTGGAACAATGGGGTGTAAAGTCACAGTAGCCAGGTTGACTAGCCTGAGATCCCATACAGGCCTATAGTCCTGTCCTCCTTCCTTTTTGACTGGCAGGATCGGCGTATTCCAAGCTGACTGGCTCTCTACTAGAATGCCCGCTTGTTTCAATCTATTGATGTGGGGCAGTATGCCGGCCCAGGCCTCTATCGGTAGCAG
>SJXQ01006447.1:0-38728 GCA_006408695.1 Aepyceros melampus
TTCAGCATTACTGGTTGGGGCATAGACTTGGATTACTGTGGTATTGAATGGTTTGCCTTGGAAACGAACAGAGATCATTTGAAAGATTAGAAAACACTAATTCAGACAGAAAACAGAAAAACAGTGAAGCAGTTTTGGTTGTTTCCAAATAGCTGTGTAGTATTGTGCTTATAATCATATAGAGAATGAGAGTAAATTCATGTTCAGAGTTGAAAACAAAGAATTGAGGAAACTGATCTTCATCTAGTCAAACTGGGAAGTCTGTGGTTTAAGACCTGTTTCAATGAGGGAGAAAGTAAAAAATTATGATGACTGATATTGACATGCTCTTTTACAATTTTTAACTGTTATTCTACTTTATACTTCTAACCACCACCTGAGGGAGACATCATCACTTCCAGTTAGCAAGGACACTAGGCTGGGGTTAACCGATGGTCTGTTTTCAGAATAGGTTTCGCAACCAGGATTGAAGCAGTCTGCTCTTAGTCTACACACTGTATGCTTTACATGTGGAAAAGAGCAAGGCTACCTTGGAAGAGACTCCAGAATGAGAAGACAGACACACTGGAAGCAAGTCGCCTGAGCACAGTATAGGAATCTGCTGTTCTCCTGTGGAAGAAAAAATGAAGGCATTGGAATTGCCTGGCACATACTACCTCGAGTATGTTGAAGCTCTGAACCAGTGGAATGAGACAAAATACAAGAAATATTTATTGATGACCTACAAGCCAGATGACAGAAGAGGATGGGCATAGCTGATACAGATTATGGATAGAAAGAACGTACTCAGGCTTAAAAGCCAGATGTAAAACCAACTTAACTATTTAATCAGCTTCCATCTCCCACACTGAACTCCCTTAGACCGGGAGGATGTTGCATGGAAAATGAGTTCCTGGTTCCCTCCGGAGACGGACCTATGGTTCCCATAACTGGTGGAAAGGGGCCGAGCGATAGTACTGGTGAAAACATTGTGATGCTGCTCGTCTGGTCAGAGATGATGGGGAGCGATGCTGCGGTGATCCGGTTTCTATGTCAGCTCAGGTCTTCTGAGAAGTGGTCAGCAAGGTAAGATTAGACAGGCAAGAGAGTTATTCCATGAAAAACCTCTGAAGGATGCAGGGGAGAGAGCAGGAGTGGGTGGAGCGAGCATCGGACTGTGATGCCGGTCTTAGACCTGTGAAGGATGGGGGGAAGGAAGGGGGCTGGGTAGAAGGAGTCTCAGATTGGAATGTAGTTCTGATGTGGCTTACATGTGGAATCTAAAAAAATGATACAAATGAACTTATTTACAAAACAGAAACAGACATAGAAAACAAACTTACAGTTACCAAAGAAGAAAAGGAGAGGGGAATACATCAGGAGTTTGGAATTAAAATATACACACTACTGTGTATCAAATCTATCAAGGACCTACTGTATAGCACCGGGAACTATATTCAATATCTTGTAATAACTTATAATGGATAAGTACACACACACATAACTGAGTTGGGCTCCCCTGGTAGCTCAGTGGTAAAGAATTGGCCTGCAATGCAGGAGACCCAGGTTCGATCCCTGGGTCAGGAAGATCCCCTGGAGAAGGGAATGGCAACCAACTCCAGTACTCTTGCCTGGAGAATCCCATGGACAGAGGAATCTGGTGCGCTACGGTCCATGCGGTCACACAGAGTCAGACACGACAAGGAACAAAGCAGCAGCAGCAGCATAACTGAATCACTTTGCTGTAAATGAACACAAAATTATAAATCAATGATATTGCACCAAATTCTTAAAAAAAAATGTATTTCTAGGAAAGGCTTAGCCATGCTTGAGAGCTTGGGGAATTTCAAAACTCAAATGATAAGTCCTAGAAACTCTGTGTCTGGTAAGAATCAGCCAGGCTGTGTAGTCCTCAGTCGTCAGCTGAGAGCACCCTATGGAGTCTGGCCTCAGGGAGAACACTGTAATGGACCCAGAGGAGAGGAACTGGGCCCAGCAGTCAGCTATGCTCCCCGCAGCAGGAGATCTGTGCCACCATAGCGCCTCACCCCTCCCCCGTCCACCTTACTGCACAAATCTATTTCTCCAATTAGGTTTAGGCAAAGTTCCTCCATGGTTCGCCCGTGCCTCCCTCTCTTCCTGAGGGGAAATTTACAGGGAAATTAATGGGATGGATGAGAGTTCTTATCACTGCAGCGGGTCTCAGGGCTGTAACGGGTATCCTCCATTATGCACCCTAAATTCCCCTCACTCTCAGCTACCACTGTGAAATGTCTAAGTGCCTTACCTAGTATGTTACCTGAATCTTTATTCCTTAAATGTCTCAGGCTTTGACAATCATATGTTTTTCAGACCAAGTTGCTATACACATGTTACCCATTTCAGTGGGGCAAGGAGGTGTCAGTGGGGTCCAAATGGATCACGGGGTTCCACACATGTTTCTCTGATGCTATTGAATAAAAGCAGCCCTATATCTGTCCTCCTGTTGATCAAGGTAAATTACCCTGCGGTGACCTGCTATGATCACTTTTCTTTTGGCCTGCTGTCCACGGTGGCCCTGCAACAGCCATAGCTAGTAGTAGATTCAATGGGATCCTTTCATTGTTCCCTGCAGAGTATTCTCTCTCTGGGGACCAGTACCTCTAACCTTGTAGAGTTTATAGCTGTGGGAAGCACAAAATCCCCAGTCACTGCAAGGGATGGAAAGCCAATCCTCCTTCCAGTCTCTGGTTCCAGGTATTCTTCCTGTTGAGATAATAGCACCATGCAGAAGGTTCTGATTTAATGCACTGACTGAATGCTGAAGCGTGGTCCCCTCTCCATCAAGGTGAAGATTTTGAAGACTGCTGTTTGTATGAGCAATCAGACTTGTCTGGGGTTGGCCCAGTGTGCAGAAACAGGAAGAAACAGAGGTTACAGGGAGGCAGATTTTGACAATAGAAATAAAAATGTCATGACAAAGATACAAAATTGGGGTTGGTTGTTTCCAAAGGTAGACATCCTGGAATGTGAAGGCAAGTGGGCCTTAGGAAGCATCACTATGAACAAAGATAGAGGAGGTGATGGAATTCCAGAAGAGCTATTTCAATCCTGAAAGATGATGCTGTGAAAGTATTGTACTCAATATGCCAGCAAATTTGGAAAACTCAGCAGTGGCCACAGGACTGGAAAAGGTCAGTTTCCATTCCAATCCCAAAGAAAGGCAATGCCAAAAAGTAATTGCACTCATCTCACATGCTAGTAAAGTAATGCTCAAAATTCTCCAAGCCAGACTTCAGCAATACGTGAACCATGAACTTCCAGATGTTGATGCTGGTTTTAGAAAAGGCAGAGGAGCCAGAGATCAAATTGCCAACATCTGCTGGATCATGGAAAAAGCAAGAGAGTTCCAGAAAAACATCTATTTCTGCTGTATTGACTATGCCAAAGCCTTTGACTGTGTGGATCACAATAAACTGTGGAAAATTCTGAAAGAGATGGGAATACCAGACCACCTGACCTACCCCTTGAGAAACCTATATGCAGGTCAGGAAGCAACAGTTAGAACTAGACATGGAACAACAGACTGCTTCCAAATAGGAAAGGGAGTATGTCAAGGCTGTATATTGTCACCCTGCTTATTTAACTTCTATGCAGAGTACATCATGAGAAATGCAGGGCTGGAGGAGGCACAAGCTGGAATCAAGATTGCTGGGAGAAATATCAATAACCTCAGATATGCAGATGACACCACCTTTATGGAATAAAGTGAAGAAGAACTAAAGAGCCTCTTGATGAAAGTGAAAGAGGAGAGTGAAAAAGTTGGCTTAAAGCTCAACATTCAGAAAACTAAGATCATGGCATCTAGTTCCATCACTTCATGGCAGATAGATGGGGAAACAGTGGCAACAGTGGCTGACTTTATTTTCAGGGGGTTTCAAAATTGATGCAAATGGTGATTGCAGCCATGAAATTAAAAGACGCTTACTCCTTGGAAGGAAAGTTATGACCAACCTAGACAGCATATTAAAAAGCTGTCGTTTTAATAGGTAATAAATAAGGTCTTTTTAATAAGTAATGTCTTTTGAGACATTACTTTGTCAACAAAGGTCCGTCTAGTCAAGGCTATGTTTTTCCAGCGGTCATATATGGATGCGAGGGTTGAACTATAAAGAAAGCTGAGTGCCGAAGAACTGATGCTTTTGAACTGTGGTGTTGGAGAAGACTCTTGAGAGTCCCTTGGACTGCAAGAAGATCCAACCAGTCCATCCTAAACAAGATCAGTCCTGGGTATTCATTGGAAGGACTGATGCTAAAGCTGAAACTCCAGTACTTTGGCCACCTCATGAGAAGAGCTGACTCACTGGAAAAGACCCTGGTGCTGGGTGGGATTGGGGGCAGGGAGAGAAGGGGACGACAGAGGATGAGATGGTTGGATGGCATCACCGATTCAATGGACGTGAGTTTGGGTAAACTCCAGGAGATGGTGATGGACAGGGAGTCCTGGCGTGCTGCAGTTCATGGGGTCATAAAGAGTCAGACATGACTGAGCAACTGAACTGAACTGAAAGGTAATGAGTGTTCAGTGAAGGGTTGAACATTGGAGAGTCTAACAGGAGGCTACTTGACTAAAGTTTAGGGGTGTTTTCAAGAGAATTCATTGACTAGAAGTGGAGCCATTCCCTCAAAATAATCTAAGGGAGCAGAACAGCACAGTGGAAAGGACACAGTTTTAAACCAAAACCTAATAGCAAAATCAGCTTTGTCAAATCACATCATTTTCTCCTCTGTAAATGGGAATAATATCTGTCTACCTTGCAGGGTTTTTTGAAGCTCTAATATGATAAAAATATGTGCCTAATAGAATATCTAGCACATAACTGTGTTCAATGAAATTTCTTATTATCCCCTGATTTTATGTAGTTAAATCTTATGAAGCAGCCAACATCTGACCATTATAATCTATAAAAATGGTAACTACATGTATTTAAACTGATACAATTAACAAACTGTTAAATGGATATATTAAAATCTATTTTCTAAAATGTCTAAGGCTCTAAGATTCAGATTTAGGATCTGTTATTTACAAATTTTTGATATCTAATTATTACCTATTGCTTAATCATAAAAAAGCATAGCATGATGATTTAGAATGAGGTTTTTTTTGTTTTTTTTTTTTTGTTCCATGAAGTTCCAAGTGATTAGGTTGACCTCTGATTTACGGTTCATACCTTGGGTACAAAATGGTTGTATTAGACAGAATTCCAAAATCCATGTGGCCTGGAAGCCTATGTCACAAATATTGGGGAGAATGTATGGTTTAGCATATATTAAGATATAATAAGTCATTATATCTTCCATATCCTAGTCATATGCTCTGACAATTCTAGCAGATTAGCAAGGAGAAATTAGGCAGATATGGTAACTGATGCTCTTCTTTTTAACTTGCTTTCTGGGAGCAGCTAAGAACAAGAAGGGGAAATGATTGATATTTCTATAAATCAGAGAATCTCTATAAGTTGTGTCATAGTTTTAACAAGTGTTGGAGCCTTAGTGTTTGTACTTCACCATAGTTTAGAATTGCAATTTTCTATTATAAGTACTTTCTGCTGCTGAAGTCACATGGGTCCTCTTGAGGCACATTCATAGGTATATTTTAAGGCAGCCTATTTTCTGACATAAGTAAGTGTTTGGTACTTTAATTATAACCCATCAAGAAAGACCATCTATTTACCTGTCTGTTGATCAAAATTTCTAAATTACGGAGGGTGGAGAAATATAAATGCCAGCTGTGCTTAAAAGAAATAATAATTTACTTATGCAAGAAAATTATAGAGTATACATAATAAGTTATGATGAGTAATACCCTAGTAAACCAATTGGATATATCAGTTATACGATTATTCTAGAACACTATATTTCTAATCACTCACATTAAAACAAAGCAAAATATTCCACTACCTCAGTACTTTGTGGGAGAAGCACAATCAGTAAAAGAAAAAACAAATCCCCTTACCTGCAAAAGTGACTACTGTAATAATAACTAATAACAAAGTTATGGATTGAATAATGATTTATATTACTTCAGCAGCGTATCACTGTTACTGCAATGATTCCTTTGTACATAGAATGGCAAAAGAAAAGCTGGTTTTCTCACGATAAATACTTAGGTACAGGCGTGAAAACTAAAAAGAGTTTTTGTCCCAGCACAACTGAGCAGATTAAGCCTAAAGCAATTTTAAAAAAATTACCCCACAAATCCAAGCAAAGATTAGTACAAAGTTCTATAAATCAACATCAAGGTCAAAGCCTCCATGTAGGAAAATACATGCCAGAAAACCAGAAACAGTGTAGCCACTTGTCAATCTAGGAACAAAGCAGACGGTTAAAGTCGGAAGTCACAGAAGTAACCAAAAGAGCCAAGGTCGAAACCACAATGCAGAAGTTTCGAGAATAACACGCTGGGCTCCAGCCCCCACGCTGGAACCGCAGCCAAGCAAGGGTGCCTCCTTACAGAACCCGAAGGGCAGCTGCTGAACAACAGAGCTTTTCTGTTTCCTGCCCTTTAAAATGGCAGCAGAAGATAAGTAATGCTCTGTGTCTCTCTGGCATGGTCTGATCAGAGGCAAGCATGGGCTGATTGAGAGTTTGTCCAACAAGATTTGAGGACAGTCTGACTCCCTGGAGGTCATTGTCATGGAGCGCGAGGAGGCAGCCAAGTCAGAGGAAGTCAGACGGACTGAGCACTCCTGAGCTAACTCACCTTGGCCAGGGGACGTTTTCTGCTTTAGCTCAGGACAGGAGAAAGAGAACAAGGAATTTACATTGTTCTACACGGCAAGTGTGACTTCTTTCAAACCACGTTTCCTGTATTATGTCTAGTTAAGGCATTAAGAACTGGAATTCCGTTGTCTCCAGGGAAGTAGAGATTTAGGCCTGTTGACCTCCTTGATTCAAACCAATGGGAGAGAAACAGTAAGTGAAGAGGGGAGATGGTTTCTTGGGTAGTTTGTAATTTTGAAAAACTCCAAAATCCATGTCTACATTACATTAGGAACACACCTGCTTTGCTTTGACCCCTCCTCCTCTCGATTTCCCACTCTTCTTACCATTGGCAGAGCGTAAAGGAAAGGCTGAGAGGTGTCCAGCCCATTGTCCTCCTGGAAGACTAAAAATACACACTCCAGAGGTGCAGTCAGCGGGCGCCCTGCAGATCAGCAAGTGCAGAGCCTAACATTTCCCTGGAGGGATGGGATTAGGCTAATGATTTTCTCTGACAGGAAGCTTTTTTCTTCTGATACTGTCTAAATTTTCCTCTTCCTACTTCCTGTTGCTGCTCACTTCCATGGTTATCACTGTCTGCCCTATAAAACAATAACACCCTCATCAGTGTTCTATTTTCAGACCTGGTTTAGCCAGTCTATATAGTCAGTTCCTTTATATTTAGCTCCTCTTAACTTTCTCCCATTAGTCATCCCCTTAGTCATTTTTGTTTGGTTGATTGGTCTTCAGTTTATGGTGCTTCGCCTAAGAATGAAAGCAGCAGTTCCAGGGATAGCTCATATGAGTGGGGTCAGATGCTTTAATCTATAGATGGACTTTACATATTTCCTAGAAACTGATCTAGTCTTTCATTCTTTTTCAACCCATGTCTCCCTTAGCCTTACACAGTTCTGACTTCCTTCTGTCATTGTTACTCTCCCTACAGGGAGGATAATTTCTAAATATGTTATAATCCCTAAAACCAAGTACCATGCCTGGCACATCATTGGATATATGAATGTATAAATGTTTTAAACGTTACTGATATGAATTATTTCTAAATTATTTTTTTCTGGAGTTAGGCAATATCTTTTTTCTATTTTTTCCTGTAATACCTTTAGTGATTTACTTCAATTTATATATGTCATTAATTAGACTATTACAATGGCACCCCACTCCAGTACTCTTGCCTGGAAAATCCCATGGAGGGAGGAGCCTGGTGGGCTGCAGTCCATGGGGTAGCGAAGAGTCGGACACGACGAGGGACTTCACTTTCACTTTTCACTTTCATGCATTGGAGAAGGAAATGGCAACCCACTCCAGTGTTCTTGCCTGTAGAATCCCAGGGACGGGGGAGCCTGGGGGGAGCCTGGTGGGCTGCCATCTATGGGGTCGAACAGAGTTGGACACAACTGAAGTGACTTAGCAGCAGCAGCAGCAGAGTACAATTTCATTCTGTATAAGAATTTATATCCATATTTTTGCATAAAATTTGTTGAGCCAAATGCCTGGAAGTGATTTTTGCCATAGGACTCCTGGCCTGGTAAATGATTAAGAAATCATCTAGTCTGATTCTTAGAACTTTGTAGGTGTGAAAACTGACACCCAGAGAGGAAACAGATTTCTCAGATTATAGAAGACTTGCTTTAAAAATTTTGTACAGTAATTTTCATTCACACTTAATTCTTCGTGCTGGGAGCTGACACCATCTTATATGTAATGGTCAACTTTTTTACATCCCTCAAGTGTACATTTTTTTCTTACATTACAGGTCAATAACTAGTATCCATCTGAGGTTTTTTTCCCTGTGGTTTGTTTTACACATACTTCTTTTCCTTGGCGTATTTGCTCTTTTACTTCTATATGGAAATTTAGAGTTTGGTCACATGGTGGCGCTGTAGTTAATACGTTGATTTTCTTGTGTATTTTTTCCATTGCCTTCTTAGCTTTGTTTTTAAATCGCAGTTATGTGAAAAATGTCTTTTAAACCCTGCTGCAGGTGAAATGATTTAATGGCTTTTGACTTCTAGATTAATTTTAAACATTGGAAACATTGTAAAAACAGACTCTTGCTAATAATTATCATTACCATAATGGCTTGAGGCATAATCACTTACCAACATTAACTGGATGATTAAAATCCATCATGAGTTTAATTTGAAAAGATTTAAGTTCCTTTGCAATAAATGGCTAATGATATTAGTTTCATCTCTGTGAGGCCAAAATTTATCATTATATGACTTTGTATTTCCACTGCTAGACAGAAAGAAAACACACTCTTGTAACAACAGGCCACATTATACCTGTTTACAAGCTTGTGGCGTCCCCTGTATTAGTACTGAATTGGGCCATATGGCGTACTGTGTATGGGTGATCGTCACTCTTTTATAACCCTGCTATTTGATAGGTTATTATTGCACAAGGCAAGTGACCTTAACAGATGTTAAGATTAACTACCATGGTCAGTAAAACCTGTAAGGAAGGAGAAACTAGTTTCATAAAAACTAGGTATGATCTTTGTATAAAAATCAGATCTTTTTTGATAAAATATTTTCATAACTTTGTGATAATGTCTTTAAAAAGTGCCTATCCAAAATTTAGCAATAACCATCCAGAAATACACTGTCTCAAAAAACTGACAGGGGAAAAAAT
The DNA here is from genome assembly GCA_006408695.1 of Aepyceros melampus. Classification (NCBI taxonomy): domain Eukaryota; kingdom Metazoa; phylum Chordata; class Mammalia; order Artiodactyla; family Bovidae; genus Aepyceros; species Aepyceros melampus. The sequence goes on from SJXQ01006447.1 coordinate 9,373, forward strand.
AAAGGAGATTCAGGACTAGATTTTTTTCACAAAGAACCTGCCCCTGGACTTTTAGTCACCTCCTCATTACTTCTTTTGATGAATCATGAACAAAATCTTGACCTGCTACCCAAAAGATACCCCATAAGAATAACGATCTTACTTCAAAACTCTGTCAGAAAATCAGAAGGGGAAAAAACCCACAACAAACAACAATCCAAACAAACTTTGGCAACTGTGGAAGGAAAAAACCCGAATTTCCTAATGGGTGCTGTTTCATTTCCAGAAGTTTTCCCCAAAGGAAAACAACCCAGTAAATAACTTTCACTGACTGATGTTACAGATTAGCCTTCCAGAGGCTCAGTGATGAATTTTGATCTTTATGGCTTGTTAGCTGTTTTCTCCTCAAAAATAGGTCAACATCATTATTTCCAGTTTTCAAAGAGTCAGAGACCCAAGATGGAGAATTAACATGCCCAGGATTGTTTAGTGAGTGGGTAGAAGGCATGTCAGTTGGCCAAAATGCTAATGTGAAAAGTAAATATCTGCTTTCTAATCAGGTTCTTTCAACTGTTTCAAAACTCCATTTCTTTAGATTGCGGATTTGTGGGTAGGCCATGGAAGGCCTGGATAGGTAAAGAGTTAAAAAAATTTCCCAAGAAAAATCAGATAATTAAAACTCATACATAGAATTTGCTACAATATTTTAGTGAAGTGAAAAACAAAGTCACAGATTTTCAGTCGAATGATAAGATTTGGCAGCTTCATTGAGTTTACACTATCCCTCCATTCGCTCACTCATTTATCTAACATAGCTGTGGACCACCGACTCTACCTGAGTTTCTGGGCATAAGACATCCTAAAAAGCCAGTAGTGCAGCGTGAACCCTCGAACGGTGCCCCTGCCAAGTACGTGTGTTACGTCCTTAAATAGTATGTCTTTCAAAGACAGACTATGAAATTTAGCATAGAATATTAAAATAGAAGCAACGTTGAGAGAGAGGCTAGACAAGGAAACAGAGTCCCCCAACATAAAAATGCGTGTTCAACATCTCACAGTTACTGGCAAAGAAGTTGAAAACAATTTTTTTGGAGTTCATCTCATTATAGGGTTTGCCTCTCAAAATCCTTTTAGGCATCTCCTTTGTGAATCCAAAATAGGAATTTTAATTCCCCAAACCTAAATACAGCAACTGTATGCTAAGATGCATGTGGTTTGGGGGAGGTTGCTGTTTTTTATTTTTTGATATCTGAAGGATAACAGTAGAACATAATAGTGATTTATGTTTGTATTCATGTTCATCGCAGTACAAACTATCTACTGAAATTCTCCATGACTGGAAGAGATGAAAATTGTACTCCCTAAGTCATACGGAGCTTTAATGACAATTCTAGTGCTTTTATGGGCTGAATTTTTTTCCCTTTTCAAATACAGAAAAGGGAGAGAATACTTCCTTCTACAAGAATTAATGGCTGTAAATCTGGGCTGCAGTTTACAGAATATCCCTAATAATACTTTAAAAATCATTTTAGGTGTTGCTGCTGTGGTTTAAATGTCCTTGTTCCAGTTATTTAACACCTTTTCGCCAATAAATACAAGCTCCACATTTGAAGTTGTGCAAAAGCTTTCTTTCCTTTTTAATAGTGACTTTAATATTTTATCATAATTTAAATATTTTACAGTAATTAAAATGATTGAAAATAGTACTAAGACAAAATCCAGAGTCTGTGTGGCAAAACAGAGGCTTGTGATACAGGGAGCCAGGTATCCAGCTGCCAGTCCATTGGAGCTTGCGTGTAATGGTCTGACCACTTATCTGCTTAATTTCCTGCTAGCCAGACATGATCACATCAATTTCCTTTACAAGCAAGTATTACATAATTACAGCTTTGAAGGGGAGCAAAGTCACTTCTGACTTTGAACACACTGGAACCATGAGTTAACTGAGCCCCCTCATGGGGAGAATAGTAACGCCTACCATGTTCAGAAAGTTTAATTGCGAAGAGGGTGGGCATGCGACATGGTGGAGGGCACTTTACAAAAACCGCAGAAATCTCAAGCTAAGCCATATCTTTTTGCTTTAATATTTCATACAGAGAAATTTTGCCAAGGGAAGAGAATTTAAGAATTCGTTTTAATCCCCAAACAAAAAGGTTAGCCCTTGTCCCCTATGGCCAGACGGCTTCCCTCAGCCAGGGGTAACAATTACGCTGTTAAATTCATTCTCATTGACAACTCATTGCTTTTTTGGATCACTCTGCTACATACCTAGAGAAATTACTACTTAAGTGTGCCTGGATTTTAGCATTATTTTAACAGAGTCACAAGTTCTCTTCTGAGATTTCCTTCCTTCATTGAGCACTGTGTTTCTGAGGTTCATCCAGGCTGGCATATGAAGTGTGGGTCTTCCCTTGTACTGTGGTAGAGTTTTCCACTGTGTGACTTCGGTAAAACTCATTTTTCCATTCTATAATTAATGTATGTTTGAATTGTTTCCAGTATTTGGCTGTCGTGGGCAAAATTTCTATCTTGCATTCTTGTGTGTGTCTCTAGATATACATATGCAACAGTTTTTCTAAGTTATCTACCTAAGAATAACACTGCTGGGTCAGAAGGCTTTCTTTTTTTTTTTTCCCTAAGTAGTTGTACCAAGTACCCACCCACAAGCAATGGGTGACAGCTCTGTTACTTCAAACTCCCCAAGACTTGATATTTTCAACTTTAAAAAAGTTTGGCCAAACTGAAAAGTAAAGCATGGCATTTTCTTGCAGTTTTAATTTGCATGTCTTTGATTTATAACAATGTTACTCACTTATTTTTTCTGTACACTTTCATATTGCCATATTCATCTTTTTCTATTCACTATAGATTTTCTTTAAATATTCTTGGTTTTAATCCTCTGTTGGTTACATGCATATAAATATCATCTGTCAGTTTGTGACTTGAACTTTTCCATTTTTAAAAAAGGTATGTATTATGAATGCAGCATTTTAACAGCATCATCTTTTAGGACTTGAAATAGCTTAGCTGGAATTCCATCACCTCCACTAGCTTTGTTCATAGAGATGCTTTCTAAGGCCCACTTGACTTTTGACTCCAGGATGTCTGGCTCTAGGTGAGTGATCATACCATCATGGTTATCTGGGTCATGAAAATCTTTTTTGTATAGTTCTTCTGTGTTTTCTTGCCACCTCTTTTTAACATATGCTTTTATTAAGTCCATACTGTTTCTGTTCTTTATTGAGCCCATCTTTGCATGAAATGTTCCCTTGGTATCTCTAATTTCCTTGAAGAGATCTCTAGTCTTTCCTATTCTATTGTTTTCCTTTTTTTTTTTTTTTTTGGCATTGATCACTGAGGAAGGCTTTCTTATCTCTCCTTGCTATTCTTTGGAACTTCGCATTCAGATGGGTATATCTTTCCTTTTCTCCTTTGCCTTTCACTTCTCTTCTTTTCTCAGCTATCTGTAAGGCTCCTTAGAAAACCATTTTGTCTTCTTGCATTTCTTTTTCTGGAGGATGGTCTTGATCCCTGCCTCCTGTACAATGTCACAAATCTCTGTACATAGTTCTTCAGGCACTCAATCAGATCTAATCCCTTGAATCTATTTCTCACTTCCACTGTATAATTATAAGGGAATTAATTTAGGTCATACCTGAATGGTCTACTGGTTTTCCCTACTTTAAGTGTGAATTTTGCAATAAGGAGTTAATGATCTGAGCCACAGTCAGCTCCCAGTTTGTTTTTGCTGATCGTATAGAACTTCTCCATCTTCAGCTGCAAAGAATATAATCAATCTGATTTTGTTATTGACCATCTGGTGATGTCCATGTGTTGTTAGAAGAGGCTGTTTGCTATGACCAGTGCATTCTCTTGGCAAAACTCTGTTAACCTTTGCCCTGCTTTATTTTGTACTCCAAAGCCAAATTTGCCTATTATTCCAGGTATCTCTTTGCTTCCTACTTTTGCATTCCAGTCCCCTATGATGAAAAGGACATCTTTTTTGGGGGTATTAGTTCTAGAAAGTCTTGTAGGTCTTCATAGAAACATTCAACTTCAGTTTCTATGGCATTAGTGATTGGGGCATAGACTTGGGTTACTGTGATATTAAATGGTTTGCCTTGGAAATGAACAAAGATCATTCTGTCATTTTTGAGATTGCACTGAAGTACTGCATTTTGGACTTTTTTTGACTATGATTGAGTGACTGATCTGAACTGAATACATTATGAATAGATGCTCTTAATCTTAATATAGTCAAAGTTACCAATCTGATCCTTTAGAATTTGTACTTTTTCTGTCTTGCTTAAGAAATTCTTCCTTATCTGGAATTTTAAAATAAATTCTATTATTTTGTTTTAATTCTAAAATTTTCACTTCCAAGTCCTCAATCCACTTGGAATTAACTTTTAGGTATGATGTAAGGAAAAGAATCTGTCTGCAATGCAAGAGATCAGGGTTCTATCCCTGGGTCAGAAAGATCCCCTGGAGAAGGGAATGGCAACCCACTCCAGTATTCTTGCCTGGAGAACCCCACGGACAGAGGAACCTGGCAGGCTATAGTCCATGGGGTCACAAAGAGTTGGACATGACTGAGTGACTCACACACACATGGAAGAAATACATTTTAAAATCTGTGTGGATAATTGCCCCACTTTGTTCTATAGCTTTGTGTCTTTTTGATATTAAGGGAATAATCTATAGGATCAGAGACTAAAAAAAATCCAATTTGTAGGGATTCAGCTCTTCCAATGCTAGGCCCTTTAGGAAAAAGAGAAGCTGGGTAAAGGAAATAAGGGCTTCCCTGATAGTTCAGTTGGTAAAGAATCCGCCTGCAAGTGCAGGAGACCCTGGTTCAATTCCTAGGTTGGGAAGATTCTCTGGAGAAGGGATAAGCTACCCACTCCAGTATTCTTAGGCTTCTCTGGTGGCTTAGCTGGTAAAGAATCCACCTGCAATGCGGGAGACCTGGGTTCAATACCTGGATTGGGAAGATCCCCTGGAGGAGGGAAAGGCTACCCACTCCAGTATTCTGGCCTAGAGAATTCCATGGACTATATAGTCCATGGGGTAGCAAAGAGTCAGACATGACTGAGCAATTTTCACTTTCAAAGGTAATAAAATGACTTCACGGAATCATTCATCCTTTCCCTGCTAACCTGTGTTGCCAGCTTGTACATAGATTAGATGTCCTTGTATGTATAAGGCTTTGTCTGCATATTCAAAACTATTGCATCCAATTACATTAAATATTGAATAATTACTATATAACAGGTAGCACTGTATACCCTGGGGATGCAGCAGCGAACAACAGGAAATCTCTGCTTTTGTATAGTTTATGGAGACAGAGGATAAAGAGATACACAAATAAAGTGTATAAAGGTTTATAAGTCGCTGTGGAGAAACTGAAACAGAGAAGGGAAGTATGAAGGGGGCAGGTCTGGGAAGAGCAGGCATTGCTAGTTTACATGGGAGCCTTCACCATCAGGGTGGCGTTTGAGCACTGACCTGAAGGTGAGGTGAGGAGCTGAGCTCTGCTGACAGACACTGCACCAGTGAGATGCCATGCGGCGTATTTTGGAACAAGGGGCCTTCCTAACACAGCCTCAAACATACCGACTCCTGGAATCAGTCACGATTAAAGCTTTGCCACTTTTTGTTATTGTTTTTGATCTTCAATGACAAATTACTGAGAAATAGGTGAAGATTGTATGGATCACAACAAACTGTGAAAAACTCTTCAACACATGGGAAGCTCAGACCACCTGAGCTTCCTCTTGAGAACCTGTATGCAGGTCAAGAAGCAAAAGTTAGAGCTGGACATGGAACAGACTGGTTCTAAATCAGGAAAGGAGTGCATCAAGGCTGTATATTGTCACCTGCTTATTTAAATGATATGCAGTGTACATCGTGAGGAATGCTGGGCCAGATAAAGCACAAACTGGAATCAAGACTGCCGGGAGAAATATCAATAACCTGAGATATGCAGATGGCACCACCCTTATGGCAGAAAGTGAAGAGGAAGTGAAGAGGAAGTAAAGAGGCTCTGGATGAAAGTGAAATAGGAGAGAGAAAAAGTTGGCTTACATCTCAACATTCAGAAAACTAAGATCATGGCATCCAGTCCCATCACTTCATGGCAAATGGGGAAACAATGGAAACAGTGAGAGACTTTATTTTGGGGGGCTCCAAAATCACTGCAGATGGTGACTGCAGCCATGAAATTAAAATACGCTTACTCCTTGGAAGGAAAGTTATAGCCAACCTAGACAGCATATTAAAAAGCAGAGACATTACTTTGCCAACAAAGATCCATTAGTCAATGCTATAGTTTTTCCAATAGTCACGTATGGATGTGAGAGTTGGACATAAAGAAAGCTGAGTGCTGAAGAACTGATGCTTGTGAACTGTGGTATTGGAGAAGACTCTTGAGAGTCCCTTGAACTGCAAGGATATCCAACCAGTCAGTCCTAAAGGAAATCAGTCCTGAATATTCATTGGAAGGACTGATGCTGATGCTAAAACTCCAATACTTTGGCCCCCTGATGCGAAGAACTGACTCATTGGAAAAGACTCTGATGCTGGGAAAAATTGAGGGCAGGAGGAGAAGGGGATGACAGAGGATGAGATGGTTGGATGGCATCACCAACTTAATGGACATGAGTTTGAGAAAGCTCTGGGAGTTGGATAGACAGGGAAGCCTGTTGTTCTGACATCCCTGTGGTCGCAAAGAGTTGGACATGACTGAGCGACTGAAGTGAACAGAGTAAGATTTTTATGAAAATTTACAATCAATTCTATAATTGTGGTATTTTTCTGTTAAAGTAAACTAGATATACCAAAGTCTGATTTTTAAGACATTTAGTTCTTTCAAGGCCAAGCGAATTCTATACAGAAACAAAAGAAGATGGAAAACGAAGAATTCATGAACTGGTCCCTGCCTATACCTGTAGTCTTATCTCACTTGCCACTTTCCTGGTGTCCCCTATTGCTATTGTTTACTCACTACATTGTATTCGACTTTTTTGTGACCCCATGGACTGTAGCCTGCCAAGCTCCTCTGTCCACAGGATTTCCCAGGCAAGAGTACTGGAATGGGTTGCCATTTCTTTCTCTGGGGGATCTTCCCAACCCAGGGTCAGAAACCTAGTCTCCTGCACTGGGAGAGGCAGGTCCTTTACTGCTGACCTCCCAGGGAAGCCCTTGTGTCCCTTGCTGCTGCTAAGTCACTTCCGTTGTGTCCGACTCTATGCGACCCCATAGACAGCAGCCCACCAGGCTCCCCAGTTCCTGGGATTCTCCAGGCAGGAACACTGGAGTGAGTTGCCATTTCCCTCTCCAATGCATGAAAGTGAAAAGTGAAAGTGAAGTCGCTGAGTTGTGTTGGACTCTTAGCGACCCCATGGACTGCAGCCCACCAGGCTCCTCCCTCCATGGGATTTTCCAGGCAAGAGTACTGGAGTGAGGTGCCATCACCTTCTACACTCCTGCAAATTCTGAACTCCTTTCATTTTCCCCTAAGTTGTCATATCTCTTTTGCTTTTATGCATTTGTACAGATGGTTTCTCCTCTATTTGTAATGCCCTTCTACCCGCTTCCTCCTTCACCTAACTTAGCCTCACCTTCTAGCCCTGGTTTAAGCTCCATCACCCTGGGGAAGCCATTCCTAACAAGGATGCCTATTCTCTGTCACCTCCAAATTCTAATTTTAGTCATTGCTCCAGTCTGTGCTCTACTGCCTGTTTGTAAATCTCCCCAGCTATAAATGAGCAACTTCTGGGCAGGGACTATGTATTCTTCATCATAGTACCATGGACATCCAATTAAATTCATTGGATTTTATGAATTTTAAAAGTCTTTGGATTTTTTTAATACACTCTGGTAGCACTGTGATGATAACTGCCTGTTTCCAAGTTAAGAAGAGCTGTCCTGGAGCCTCAAGTACTCAATGTGCTTGGGAGTTTCCCTCTTTCCATACTGGACTCACTGGCCCCTCTGAATCTGCAACTCATTAGAGCTCTTTGTATTTTCTGCCAACTTCTGGTCAAATTATCATAGACTGCCCTCCCCTGTGCTCAGGAAACTAAGGGTTAAAATAAAGAAAAGTTATTGTATTCAGAGATGTGTACTTCTGGAAATCTCTTCACTTTTCTGAGACTCTGAAACCCATTCAGACAGATGCAAAGGGCAGAAGGTTGCTTAGTTAGGGGAACTTTAATATGTTTACTGCCATATACCTTATTGCTGATAAAGATGACAATATCCTGAGTTTAAATTTTGTGTACCGCAGGATGACTATAATAGCTTTCTTCTGCCTGCCAGGTCACGTGGCAGAATTCGAAATTTCACTTCTTGGCACTTTCGCCTTATATTAAAGCAACACTTTCTCCCCAAAAGACGCAGTCACATTTTTGCTTGTGTTTGTACAGTGCTAGTTGTGTAGTCTGCACAGATCTCTCTTCTGCTCAGCAGCTGGCGTTTGAGTGCTTTCTCTGGTCTCCTCATCACTGCTGCAATGCTTTCTTTCATCAGCATGTTGCAACTTTGACTTTTCTTGCCTCCCTAGAGTGTGTGATTTGGTGGAACTGTATCAGCAATGACGTCACCACCACGTTTGCTTTGGTGGCTGACATCTTAGTTTATCAATGGAAGCATTGTGAAAAATCATACGGGGCAAGATCCATTTAGTTCAGACAGTTTGTATAGTGCAAGGGTTGAGAATTCTCAAAGACCATGCTTCACTGGATGTAAAGAGAACCCCACATATTATGTTCAGTACTTAAGACTCCATGTTATTTCTCCATGGGACCTGAGAAGGAGAAGGAATTGATACAAAAACAAAGATAATTATGGAATCCATTCTCTTTAATGATGTGTTACATCAGATAAAATTAATTGTTCTCAGTCTTGGCAGGCCACTGAGTTTCAAATACACCTATTGAAATGCTAGGAATGAAACAGCCCTGATGTATTTGTTCCTTATGCAGCTCTGCAGGGGTCAGATGGGTGTAAAACTTACAGACAAGGCCATCTTCAGAAACTGACTAGGGATCATAATTCCATAGATGCTCAGAGGTACCTTTTAATTTCAACTTTGATAAATCAGCTCTTGGCATATTTATCAAAACTTTGTTCAGAGATTTTCACATGGCTTTGTAAAATGTCAGATAATAAGTCTATTTATGAAAGGGTAAGGATCTACCTAAATATTTACACATGGAATTGGACAAAAGACTCACCTTCTCTGAAACACCTTTATCACATGCCAAAGAGAGCCTGGAATTCCCAGCCTTTTAAACATTTCTTTGGGTTCAAGTACAGTCTCCCAAAGTTCCGTCAAGAGATTGCCACTAAAGCACATTCATAGAGGAGAAGACATCAGGCCTAGCTCTCTCACATCAAACTTATAATCAGAATGTATCAATGTACTGGTTTTGGTTTCATTTGGTGTGGCGTTAGTTTTATACGTAATTTATTGGAATCACTAGTTGTCATCCTGGCAATCAGGAAAGAATACACGTAACAAAACAGATATGGATTAGTTCTTTCTGCTTCGAAGCTTGATCCACTTTTCTTTAGGGTAGCACTAACACCAACCACTGCTCAAAATTCTCCAAGCCAGACTTCAGCAATACGTGAACCGTGAACTCCCTGATGTTCAAGCTGGTTTTAGAAAAGGCAGAGGAACCAGAGATCAAATTGCCAACATCCACTGGATCATCGAAAAAGCAAGAGAGTTCCAGAAAAACATGTATTTCTGCTTTGTTGACTATGCCAAAGCCTTTGACTATGTGGATCACAATAAACTGTGGAAAATTCTGAAAGAGATGGGAATAGCAGACCACCTAACCTGCCTCTTGAGAAATCTGTATGCAGGTCAGGAAGCAACAGTTAGAACTGGACATGGAACAACAGACTGGTTCCAAATAGGAAAAGGAGTACTTCAAGGCTGTATATTGTCACCCTGCTTATTTAACTTCTATGCAGAGTACATCATGAGAAACGCTGGACTGGAAGAAGCCCAAGCTGGAATCAAGATTGCCAGGAAAAATATCAGTAACCTCAGATATGCAGATGACACCACCCTTATGGCAGAAAGTGAAGAGGAGCTAAAAAGCCTCTTGATGAAAGTGAAAGAGGAGAGTGAAAAAGTTGGCTTAAAGCTCAACATTCAGAAAACGAAGATCATGGCATCTGGTCCCATCACTTCATGGGAAATAGATGGGGAAACAGTGGAAACAGTGTCAGACTTTGTTTTTTTGGGCTCCATAATCACTGCAGATGGTGACTGCAGCCATGAAATTNCTAAAAAGCCTCTTGTTGAAAGTGAGAGAGGAGAGTGAAAAAGTTGGCTTAAAGCTCAACATTCAGAAAACGAAGATCATGGCATCTGGCCCCATCACTTCATGGGAAATAGATGGGGAAACAGTAGAAACAGTGTCAGACTTTGTTTTTTTGGGCTCCAAAATCACTGTAGATGGTGACTGCAGCCATGAAATTAAAAGACGCTTACTCCTTGGAAGAAAAGTTATGACCAACCTAGATAGTATATTCAAAAGCAGAGACATTACTTTGCCGACTAAGGTCCGTCTAGTCAAGGCTATGGTTTTTCCTGTGGCCATGTATGGATGTGAGAGTTGGACTGTGAAGAAGGCTAAGTGCTGAAGAATTGATGCTTTTGAACTGTGGTGTTGGAGAAGACTCTTGAGAGTCCCTTGGACTGCAAGGAGATCCAACCAGTCCATTCTGAAGGAGATCAACCCTGGGATTTCTTTGGAAGGAATGAGGCTAAAACTGAAGCTCCAGTACTTTGGCCACCTCATGCGAAGAGTTGACTCATTGGAAAAGAGTCTGTTGCTGGGAGGGATTGGGGGCAGGAGGAGAAGGGGACGACCGAGGATGAGATGGCTGGATGGCATCACGGACTCAATGGACGTGAGTCTGAGTGAACTCTGGGAGTTGGTGATGGACAGGGAGACCTGGCGTGCTGCGATTCATGGGGTCGCAAAGAGTCGGACACGACTGAACTGAACTGAACTGAACTTCTTCCCCTAAAGAAGTTTCTTTTTCTCCTTATAGCCTCCCCACCTCTTAGTTCTGCTGTCCCTGAGATCTCTTCACAACAAAAAGCCTCCCAGAGAATGATTAGACATTTGTAAGTGACTAAAAATCAGCAGCAGTAAAAATCCCAGTGCCAGGGCTTATGTCTCATGTGAAAGATTGTTCCTTTTCCCAGCCGCCCTTTGGGACACTGGGCTTTGATAGCAGTAATCCTGTTATACTTCCTTAGATCTTCAGACCCAGTGCTATTTCCAAATATTACATATAAATTAAGGAAACCAGTGCTTTAATTCTTGATTTCCCACTTAGTAACTCTGTGTTCCCAAACAAGTAATGAGCCTGTTTCTAATCTAGAAAAAAGAAGGATTGATGATAATATGTATTTACTTCATATGGTTGTTTTGAGGATTAAGTGGGACTCCTCATAAATGCTTCCCTGGTAGCTCAGTTGGTAAACAATCCACCTGCAATGTAGGAGACCCTGGTTCGATTCCTGGGTTGGGAAGATCCCCTGGGGAAGGGAAAGGCTACCCACTCCAGGATTCTGACCTGGAGAACTCCATGGACTGTATAGTCCATGGGGTCGCAGAAAATTGATACAGAATAAGCAATAAAGTTTACTGTCTAGCATAGGAAACTATAGTCAATATCTTATAATGACCTGGAATGGAAAATAATCTGAAAAATACCAAAACTGATTTTTTTTTTTTTGCAGTACATGAATAAAAAAATAATAAGAAACTGTTCTTAACTTTAAGAACAGTTCCATAAAGGGATTTTGAGAACCCATTTGAGCATTTATAGCTCTAAAATGAATGCTTTGCTCTAACAGTACTTTGTTCATTATCAGGTTTTATTACACTCATTTTAAAAATTGGCCTATTTTAAAGTAGTGCTGGACAAGGAAATGACAACCCACTCCAGAATTCTTGTCTGGAGAATCCCATGGACAGAAGAGCCTGACGGGCGAAGAGTCGCACATGAGTGAGCAACCAAGTAGTAGTGCTGTTTCTACTTCCTCGAGTTAATAACCTAAATACCATCCCTGGTCAGTGTTTTTTAAAAAGAAATAAGCACTAATCAAATCTGAAGCCAGAACTGCAATTGATAAGTTTCTAGCACTCTATCATCCAGAAAAATCAGCCAAACAGACCTATTTGTGCTTTGGAAAATATGCAGTTTGTTCATCATGTCTTTGTTTTCTTTTCAATTTAAATTCCTTAAAGGCAGACAGTGTCTTTAGAGTAATTTTTTATGACAGCTAGGATAGCATCTGGCACATGTATGAGATAAGAACTATGATGCTAGTATAATTTTTGAAGTATGTTTTCATATAAATGTTTGTTAAAAGAAAAGAATACAGATACATTTAAAGTAGCATATTAAGTTACCTCATAATCCTAAACCTGAAAATAAGCACTGTTAAATGTTTTTACTTTTAATGTAGTTTAAAAAAGAAAAGTCTCCAAACATATGCATCAGTAAAAATGTTGCTGGCCTTTATAGAAGTGCAGCCATACTAAATATGCTGTTCTGTAATTAGATATTTCCACTAAACAGTATATAGTTAGTACCTTATCTAGAATTTGCCTCTAATTCTCTGAGTTATCAGATCTACCTAATTAAAATTATAAAAATCTTTAATGTTTAAAATAAAATTATTTTTTAAATTAGTTAAAATTAATTAATTTTAAGATATTTCGCTGTGTGAAGCATTCTTCTCAATTTATTGCTGTTCACCATTTTTTGAGAGCCATATAACCATATTCAAAACAGTTGTATAGGTAAAATTTATTAAGATATGAAAAGCAAAAAAAAAAAAAAAAGATATGAAAAGCAAGGCTGATTTTTATTAGTGGGCTTTAGTCATATTTGTATCATTTCTCTTAAGGAACCCTCACTGTCCCTAGAAAGTATCTGTTACTCCTACTGCCTATTTGTAAAGGATAAAAAGCTAAATTGGATCTCTTAAGTATTCCACTCGTAAATTTAAGAAGTTTGTTCTATATCTAATCTTAAACATTTTCATTTAAATATAGAGTATGGTAGAAAGAGAAATAATGGGAATTCTTATATTTAATTCTAAGCCCCCATTTACTTGCTGTGTGCTATTAAAATTAGGTTACTCAATCTCTCTGAGCATCAACTTAAAAATTTATATTGTAGTGTATACCTCACAAGGTTAACAAGAAATTAATATCAGTAAAAGATCTTCAAAATGTTTGTGAAACATCTTTAAGATTGTTTGCTTTTAGTAGATGGACATTGAATAAATCAGGCAGATTTAGATTTGAACCTGGAACCTGAAACTGACTATGTAAGCCAACATTTTCTCTGAAATGGAGATTAAAGTACCTTGGCAATTAACTCACCTTGAAATAATGAATCCTTACCTTAACAGTAACCAAGTTATTCAGATGCACATACTAGGGAAGATGAATTAGCCTACATAATTGGTACATTAAAGGAGCAGTAGGAAATCAGACTGAAATAGAGAAGTAGACTGGAGTTTCAACATGGAAATCCATAAATGCCAGCTAAAGACTGTTATTGTGAGGTAGTAGTTAGCTTTTGAAAGTGCTGAAGAAGAGGGTGACACTGTCAGAAAAATAAGTATTGTGGTGGCAGTTTGTATCAATAGAATGGATGGAAAGGGAGAAATTGGTGGCAGAGACTGAGCAACTGTGTATGTTTGTATATGTGTAATTGTGGAGTGTCAGGCAATGATTAGAAAATCATAGTACAATAATAGCACAGTGTAGTTTACAACTTTTTGACTCCTGCATTTCACAGCCTGTTAGCTTTTGTATACCATTTTATACATGTGTATCTTCTAGTATCCTGTTTCTCCCACACCCTTCTTGGAGTGCCTAACAAAACAGAGAATAATACTGCTTTTGTCATAGACCTACACTAATGTGTTCTGACCTTTCTTTCCTCTGAGGCATTTCAATAGAATCTGTTGGTTTTATATTTGCCTTGTCATTTACAGTCTTTTATAAATAACTATATTAAGAAAATCAAAGTATCTCTGATGTTAAGCAGAGCCTAGTATCTTTATTAGAAGTATTGGGAACTTAATTTCTCTAGCATATATACTTAGGAAGAACAGGAAGCCCCATGAAGAACTCTGAAGATCACTTAAAAGAGGACAATGACCCTCTAGAGGCAAGCAATATAAGTAAATATTTCACAGAAAAGAAAAGTAAAAACAGTTTGCTGTAACAGCCAATCAATTGAGCTTCCAGTTTTTTTTATATAGTTATTTATTTATTTTTGACTGTTAGTTCTTAGTTTCAGCACATTGGCTGTCTAGTTATGGTTCGTGGGTTTAGTCACCCAACGGCTTGTGGGATCTTAATTCCCTGACCAGGAGTCAAACCTGTGTCCCTAGGATTGGAAGGCAGATTCATAACCGCTGGACCACCAGGGAAGTCCCAGGCTTCCAATTTCCTTATTCATAAGAACTTTAGGCACATGTTTACTTTCTCAAAGATATTTTATGACCTGAGTAATACAGTTTGAACAATGCAAGCTGATAAAGCTCTGTACCCAGTGAACACTTGTTAGCTTATTTTACAAAGAGAGTTTAATTTTGCTTTAGGCTTTTTGTTGGTTGGTTTGGTTTGTTTAACTTATGACATTCACATGAGCAATCTCCCAGTGTGAGACTCAAATACATCTCAGACATATACTGTGTCTTCAAGAGTGCCATTCCAACATCTGTTTTAGGAAGTAAGAGGGAAAAGATACCATCCTAGCATCTCTTCATCTTCACTAGCTGGCTATTTTCTTTTGGAACTTCTCTAGTTGGTTGCTATCAGTTGGTCCCTGAACTCGGTTTTAGGAGCAAAAAAAAAAAAAGTGTCACAATTCTTTCCAAAATCAGTCTGCATTCTGATTCTTTACTCTTCAAAATTACTAGCTTGGAGTTCTTTGAATACATCAGGCCATTGGCATCACAGGGCCTTTTCCCAACCTTTTCTCTTTGCTTTTACTCTTTTTTCACTCTTCCTTTTTTACACTATCACCTAAAGTTAAATTTCAGCTCAAATATCACCTTCATAAAGAAGCAACCTGTCTGTTGTTCATGCCTAGACCCAAGGACCCCTTCTATATAGTAGTCATGTCACCACTCCCATCTTAGAGTGTTGGACTTCTAAAGCTGTGTGTCATCCAAGGCACAGAAAAGAGAAATAGCTTTCCCAACGTCACAGAGCTGGGAGGTGGTGAAGCAGGAATTTGTTTCCAGACAATGTAGCTTCATGCTACTGTGCCACAGTTCTTACTATGTGCTTGAGTCTTGGTTGGATGCTGACTGGATCTATGAATATCCATATAGGAACAAGATTGTGGAAGTGGGCAGTGAACTGGGATGAACTAATTAGAACTGGCCGTGAACTAATTAGAGCCTAGATTTAAAACAATAAATAAGATAGCTACAAAGGTCATTTTGAGGTACTGGAGAAATTTGAATATGGACTCTGTGTTAGATAATTGCACAGTTTAAGTTGTAAATACTGTAAACAATATTAAATGTCTTAGGTGTGAGTAAAGAAATAATGATTATGTAAGGGAATATCCTTATTTCTTAGGAGACAGACACTAGAGTGGAGGTGTCATGATATGTGCAGCTTTAAATGTTTCAGGGAAAGAAACATGAAAAGAATGATAGAGTGAATACGGCAAAATGTTAATAATTGATCAATCTAGGTAAAATATAAAAGAGTGTTTACTATTGTATCAGTTTATTGGTGGCTTGTATCAGTAAACCACCCCCAAACTTAAAAGAGAGTGATGATTCTGACTATCATGGCGATGATATAAAAGGAGAAGGGAAACTGAAAATGGAGAAATAAAATTGGGTCCCAATTTACACAAAGATAATTATTTTTAATTTATTTTAATTCTTATACTGAAAAAGCTATGAAATACCATTTCTAGAAATCATTTGTCATATCAACTTCAAAATCATTGAACACACAAATTACGGATATTCTGGTACCTAAAAAGAAGCTAGACAACTTTCTTTTCAGTCCATCAGCCAATGTTTTCTGAGTGTCTGCTCTGTGCCTGGCTTATTTTGAGACATAGCCAGCTCATTTCTTCCAGCTCTAATGTTCTGTAGTTCTGTGATGCTGAGTGTCTAAATACAATAGCTACTGTAGCTTAGGGCCAGGTCACATTGGTTGCTGTCAGCCTGGCATTTTCTAAGGGTCAACTTAGTACCTTAGCACCTGGATTTGAATATGGAGATTAGTGAAGCCCTGAAATTGTGGACACAATTAAGCATCCCAAACACTAGTAGGAGGAATGAAGGAGTTGTATTTTTATGGCTATAATTTATCTTGAAATGGCCTTTAAATCCTTTATTTTGCATGGATATTTTCAGAATCTTGAGCCTAACAGCTGCATTTTATTTGGCACCTATTATGGGCCACACATTGTAAATAGGTATTTTACCTACTATATCCACAATCCTTACATCTTGCTTCCATAATTACACAGCTGTTAAGTGGCAAAACTGGTTTAGCACAGTTTTTTTGTTACTTTAATGCTTGGAGGCTTTCCTTTAACTATTACCAAAACCTAGATCACAAAGAGGGAGTCTGAGGAGAATATAGCTAGGCTGCTTGCCTTTTTCCTCAACCAAATTTACACTCTCTCTTCCAAATTAGAAGGGACAAATAAAATGTACATTCTTTAAATGCCCTGATCTTAGTGCTTCTCATATGATACTGCAATTAAATTTTTGCTTTCCACATTTGCCATCCCCTCCAGACCCCCAGCTTTTAGAGAGCATGGGAACTTTGTTTTATTCATCTTTATATTCTCAATGCCTAACACATAGGCACTCTGTAAATGTTGTTGAACTGAATTATTAATGGGCCAAAGGGGAAAATGGTTATAGTAATGGAAAACAAAACATTTTCCTATGATTTTTCTATGTACTAAATGCCCTTTCTTCACAAAAGCAGTTTTCTGATATGCTCAAAACAGTTCTCACTGTTTTGGCCTGTGTTTAGTTGAGTCAATAAAGTAATCAGAAATCTGAGTCTGGGAGGGGTTTCATTTAGGTTCCTATAGTTTAATCAGAGATTTAGGTAACCAAAATTTAGTAGCATTTTCATATTAAGTCTTAACATTTTACCTATTTTCACTGTCATAATAGGAGAAGCAAAAAATTTTGTTGAAAGTTGAAAGCGTTATTATGTTTGGGAGAAAAGATTATTTTAAGATGGTTCAGTTTTTCTTTTGAAAGCTACTATGGGAATACCCCCAATCTAAAGATCCTTCTCTGATACTCTTTGTATCATCTCCTTTCTCACAGTTTAAAGCTTAAAGTGAGATTTTTTTTTTTAAGTGTGTTTTCCTGGCATCTCATGTTTAACAGTGTCAGAGGTTTGTGTCCCTGGAACGAAAACTGTTTCTCCAGAGCCCTTTTTCTCTCAGCTTCCAGTGAAAAGAGGGGCGAGGCGAGCCAGTCGCTTACCACAAAGCAGTGCCACCACAAAGGAAAGATTAAGGGTTTAGAGAGAGGTCAATGTGGTTTTTCTCTAACTAAACACTTTCCTAAAGTTTCCTTGTGGAAAAAATAATGAAGTCATCTCAGAGTTTTTAAAGAATTTTTATTTCTTTTTCACCGTCTGCATTCGCTTGTCTTCTCAGCATGGATGTTTAATCTTCCTAGGCTTTGTGAATTGGTCCAAATGAATAAGTGGTGAGCTGTCTCTCTAGGAGCTAGAGGCTTATTCTAAGGGCCTAATCACTGAGTAAACACATCTTTGCCCTCCCTCTCACAACTGCGATATAATAGTCGAGATTCTAGCACAGTAACCTGGATATTGCAGGGACCAATGCTTTGAAATGCAGAATGGTTGATCCTCCAAAACAGACAGTGCCTGATCTTTGCCTGCCTCTTTCTTCTTCTTTTAAATTAAATATTGCCAAAGAGATGCTTTTTATTGCTTGATATTGTGCATTAGTGCCCTGGATTTCCAAGTTTAGTTTCAGTCAACACTGTCGGCTGCACTTATAGGGAACTCTCCATGTTGGGTTTCTTAGTAGCTTCTTCAGTATATGTGTGTTTGTTTTGGAAGAACATTCAAATTAAATCAATGATATAGCAATTTAAATCGCTAATCTTTTTCCCAGTCTAAATGTTCCATTGCAGTGTTCTTGAGAGAAATAAGCATTTTAAAGATTTAGCCATTGCTATTGTTTGGTTAAAAATATGCTGATTCAAAAATGGACGGCTCTCTTGTTCCCAGTGTCTCTTTAAATGTAGTTGCTGAGATACAATCAAGCAGAATTAGAGGATGCCATCTCTCTGTCTGTTGGGCTAGAGAACTTCTAAGAAGAGGACTTGTTAGTGCTGCCAGGTTCATATTCCCACCCCGAACGCAGTAGATTTCTAGATTCGTTTACTAAGAGTGATTTGGCTACCATTTGGTGTCTTTTTTGCCAGAGGGCTGTCGTTGATACAAACCAGCATTCTTGTTTCTTGTGTATTTCCATTCTTGTTTCTTTCCTCAAATATGCCGAGACCTGTGCTAACTTAGGGATGCAAAGAGACCAAAAGAGATCCTGCCCTTACCCTTGAGAGACTTTGTTTAGAGGGGAAACTGGTTAACAATTATAATATAACAGAAGAGATAGAGGCCCAAAAAGGAAGCTCTTCACTGCCTTGGAGAATCAGGGAAGGCTTCATAGATGCATTTACTTTGAGCCTTAAAGATTGAGTAGGAATCTTCCAGATAAATATCTCTCCCACAATGTATCTGATTACAGACTTCCTAGATACCAGCTACTATCTGCAGGTGTCAACATAAATGAAAAAAACCCTAAACCTTTCTTGTTCGATGTTTCATCACTACTG
This sequence comes from Aepyceros melampus, assembly GCA_006408695.1. Classification (NCBI taxonomy): domain Eukaryota; kingdom Metazoa; phylum Chordata; class Mammalia; order Artiodactyla; family Bovidae; genus Aepyceros; species Aepyceros melampus. The sequence continues at coordinate 28,292 of SJXQ01006447.1, forward strand.
CTTCCTGCTGAGCCTGAGACAAAGAATATTTTAACAAATACTTGTTGAATGAATAAATTGACACCTGGAAGCAGCTACTGTTGGAGCTACTTACACTCAGGAGTTCTGTCCTTATTCACATTACATGCTGTCTCTGAGGCCCCAGAAGTACTGATGTGTGAGCATCTGGTGCCTTAATACTCTACAAGCTCTCTAAGCCTGGAGTGTAGTGTAGTTGGGTTCTTTGCTACTTCTATAGTATCAAAGAAAGAGCACTAGGCTTGGAGTCAGTCAATCTAGATTCCAATCCCAGATAAACTACTTACTTATTAGTTGTGAAATTTAGGATAAGTCAGGTTTCTAAAGCTCAGTTTCCTCATAGGTTAATAAAGTTAAGAATACCATTTTACAGGTTTATTCTAGGGATTAAAGTAGATAATGAGTGTGTAATAACACACTCATTTTGGAAGCATCTACTTCTGGTTACCTTCATCTAGTACAAAATTTTCCTTTGAAGAAAATAATGATTATTATTATTATTAGGATTGTTTATCAACATAATTGCAAGCATCAGATGTTCATCAGTATGAACCCTTCTTCTGTGAATGGGTTAAATAAAAACCCTGGGTTATAATAAAATCCCATCTTTTGTTCATCTTACTACACAGCAGTTTTTTTCATCATCACATTCTTTTTCAATATGAGGGGAGGGACTCTAAGCTTCCTTGAAATTGTCTTCACCAGAATTTCACAGATTAGTTTGTGTATTTATCATAATATTTTACCTTTCCATTTCCTGGTAACTGGCTGTTCTTAAACTCAGCTCTTCTATAGGGTAGCATCAGAAAATTAGTTAAGGACAATTTAGGTTCTTTAACCACCATTGTTGTGGTTAAAGCTGACATTTGCAAATTATATTGCTCAATATCAGCTTTTAGTTTCAGTTATTTTATTGATTATCTAGCTATGACAGAGGGTACATTTAAAAGAGCAAATGTCATTTCTGGAAAGCAAGTTTTATCAGGCAAAAAGGAAAGAATAATTTTCTATATGAGAAACTACATTGGATATTTTCTGAAATATAAACTAGAACTAGAACTCATGTGAAGTAAACATTTTTCTATCATCCTTTCAAATGGCAAGTAGATATCAATCACATGTTCTGAAGTAAGGACTTTGACATGGGAAAACATTAAGGACTTTGAAATTACCTGTGGAACAAAACAAAAGTTATTTCAGACCTTTTTCTTTCAAGTAGAAGAGACTTTTCAGTGTTCAGGTTAAAAACATAAAAAATATGTAAGAGGAGATTTTGGCATTCAATCTTAATCGGTATTTTTTTCTCTGTATTGTTGAATAGCTCAGAATTAATTTTCCCTTTACTTATAAAGTATGTACTAAATACAAAGAATCGTAATTACATTTCCTTTAAAGAAAATGCAATCCTATTTTGATTCATGCTTGAGATAGGCTTGCACATGTTAACAGGAATCTGTGACAGCAGTCTGTAAGACAGAGTATACCGAAGCAAAATGTATTCAAATTAGTAGATGCTTTAGGAGCTCCAGGTGTCAGATACTCTTAGGGAATAACATTTAATTTTTATCTTTGTTGTTTGTATTGACTGATTGTGCCTTTCAAAATTCAAGAAAGGTTACATTAGTGGATATTTTAATTCATCAATCTTTTCTCCTCTTTTCAGAGAAAGCTTCTTGCTATCTACCTCCACCATGATGAAAGTGTATTAACCAACGTGTTTGCTCACAAATGCTTTGTGCTGAATCTATTGTCTCTTATTTGAGTCAAAATTTTATAACCTGGGCTTGGGATCTGACAAAGGATGCCAACAGAGCAAGGTAATACTGTTGTTCATAAGTTATAAGTTGGGCTTTTATTTTTTTTTAAGTCATCATTTGATTTATCATCATAAATATTTTCATCCTTAGCTTTTCTATTATTACATTTAATTAGATAAAAACTGTTGTAGTTAATATATGCAGTTATTTACAATTATGAAAAAATACTTTAATAAAAGATTTCTTAAATTCAGGAATAACCCAAAAACCAAAACCAAAATACATTGTTCTTATCTTTTTGCAATAATAAAATACATTTCTTTGTACTGTATATTCTAATGTTCTAGTATGTTGCTGAACATTAAAATCTGTTTCTAATAATATTCAGGAAAGACAAGGAAAATCTAATATATAATCCTACTAGTAAGTTTGCTTTCTTAATAATTCCAGTGATGAAGGCAAGACATTCTGGACTAGTCCAGTGGAGTTGGTAATAGCTTAACTCTAGCATATGCTAATTGATGTAATCGCTTTATTGCACACATTCTTTTGCACACAGCCAGCAATACATCCATATTCTCAGTAGAAAAAAAAAATTCCCTTTCCTAGCTGTCAGGATAAATTTACTTTGTTTGTTAATCATAATATCTGTAAGTAATGAATAATTCTTCATATTTTGCCTATTTGAGTTTACCATCTGAAATATATTTCATCGTGTTTAACTACACTTGTGGCCATAACATCCTGTGATGCAACTTTGGGTGGTGTTAACATAATCATAATCACAGCCTGCTGGTTTATGAACAAGGAAATTAAGTCATTTCAGGCAATCCTATTGTAGTTACATGATTTAAATGACTGTAGAACAATTGGAAATCATCTGATTTGTCTTTTTATTATTTTATGGCTCACTGAATTTTTATTCATCATTCAGACTTTGTTTTATGTAATATGAATATGGAAAGAAAGATGATTCTTCCCTTAAAGTGAAGCAAAAGAATGTTGAAGCAATTTCTTCATCTAATACTTCATTTCTTTAAGTAAATGGTTAGGAATTTTCATAGGATGACTTCGTTCTGCCTTGGAAATATTCCCTGTTATACATAAATAAAGAACCTTTAGCACCTGTATTTGTTTAAATTAAATCAGGTTATTATTCACATTCAGTTAAAGGTGATGAAAAGCAGTGCCAAAAACAGATAAAAATGCAGCATCGAAGGTCTTTCATGAGGCAAAATACATAGACTAGAGACTTGGCTAAATCTTTTGCCATTCACTGGCAGTAAGGAATCTCCTCCTTTCCTTTTATCCACAACTCGATGGAGAAGGAAACACTATTTCTAAACCATCTGTAGTGGCTAAGTTCAGCAGGCTACCTGCTGTTATTTTGTTCTATCCTCCATTTAATTCCTTAGTTCCTTTTATTTTACAATGACAAAAAATTGCAGTGTAGTTTCTTTTGAAAAGCAGTGTTTGAGGGTTTTTTTTATGACTGGCAATCAACAGCCATGTAATTGCTTTGTTATGTTTTACTAAAGAAGTCTGTTAAGTAGCACAACTTTGATACACTAGTAATAAGAGTTTGCAGGTTACAGAGACACCTGTGGTGACCAAAGCGACAGAAGCTGCTTATTAGAAAGAGCCAGTACAGCTGTGTCCTATTAACTCCTTATGACACTTTTTTGAAACACAAAATAAAAGCCTGTTTAAGGCTTTAGAGCTCTTTCTCAAGGAGTTGCAATACCAACTATGAGGTATGATAGGATATTTCAATCTGCATTTATGTGGCATCTCATTATTAAGTTACTGTTATGAAAATAAAAAGAAATGGTATTAAAGACTAAATAGAAACATCTAGGAATTTAATAAACATTTATAGGAACAAGAAACAAGGCAATGGGGAGAAAACATAATTTCTGGGATTTAAAATATTTGGCATCCTTACTCAAAGTCAAATTCTATCCATATTACAAATTAAATACAAGTTTAAAGTATTACATTTATCTTAGAAAGTAATAAGTAAAATTATATTGCTACTGTTTGTGTACAGCTGCTCATTTTTACAGTTAAGGCCTATGGTAAAATTCATATTCTACAAACACAAGATGAAAATTTGCTGGAATGGAATATTCTTCCATTCCATACTTCCATACTTTTACTCCAAGAGTGAAAGTAGATTTCCTTTTGATATACAAAGTTATAAGAGAATTACTTAGGCTGATACATTGCCCCCCATAAGAGTTTGGCTTTAGCCACAATTTTCTTACCATCTACCATAGATTCATCTAAATAAAATTATCTAATTGAGTTTCCATCTCTGTGATGTCTATAAGCTGTTTAGTCTGGATGCTTCCTTAGTGATTTTATGAGACTGTCCTCTGATATGATAGCTGGGGACATTGATGCCCAAGACAGGAAAGGACTTGCCAAACTATTTTATTTTTGCTTAAGAAATACTTGGATTGAACCTACAGAAACATTAGTCCTCCATAATTTACTGTGAATCTCTTCTGTTTTAAGTGAAGGATATTGAACTAAGTGAATGCTTTAGTTAAGTTACAAGAATATGAATGTGAATTGATATTATAAGTTAGATATCCTAGTTTTGCTAACAATCCAGAATGCCTGATTTCGTTAACAAACTAGAATAAATAAGAAACAGATTTCTATAGAATGTTACAGATATACACCACTGAAGATATAGATGGTTTGGATTTCCCCCTTCCAAAATGATTCTAGTAACTTTCTAAGCTGAATACTTGAGGTAACCAATCTATATCTGTATAATGGATTAGAATAACTTCTAGATTGATTGTGCAACAGTCCAAACATTAACTAAAACATCAGACTTTAACAGTAGTGATTACTTGCCTCTTTTCTCCCTCACTAAATCATGATCTTCTGAAAGGACTGACTTTATTTGTCTCATTAAACAAAGCACTTTATGAAATTCTGGGGAAGAATCTCAGTAAGAATTTGACAAATGAATGTATTCATTTAATTCCACTTAAGAATGTTGCTTATAATTCAGTATTGTATATCTAAATGGAAGTTTCTTTCTTAGAAAATTCTATATAGTCTTACTGGCTGCCAGGTATAGTTGTATTTCAGAGCCATTTTTTCTTAAAGCAGTAGGCAGAAAGCCCTTGTTCGTCTTGAAAGGTGCTAGAGGATATAATTTCCCAAATATCCAGTAAAACAATGATCCTGATTAAAAACAGTAGGATGTAACTGTAAAGAAAAAGCTAAAACCAAATAGATAATAGTAAACAAAGAGATCTTGTAATTCAATGGAAGTGGCTAAAATATCTTAAGAAAGGTATATATTGCTCCATGTTTTTTCATTTATTAAACATTTATTGCTTCCCTGGTGGCTCAGATGTTTTAAAGGATCTGCTAGCAGTGCAGGAGACCCAGGTTCAATCCTGAGTCAGAAAGATTCCCTAGAGAAGGAAATGGCTATATGCTACAGTCCAGGGGGTCACAAAGAGTCTAACACGACTGAGGGATTAACACTTTCACTTTTCAAACATTTATTGAATGTTTAATGTGAACCAGGATCAGAGCTATGCATTGAGGATGAAAAGTTGGAAAAGATACAGTGCTAATGCTTAAAACACTCATAGTCTAGTAGATAAGACTGACATAAGAGCTAATATGTAATATGAAATACATACAGGGTGCCTTGGGAGTATAGATGAAATTCATACTGAGTCTCTCTACCTGAGTGAGCCAGGGAAGGACTTGAAAGAGATGGCACACAGAAGGTGATAATAGATTTTCAGTCTTTCTCTTCAGAGATTTTTTAATATTAGCAGCATTCTTACTTTACTGAGTTGCTATTCTTACAAAAGGATACTGGTACTTTAAATTTCATAATTAGCTATCTGAATTGTGAAGGAGAGAAAAAATAGGAGTTGGCCAGCTAATGTAATCCTGTGCGGTCTGAACCAAATTGAACATTAAGGCCAACCAATCAGGATAGACAGATCTCAAGAAGTTGTTTTGTCAATAATTCATGCTGGTATTAGCATCTGCTTATAGGCAGACGTGGAGCAGAGATCAGGAACTCTTTGGACTTGTAACATGTATAAAACCATGGTGGATTTAACTAATAAACATAAACAACAAAAATATTTTTAGCATAATATAGTGAGTGGATCGTCTGTGAGAGAATGAAATTCAGAACACATATCACTTCTAGGAAGCCTTGCATCTACTCCCATTCTTCCCTTGCCTCAGTCTGGGTAAAAGTGCACGTTTTGTATACTGCCATAGTATCACTGTACTAACTTGTGTTGATGGCATTCATTATATGGAATGTTTATTTGTCTATCTCCCTGTTAGGTTGTCAGCTCCCCAAGGGAGCTGTGTCTGTAATGTCAATGCGTTAAAGTACCTTTTAAAATATGAGTGTTATATTGATGGATTAAACCAATAGTCTCTAATAGGATTTTTGAAACATAATGAATAAGAGAGATGAACTTGGATAGTGGAAATATCATTGGAGATGCTACCATATCCCTCTAATTGTATGATTTTCCCCAACAGCCGTTAATTGGAATAATAAAGCAAAAGCCTTCAAAAGTCTTCTCCTTGGAGAATGAACTAAAAATAACTAGAAGGGGTACCTCATCTTCTGCTAACATTAGTACCCCAGGCTGTTGTGGCCTCAGCTCATGTGCCCCCAGCACCCACTGGCCATTTGGAAAGAGGACTGAATTCTAACCAAGACAAGTTTATCCATTGGTTCCAAAGTTTCTCCCCGAGACTCACCAAGTCTCTGTGATACCTCTAAAGCAATTGGTCTTTCAAATTGAGCCATTTGGGATGGTACTCTGAAATTTCTGCTTTAGTGGTGGCATTGATTAAAATAAATATGCCCATTGGATATATAAGATTGGTGGACTTGCTTCATGGTGCAGTATGTCAAGCTAGACAAAGGTCCATCTGGGCACCATCATCATTAAATATACATAGACCTATATAAAAAACTCTATTAGAGCTATTTGGGACTGGGTAGTGAGAATATTGACACATGAGTGCCGTTGATGTTGAACTACAGGTTCTTGCTGAAGTTGTTTCATCAGGGAAAGCCATATAATACGTGTGGCACAATAAACCACCTATATTAACCAGTAATAAGTAGGTTAATGGGTATCACTTGTTCTGAATAGGCCCATATGGCTAATGTCTTAGTACATCCAGTATAGATATTGCTTTAGATTGTCTCATTCTAGAAAATTTAAGCATTGAATTTGACTAGGATAGTGCAAACTGGGTAATCAGCAGTGTATGAGTGCTGAAGAATGAGCTGCTTATATATAAGTTCCTGAGATGAAAATGTTTGGCACATCAGTGTACATGCCACAAAATGTTAAATTAGGCATTGCCCACTATTTCTGAGTGGTGTTCAGAGTAGCTGCAGATAGAACCCTAGGAATTACTGACAGAGCCTGGGTTACACAGGTTACATGTAACACATGTAGCATTACACAGTTAGTACCAGTGTTCACAGACGATTCTATTGCCTATCAATGTTAGCTTTTGAACTTAATGCCCTTGGGTGCAGTATAATAGGTCACTGTAGACTTAGCTGCTGTGCTGACAGGTACTTGTTAGCCTTGATATTCAAGTAATAGTTTTCCACATTACTTAATCTTTGGCAAGAGTTAATTGGCTTAAATCTCTTATTATCAGTAGGTTGTCCGCCTGCTCTTTCCATCTCAGTAATTAGCCATATCACAGTGGCTTACCCTTAATTCCAAACTACTTGCTGGTTCATGCCTGGCTGAAGCTAGCTGACCATGTTACTCTAACCCTATGCTTCCATTTAATCCAGCAAATATACCCCAGGTGTGGTGTCTCCTTGGGAGACACAAGGAGTGTTAATTTCCAGCTGATTCCCTATGAGCAGATATGGATTCTGCAAAGTAGCTGATAAAAACAGATGGACATGTTATGGTCAGAGTATTAAGACTTCCAGAGTGCCTTCATGCCAGATTTCCATATAATTTTCCCCAAATTCCTTTATTTCCTTTGTGACACATTTTCCTTCCAAATCCTTATAAAGGAAATGTATTGCCATCCTAAAATCCCAGGTCAAGGCTTAATCAATGCTTTAAAATAAAGGTTCCAAAACACCAGGAGAGTTTGTCATTTTCTCCCTGGTTTGTTTTGTGAAGAGGGAGGAGAGAAGGTGAGGAGGAACCCCTCCTGTTCCATGATTACATCCTACCCACTCATTTTCTCCTTTTCTCCTCTGCTTTTGATTTTTAGTGGCGGTCTTAACAGAATGTCAAGATCAATTTGCAGCATGGTTTAACTCAAGGTTTGCATTCTGCCAGCAGCAATTGTCCCTGCAAACAATGCTGTGTGTTCTTGTAACTTCAGAAGCTTTTAGAAGGATCATGGCAAGGGCAGCATCTAATGACTTTATTAGTGTAGGGTTTCAAAATGGGCTCAGTAATTGTTCATATCTCTTCGTCAGCAAGTCATAATTACTGCTCAGCATTGTCCAAGGGTGCACTTGTAAATAGTTTCCTAATAGTACTGAAAGGAAGGAAAAGAAGGAGAGGATAAAAGGTGATGGCCTCTTACAATTGAAAAGAACTCGGTCTGTATATAGATGATGGCTAAACTGTTTACAATACATTTTTTACTCTTTTTAAAATAGAAAGTTATCCTTTTAAAAGTGTTCTTTGATATCACTTTAAATTACCACTTTACAAGCTTTTTTAACCGTGATTTGGAAACTTCCCACACTGCTACCTAGTACTACAGTCATAACTGGTGGTGCATGCATTGTATCTGAATCAAACATTTGTGTAAAGACAATTTTACTTCCTTGACATTCATCTATTAACAATTAATACTATTCAAGAAATATGTGTTTAACTCAGATACGGTTGTCTGTTTTCACAGTCTACATGAAGACTGTTACAAAAGAACAATGCAGGGTGATACTGTTGACATGGCAGTCCAAAAGCACATTCAAGTTTTTATCAGATCCCATTTTCCTCCTGCACTAGACTTTTCTTATTACTCTATTGGCGTTTTCCTTGGTCGTCCTCCTAAACTCTATCCTTTGAGTATTCTAGGGATCTTGATTTTGAGGTCATAGAATTGAAAGAATTGTTGCATTCTCAAGATACATAAAGTTTGAGCTTCATACCAAGCCTTTACTCCTTTGTGCTGTATTGCCAGATCCATACCTCTTGTGTGACTCCCATGTATATAGTTTTGTGCAAATATTCACTTCTGATGGCTAGTTATCTTTGTATTTTAGGAAATACAGGTTCAAATAAATATGACTACCTGAGATATTCGATTCAATTTACACAGAGAGATTACTAAACATGAGTTATCTAATGAAACAAATTCAAAAATGATGACATTCTCCAAATAAAATATTTTTAAAGTAATATACTCCCTCATATCATTTGCTTTTCTTCTTTCCTGAAATTGATAAGATCTCAAGAGATTTTTCTTAATTGCTTTTTCAGTATTGATAATTTCTATATTTATGGTTATTTCTGAAGAATTTTTACTAATCATGTCATCTATGCCATTTAAATTGGTAGCATATTTCTCTCTTTCATAAATGCTGATAGTAAAATGCTGAGAGAAACTATAAAAGAAACATATTAGGTCAGTCACGTAAAACCACCTGTGGAAACTGGTTCCTTTGATACTTTTCCAATATTTTCCTTTCAGTCTACATAGATGCTCAAAAGAGGTTTTACTGCCCAATAATCTTAGTAATTGAATCTGCCAAACATACCACCAAAAATTGAAAGAGGAAATAAATATTTGTCTGGAGTTGAGGGATCAGGTGAATTCCTATTTCGTAGATGTTTAGGTCGTTCAGCATACGTTTGTATCTTTGTACTTGGTTGGTTGTACTATCATAATAGAGAAAAGTATCAATTTTATATATTTACAAATAAAGAGTTAACTATAGGAGTTTTTAAACAGCCATCTGTTAATTTATCTCTTGTTGACTGATTCAGCCTGTGCTGCTGCTCCTGCTGCTGCTAAGTCGCTTTAGTCGTGTCCGACTCTGTGCGACCCCATGGACTGCAGCCCACCAGGCTCCTCCATCCATGGGATTTTCCAGGCAAGAGTACTGGAGTGGGTGCCATTGCCTTCTCCGATTCAGCCTGTAGCCACAACAATTTTTAAAATCCTCCTAATAAGTTGTCACCTTTCATGTATCTTTCCTTTCCTCAGTATGTGATCAGCACCAAGAAAGTCCTCTTTACATACTTCTCGACAGATCTCAACTAAGGAAAGAATGAGGCAAGTTTATATGAACAGTAAAGAGACTATGACTTTGATGTCTCAATCTGAGAAATTATGTTTCTTAGTCCCAGTATCAAATAAGGTATTGGAGGTTCTGAACTGTTCTCAGATAAGTTACTTAATTAACAACCACAGCAACAAAAATTTATTATTTGGATGTTATGAAAGCTATGTAACTCTTATTTATTAGTTCTTAAAGCAAAACCTATTCACAATTAAATATGTTAGCTGTTATTCTTAAAAGACTGATTTTCAATACAGCTGTTTCCTCACTGTTTATGCAGACAGTTCAGTTTAGTCGCTCAGTTGTGTCCGATTCTTTGCGACCCCATGCATCGCAGCACGCCAGGCCTCCCTG
>SJXQ01006448.1:0-12307 GCA_006408695.1 Aepyceros melampus
AGTGCTGGAGAAGACTCTTGAGAATCCCTTGGACTGCAAGGGGATCCAACCTGCCATTCTAAAGGAAATCAGTCCTAAGTGTTCTTTGGAAGTACTGATGCTAACGCTGAAACTCCAGTACTTTGGCCACCTCATGGGAAGAGTTGACTCCTTGTCAAAGACTCTGATGCTGGGAGGGATTGGGGGCAGGAGGAGAAGGGGACGACAGAGGATGAGATGGCTGGATGTCATCACGAACTCGATGGACATGAGTCTGAGTGAATTCTAGGAGTTGGTGATGGACAGGAGGCCTTGCGCTCTGCAATTCATGGGATCACAAAGAGTCGGTCATGACTGAGCGTCTGAACTGAACTGAAAGAGGCAATTTTCCTTTAATCACTTAGTTGTTTCCACTCCCTATGTCTCTGTCACACCTCTTTTTTCAGAGAACCAAGTTTCTCTAATAGCTTAATTGTGACATAAATATGAATGGTTCTTAAACCAACATCTCTAGTGTTGAGCCAGAAACTCTAGCCCTATAATCTCTCATTTTTCACAAGATTTTAACTCTCATGTATTAGTCCCCTTCCTAGTAATATAAAAAGTCAAATTAATCACATTATTTCACTCCTTTCAAATCAGTCATCTATTTCCCTGTAAACAAACAGCTTATTTCTCTCAGTGGCCCTCTCATACTGTAACTCAGGCTGAGGGTCTTATGATAACTTTCTGTTTTAAAAGTGTGATTATTTTAATGAAAAATAGTTTGTAGGATAGTTAACTTTCATTTGTAGAAAAGTTAAAGCTCCATTTCAATAAACTTTGAACATTCAGATAAATCATCTATTACATTAAAATTTAAGTACAGAAGGAGTACTTCATTTAAAGTGAAGAAATAACCCATTTGATACACTGCATTTTACAATAAATGCTGTCTCTTGAAGGGCAGGGGGAAAATGGTGTCACAGAGCAAAACAGATATCCTGCTGAAAAGAATATCCAAATTCAGAAATGCCAGGCTATAGAGCAGTGAATACCCTGAAAAGACAATTACATATAATTTAGAGGTATTTTCTAGTTTGTTGTATAGATCACGAATAACAGAAGCTTTGTGTGCATTTATAACTGCTTGGAGAATAGACTAGAGTAGAATGGTAATGTGTGTATATTATAATGAGCAATTCTTTTTTGATAAACCTGGGGAGGAAGATGGAGAATTAGAGAGGCAAATGAGAGGGCTTCTGTGTGCTGGGAATAGCAGATGAGCAGCGCCTCTATTGCCTCCATTTGGATAATGGGGCTATCTCTGACCGCTGTTATCTACTCTCCAGGCAGCTGGAGAGCAGGACAAAGGTAAAACTATTCTATTCCTGCATGACAGAAAAGTCTCTATAAGCTCTTTCTCTAACAGCCATTGAGTCTTTCCAAATTGCAGTGAGAAACATCACTCATCTAGTACAAGCCTACTTGCCATACACAGTAGCTTTGAACAATTCCAAATATATTCTCCTGAAACACACAGACATGTGCTCACTTCTTCACAATGCTCTATCATTAAAGGAAAGTCATGGAAGATAAAATGCAGAATAGCTGGACCTATAATGTATAATAGCAGGCATCTCTATAATAGCCAAAGTGCTTCATGTATTAGAAGTCATTTTCTGTTAAGAGCTCCCAATGAAAAGGAAGGGAAATTATAACATGAAAATGAAGGTGCAAAGTGGGTGATGCTTTAAGGCAGCGATGCGCTGTTACATGTCATTGGTTGACCTCAGCTGTTTCTTTTTCAGTGCAGAGTGAAATCTTAAAACATTTAATCAAAGTGACTGAAATGAATTCAAACTTTTTTCTTTTCTTTTATTTCCCCCTCCAGCCTATAATTCCTTCCTCCACAATCATATAGAGTACCATATTTGGGAAAAGAGAAATACTAATTCCTGTCCTTTTATATATACATGTATATGTACACACACTTATGCATACATTTATATAAACACACATTGATACTCCACATGCATTTTACATACACACACAGAGATAATTCTGTGGTTTTAGGAAAAAGTGCCACAAAGTAAACTAAGCCTAGATAAAACAACTTGACATTAGATATTTTTATATTTAATTAAAGGGAGTAATAAAGGAGAAGCCACTACTTATAGGGTAGTAAATTGAAAGTGCTTTATAAATTTGAGGGTGAGTGAACAAGCACCCTTGGCACTACTTTTTTAGAGGAAGCAGTGTGGCCCCAGGACCAATTCAGACTCTGTCATCTAAATAAGGCAACTGGTAGATATGATGTCAATGAACTGTGTATGGAAATTCACAAGATGCGAGGTTAGAAGATACAAATAGGAATCTATAAAGTTATCCTTCTCTATACTTTTTGTTTATGGCTTAAGTATGTTACAATCACCTTGATTTTATTTCTATGTAGAAAATGCTGAGGTTTATTATGGTTCTGACCAGAAAATATGGAAGATTGAGACTCCAGGGTCCTATATATTTTGAATAACTATCTATCTGTTTATATACTATGGGCAACATCCTCCCCAAAATAAATTGTTAGCATTTTAAAGCAATTTAACTTTTATTTTATATTTATACTGTATCTATTGCCTGTTGCTGAGAGATTCTGTTTTATATATCCTCTTCTGTGTTTCTTGATTTCATTTTTTATGGAATAGAAACAAATAATCATGCAATCAGTTGCTTTTGACATTGATCTTAATTTACATTCTCGTTAGTCAATCAAATTACTCTATGTCATGGGTCCAGTGAGAACTGTGTCATAAAGCAGAGCAATGTGAGTGAAGCTTACAAATTTATTTCTCATCTGAAAACTTTGTGGTACCTCTGAAATACAACCTTTCAAATACTATACAAGCTCTACATTAAGAGCAGGCAAGTATTTGAAAATATATATTCTTTCAGAAATGGAAACTTACCTTACAGTTTTACTGTTGCTTAAACTTGGTTAAATATTAAGAAGCCTCAGTTATTAGAGAAGAGTTATGTTGTGGCCCAGCTTCATCAATGAATGATTTAGTTATCAAGAAAAAAAACAAAAACAGTTTACCAGTGATTTTTAAAAAATCACTTTACCAAAAAAAAAAAAAAAATTGAATCAGTCAATATTAACAACATCATGGATCGGTGTCTAGTTGCTATGTGTTTAGGTAATGAGCTCACAGAGTGGTTTGAGAGTGAAAACAAGGATCCATTAGGCTAGCTAAAGAGAATCTGTTGTTTAGTCACTGAGTTGTGTCCAATTCTTTGTTACCCCATGGACAGTAGCCCCCCAGGCTCCTCTCTGTCCATGGAATTTCCCAGGCAAGAATACTGGAGTGGGCTGCCAAAAGAGAATCTATACTCTTTAACAATTACCCAATTCAACACCTTTACCCTGAAATCAACTAGCCAATTCACAAACCTGGCACCATCAGTCATACTTATGTATCAGACTGCCTATACCTTCTTCCACTTGTGGTGCATATACTCACTACCATGCCCAAAATACTTTTTCTATGCCACTAGGAGAAAGGAGATGACTGAATCAGACTAAAGGCTATTGATCACTTTCAAAGCAACTTAGGAGCAGTTAGTAAGTGGGAACACAATGAGGTCAGATATTTACCTGTGTGTGCAGTAGGGTTGTACCATTAGAAAGAAAACATATAAAAAGAAAGAAAGAAAGAAAGAAAGAAAACATATAGTATGGTTTACATATACCTGCCCCTCTTCTTTCCAGAGAGGCGGAGGGAGGGAAAGAGAGACTTTTATTTTGGAATATTAAGGGTCTCTACTCTGGAATGTGAGCAAACAATGCCTCTCCTGGAAGGAGGTCTCTAAATCTCTTGGAGCAATATCTTATCTCTTTCAAGACATGGCTGCCATTCAGTCATTGTTTGTTTCCCAGTAATCTTTACTCAGAAATCCTGAACTATGTAGAAAAGTGAAAATATTTGTGGAGAATTGTCTCCCAGCAGATGCCACCTGGGCAGAGACATGGATGCTTGAAGTGCTGTATTTAATGAACAGAACATATTTAAATACTGACACAAATGATCCACATGGGTATTACTCCACTGTGGAATAATATTCAAAAAGAAGAAAATTTTATTTGACTTCAAATTAAGGAGTCTTTCCAATAATGCTGTAATATTTTTTTTATCCTTTCAAATGAGTCAACTGCTCTATTATAGACATAATCATCTGAAATGATGCTTTCACCTTTGTCCACCTAATAATTTAAGTTTACTTTTTATTTAATGAAAATAATTCTCTTAATATAAGAACATTTTAATGTGACATCATTTTAGTCAGTTAAAATTTGAGGAAGGGAGAAAGTCAGCCTGTGAACAGTGGCTGCAGTAACTCTTTATCATTAAATCGATAGGAATTGGATTCATAAAGTTGTCAGGGTAAATGTGGGCACAAACGGTTACCCTGGACTCTTTGATGTTCTTAGATCTTGTTTTCTTAGAAGAGAAGGGTAAAATGTGAGCTATGTTACCAGAAGCATTTCCTAGACCCAAGCCATATGTTAAGGAGGAAGCGATGTTACAGGTAGGAAGCAGGGCAGAATTATGATGCTAAAAACTGGTATATTCTGACCTGGGGCATTATAATAGATAAGGTTATATAAAGAAAGTCATATCTCTGGGCAACAAGGCAAAGAGTAAAAGGTTAATCTTTATAGCGCGCTCTCTCTCTCTCTCTCTCTCTCTCTCTAACCTATTCTGAATTTTCTGTTCCTGATTCTATATGCTATTCCTATTTCCTTTTATACTGAGATCCCTCCTATCCTAACTGGTTGATCCAAAGGTAAATTAATGTTACATGAAGAAAGAGTAAAGGAAATAAGAATTCATGACTGTATACTTCTAATACGACAAGAAATATTCCATAGTAATCACTTATAGAAGTATACCCAGGGCAAGTTAATGGTTCAGTAATTAGCTTTTGTCCTTTCATAGCCTTTTATTCAAACAAAAAATATTTTTCTTTGAACTATTTTCCAATTTATATTTTGAAAAGACAAAAATATATTAGAAGATGAAAAAATAAGAACAAAGTTGATATCAAGTTACCTTTAATATTCACTAAATGGTGTTTGCAAATATGTTACTGGGAAGTCAGAATGGGGTGAGGGCATAAAGAAGAAAACAGTGAGAAACAGAGAATATTAGCACAAGCACAAATCAGACTAACATTTCTGACCTCAAAACTGGTCTTCATACAACTATTCTTGTTCCTTTTTTGCAGGTATTTTGTTGGTTTGTAGTATTTGTCTGTGATGTAAGTTAGTTCAGCAGTTAAAAGAAAGAAAGTATTATGGAAAGGAATGTCTATGAACTTGTGAAAAAGATATAGATCTTATATTTATGTAATTTATTCAAAGGGTCCTTATTCTCTCCAAGAATATAAGAAAAGTCACATAAATATGTAAGTTATACAACTATTTTATAATTTATTTTTCCTCAACCCCTCACCCCCAATTAAGGGTTCTTTACACACTAAGAACTTATTTCTAGTTTCATTGCTCTTGAAAGCAGTGATACTTTGTACATGTTAATAAGTACAGAGAGTTAATAAGCACATGTCATTGTATCATATTAACTATTCATACTGTCAGTTTATAATTTTCTATTGTCAATATTTCAAGAGTTTCTCATTTATTTTGTTAGTTTTCTTTTGGTGGATTTTTGCTGTCAAGGGTATTATGAGACAAAGTGAATGGTTAATTCATCACTTGAAATGTTGTGGATATATAATTGACTATTAAAATTGCACTGAGATAATAAGTAAACTCAAATGATTTTTTTCACTTCCTCTTAGATGAATAGGAAAGAAGACCTAAAAGCTAAGCATCTGTCAAGTTTGTATCAGCATCAGTTTAATCATGGATATTTTTTGCTGGTGTTATTCTCTTGTTATTCTTTACCTTGAAGATCAACAATAAATAATTACCCAGTGCAGAGTGTGTGGAGTAACACTTGTGAATATAAGCATACATCTCCCCTTGTCAGAGGATGTCTCATTGGTGTCCCAGAAGAAAGTGTGTACATCAATGCAGAACTCTCAGTCTCACCACTCACAGCTCATTGTGCTCTCCTTTAACTAGAGAAAGAACATTGCCCATCTTAACAATAGGGTACTGTTGTGTGTTAAAAATAACCATGGTGAGGAACATTCTCATTAAGTCTTTGGAAGAAACACAAGCTGGAATCAAGACTGCCAGGAGAAATATCAATCACCTCAGATATGCAGATGACACCACCCTTNAAAGAACATTGCCCATCTTAACAATAGGGTACTGTTGTGTGTTAAAAATAACCATGGTGAGGAACATTCTCATTAAGTCTTTGGAAGAAACACAAGCTGGAATCAAGACTGCCAGGAGAAATATCAATCACCTCAGATATGCAGATGACACCACCCTTATGGCAGAAAGTGAAGAGGAGCTAAAAAGCCTCTTGCTGAAAGTGAAACAGGAGAGTGAAAAAGTTGGCTTAAAGCTCAACATTCAGAAAACGAAGATCATGGCATCTGGTCCCATCACTTCATGGGAAATAGATGGGGATACAGTGGAAACAGTGTCATACTTTATTTTGGGGGGGTTCCAAAATCACTGCAGATAGTGATTGCAGCCATGAAATTAAAAGACACTTACTCCTTGGAAGAAAAGTTATGACCAACCTAGATAGCATATTCGAAAGCAGAGACATTACTTTGCCAACAAAGGTCCGTCTAGTCAAGGCTATGATTTTTCCAGTGGTCATGTATGGATGTGAGAGCTGGACTGTGAAGAAGGCTGAGCACAGGAGAATTTATGCTTTTGAACTGTGGTGTTAAAGAAGACTCTTGAGAGTCCCTTGGACTGCAAGATCCAACCAGTCTATCCTAAAGGAGATCAGTCCTAGGTGTTCATTGGAAGGACTGATGCTGAAGCTGAAACTCCAATATTTGGCCACCTCATGTGAAGAGTTGACTCATTGGAAAAAAAAAACTCTGATGCCGGGAGGGATTGCGGGCCGGAGGAGAAGGGGACGACACAGGATGAGATGACTGAATGGTATCACCGACTCGATGGACATGAGTTTGGGTAAACTCCGATTGCTGGTGATGGATAGGGAGGCCTGGCATGCTGCGATTCATGGGGTTGCAAAGAGTCAGACACAACTGAGTGACTGAACTGAACTGAAGAATCTTGTAGCAACCTAGAACACACATCTTGTACCCACAGTGCCCTATTTGTCTGACCCTCCTCTTCTTTTCATGCTTCTCTTGTTTCCTTTTACCAGAAACTTCCACATTACCAAAGCAGAAGATAAATGTTAATCAAAGGCTATTTCTACCATTATGTTAAAACTTCA
This sequence comes from Aepyceros melampus, assembly GCA_006408695.1. Classification (NCBI taxonomy): domain Eukaryota; kingdom Metazoa; phylum Chordata; class Mammalia; order Artiodactyla; family Bovidae; genus Aepyceros; species Aepyceros melampus. The sequence goes on from SJXQ01006448.1 coordinate 7,356, forward strand.
GGAAGGGTCAGCAAACACATAAAAATAACGTATTGCATGCACACCAGGGCTAATCAGAGTTTATTTTGAAACACAGAGACCAGAGCAGCGGCTGGTAAACAGTTTACTACTGTACACTGCACTCTGGAACTTATTATTCACTTTGTTTAATTCTGGGGGCAGGAAGGAAACAGAGGAGAGAAGGTCCTGATGCTTCCAGTTGTCTCTAACTCTGCTAATAGCCTTCCTTCCAGGATCAGGGAACCAATATAGGGAGCCTATCAGTTACCAAGTATATCCCTTTGGCATTTATATTTTGGGGGTAACAACACACACACAGAGTATGAACCAGTGGTCCCTCTGGAGCAAACCTGAGGCAGACTAAGGTCAAGACTTTATCTATCTCCTGACTCCAACCCGAGGAGTGGTGGCTTGGCAGGCACAGGAGGGCCTACAGGAGCTATCCTATGTTGAAGGTCAGGAACGGTGGCAGTAAGGAGATACCCCTCATCCAAGGTAAGGTGCAATGGCTGTGCTTTGCTGGAGCAGCTGTGAAGAGATACCCCACGCCCAAGGTAAGATAAACCCAAGTAAGATGGTAGGTGTTGCAAGAGGGAATCAGAGGGCAGACACAATGAAACCATCAGTTCAGTTCAGTTCAATCACTCAGTTGTGTCCGACTCTTTGCGACCCCATGAATCGCAGTACACCAGGCCTCCCTGTCCATCACCAACTCCTGGAGTTCACTCAGACTCACATCCATTGAGTCCATGATGCCATCCAGCCATCTCATCCTCAGTCGTCCCTTTCTCCTCCTGCCCCCAATCCCTCCCAGCATCAGGGTCTTTTCCAATGAGTCAACTCTTCGCATGAGGTGGCCAAAGTACTGGAGCTTCAGTTTTAGCATCATTCCTTCCAAAGAAACCCCAGGGCTGATCTCCTTCAGAAAGGACTGGTTGCATCTCTTTGCAGTCCAAGGGACTCTCAAGAGTCTTCCCCAACACCACAGTTCAAAAGCATCAATTAACTCACATCCATACATGATCACAGGAAAAACCACAACCTTGACTAGACGGACCTTAGTCGGCAAAGTAATGTCTCTGCTTTTGAATATACTATCTAGGTTGGTCATAACTTTTCTTCCAAGGAGTAAGCGCCTTTTAATTTCATGGCTGCAGTCACCATCTGCAGTGATTTTGGAGCCCAAAAAAATAAAGTCTGACACTGTTTCTACTGTTTCCCCATCTATTTCCCATGAAGTGATGGGGCCAGATGCCATGATCTTCGTTTTCTGAATGTTGAGCTTTAAGCCAACTTTTTCACTCTCCTCTTTCACTTTCATCAAGAGGCTTTTTAGCTCCTCTTCACTTTCTGCCATAAGGGTGGTGTCATCTGCATATCTGAGGTTATTGATATTTCTCCCAGCAATCTTGATTCCAGCTTGTGTTTCTTCCAGTCCAGCGTTTCTCATGATGTACTCTGCATATAAGTTAAATAAGCAGGGTGACAATATACAGCCTTGACGTACTCCTTTTCCTATTTGGAACCAGTCTGTTGTTCCATGTCCAGTTCTAACTGTTGCTTCCTGACCTGCATACAGGTTTCTCAAGAGGCAGGTCAGGTGGTCTGGTATTCCCATCTCTTGAAGAATTCTCCACAGTTTATTGTGATCCACACAGTCAAAGGCTTTGGCATAGTCAATAAAGCAGAAATAGATGTTTTCCTGGAACTCTCTTGCTTTTTCCATGATCCAGCGGATGTTGGCAATTTGATCTCTGGTTCCTCTGCCTTTTCTAAAACCAGCTTGAACATCAGGGAGTTCACAGTTCACGTATTGCTGAAGTCTGGCTTGGAGAATTTTGAGCATTACTTTACTAGCATGTGAGATGAGTGCAATTGTGTGGTAGTTAGAGCATTCTTTGGCATTGCCTTTCTTTAGGATTGGAATGAAAACTGACCTTTTCCAGCCCTGTGGCCACTGCTGAGTTTTCCAGATTTGCTGGCATATTGAGTGCAGCACTTTCACAGCATCATCTTTCAGGATTTGAAACAGCTCAACTGGAATTCCATCACCTCCACTAGCTTTGTTCATAGTGATGCTTTCTAAGGCCCACTTGACTTCACATTCCAAGATATCTGGCTCTAGATTAGTGATCACATCATCATGATTATCTGGGTCGTGAAGATCTTTTTTGTACAGTTCTTCCGTGTATTCTTGCCACCTCTTCTTAATATCTTCTGCTTCTATTAGGTCCATACCATTTCTGTCCTTTATCGAACCCATCTTTGCATGAAATGTTCCCTTGGTATCTCTAATTTTCTTGAAGAGATCTCTAGTCTTTCCCCTTCTGTTCTTTTCCTCTGTTTCTTTGCATTGATCACTGAAGAAGGCTTTCTTATCTCTTCTTGCTATTCTTTGGAACTCTGCAGTGATCTTCAGTGAGTAGAAATTGAACCACATGGCCTTTAATAGTCTCTTAACTTTAACACACACATTTCCCACCACCCCCTACCCCGACTCAGTAAAGCTTTGAATAACGCTCACAACTATGCTTTTATATTCCTTTTGGTTGGGATAGGAAATGGAAACAATGAGTTGCAAAGACACAAATTCACATAGAAGAGTACAAAAGCTCATTTTTCATCTCTTATTTCATATTTGATTAGCATGTGAAAGATGTCAAGATATCTTGATCCTCTTCTTTAGAACAAAGAAGTTACCTGGATAGAAGTACTAGAAAAGTAACTATGAGTTGTTTTTTTTTTTTTTTCTTTTATGTCATGGTGTCCAAAAAGCCATATTTCAGTTGTATTAGTCATAGAACTGTAAAATGTTTGTTACCAAACTTCTCTACTTAAAGAAATGATGTGCTCTCTGGATAGTCATATTATTTTAATGTCAAACATATTTTACATTTTCTTAGATACTCAGTAGCCCCTTATTGTGTGAAGAAGGATGCCTATGATTTGCTGATTTTATAGGAATCTTGAGAAGTAGAAATTAATGGTCCAAGGGAAATGGGATTTTGGAAACACTGCATTGAGACTTGATATATTTTGATTTTTTCCCCCAAGACTGTGACTATGTAGGTTCTTGAATATTTCTTTTCTTGACTTCTCCATCGTTGATGTCTTTATATCAGGACAATCTGCCCTTTGATCTTGGAAGCCTTGTTGCCTGTTTGGCTTGGGTCTATAGTTTGCTACGCTGCTGGGTTGGGTCCTGATCTGGCTCTGTCAGCCGTGCTATCTGTAGCATCCCCTGGTACATCCTTTCTGCTCTGTGCTGCCATTTGCCCAGTTCAGTTCAGTCTCTCAGTCATGTCCGACTCTTTGCGACCCCATGAATCACAGCACATCAGGCCTCCCTGTCCATCACCAACTCCCGGAGTTCACTCAGACTCATGTCCATCGAATCAGTGATGCCATCCAGCCATCTCATCCTCTGTCGTCCCCTTCTCCTCCTGCCCCAATCCCTGCCAGCATCAGGGTCTTTTCCAATGAGTCAACTCTTCACATGAGGTGGCCAAAGTATTGGAGTTTCAGCTTTAGAATCAGTCCTTCCAAAGAACACCCAGGGCTGATCTCCTTTAGAATGGACTGGTTGGATCTGCTTGCAGTCCAAGGGACTCTCAAGAGTCTTCTCCAACACCACAGTTCAAAAGCATCAATTCCTCCACACTCAGCTTTCTTCACAGTCCAACTTTCACATCCACACATGGCCATTTGCCCAAGTCCTACTAAATCTTAAGCTTAAATAGCTTGAAATAAAGCTCCTGTTACTGTTACTTACTGTTAAGTCACTTCAGTCGTGTCCGACTCTGTGTGACCCCATAGACGGCAGCCCACCAGGCTCCCCTGTCCCTGGGATTTTCCAGGCAAGAACACTGGAGTGGGTTGCCATTTCCTTCTCCAGTGCATGAGAGTGAAAAGTGAAAGTGAAGTCGCTCATCCTGTCCGACTCTTCGCGACCCCATGGACTGCAGCCTACCAGGCTCCTCCGTCCATAGGATTTTCCAGGCAAGAGTACTGGAGTGGGGTGCCATTGAAATAAAGCTCCTAAACCATATGTAAACGGTGAGCTATTTATGCTTAAAGTAGGAAGGGCCAAACAGTTCAGTGTGAGAAAGGCATGGTAAAAATCCTAACAAGAAGTCCCCAGAGATGTTCAGGGAAGGTTCTCAGAACTCACTTATCGTGGAGGGTGAATGGAATCTAAACACAATGCACTTGTGCTCACTTAACCTCGATAGACCAGAGTTCAGGAGGTATTTGCAGTTCTGAAAATTGTGCTTAAGGTATAACAAATGATTAAATCCACCGGATTTATGATGTATTCATGCTTGATTGTCTTTATAAAAATTCCCAACATTCTTGTCTACAGCAGGGCCTATGAACAATGCTTCCCTTGTACCACAGGACAAAATTGAGAGTTCTGATGCCCTGCTAGGCAAGGTAGACTTTAAGGAATCCAGAAAGTCACTGTTATCAAAAATTTAATTACATACATTTACAGTTGCTGCTGCTGCTGCTAAGTCGCTTCAGTCATGTCCGACTCTGTGCGATCCCATAGACGGCAGCCTACCAGGCTCCCCCGTCCCTGTGATTCTCCAGGCAAGAGTACTAGAGTGGGTTGCCATTGCCTTCTCCGACATTTACAGTTAGGTAAGTCATATTAACACCCCCCTCCAAACAAACAATGGAGAAGGAAATGGCAACCCACTCCAGTGTTCCTGCCTGGAGAATCCCAGGGACGAGGGAGCCTGGTAGGCTGTCATCTATGGGGTCACACAGAGTCAGACACGACTGAAGTGACGCAGCAGCAGCCAAGCAAACAAACAAACAAGAGTGATCTCGGTCTGCTGATCCTCCTGTTCCACCCCTTCCATCCTCACCTCTCCCAGACGTGAGAAGGAGAAATTACTTGAGTAACCCGATTGATGGTAACAGTGTTAGTCTGTATTTTTAAAGTA
>SJXQ01006448.1:12478-148765 GCA_006408695.1 Aepyceros melampus
TAAACTATTAAAAGGATATGAGATTGAAAAAAAGAAGACTCCCACTTTTTCCATTATTTAGCCTTTCTTATATATATATATATAAACTATTTTATTTTATTTATTTATTTTTTGTCCATGCCACTTGGCATGTGAGATCAGAGTTCCCTGACCAGGTTTTGAACCCAAGCCCCTGGCATTGGAGGTCAGAGTCCTAGCTCCTGGACTGCTAGGGAAGTCCCTGTCCTTTCTAAACTCTTAGGACTCTCCCAGTTCATAAGGGACTTGCCTTCTCACTGCCCACTGTATCTTTGCTATTAATTGACTCAAATGGACAGGCCTTCCTAGATGTAGCTCACGTTCCAGAACTCTTCTTGTCTTTTCCTTCTTTTTTTTCTCTACCCTAGACATCACCATCCCAGACACATAAATAAAACCATCCATCTTTGTTTCACCTCTCCTCAGAACTGTTAGATTTTGCTTGTCTCTGTCAAAATATGATACAGTCCATGAAGATCACTTAAAAATTATTTTTAAGATAGGACTGATAGTTAACAACTGTGTAGTATGGTATCCAATAAAATTCTGAAATTAGAAAATTTTACAGAGCGTGCAATTGTGTAAAGTATATAATAGCACATTCATGATAGAGGTTTATTTATCACTCATGTAGAGGGCAGATATTTCTAGTTGGCAGCAGCTCCAAGTAGGGATTCTAATAGGCAAGCTCCTTCCATCTTCTGCCTTCAGGCTGGCCATGTGTCAAGCTGGTCGTGGGAGTAAGAGCTTGAAGGAGCACATGGGGGAGGTTTTGTGGGCCAAACTCCCATCTCTACTGCCAGGGCAGCTGGAAAAGGTAGGCAGGCGTGTGCCCAGAAAACAGTCTCACTCACTATCCTCAGAGTGTAATGGTAGGAAAATTTACGTCTCTCTTAATAAACCGGTGTGCTATATTTCATAGATTAAGGAAAGCTATGTTTCTAAGGCCCACTCCAGTACTCTTGCCTGGAAAATCCCATGGATGGAGGAGCCTGGTAGGCTTCAGTCCATGGGGTCGCTAAGTCGGACTTGACTGAGCGACTTCACTTTCACCTTTCGCTTTCATGCATTGGAGAAGGAAATGGCAACCCACTCCAGTGTTCTTGCCTGGAAAATCCCATGGATGGAGGAGCCTGGTAGGCTTCAGTCCATGGGGTCGCTAAGTCGGACTTGACTGAGCGACTTCACTTTCACCTTTCGCTTTCATGCATTGGAGAAGGAAATGGCAACCCACTCCAGTGTTCTTGCCTGGAAAATCCCATGGATGGAGGAGCCTGGTAGGCTTCAGTCCATGGGGTCGCTAAGTCGGACTTGACTGAGCGACTTCACTTTCACCTTTTGCTTTCATGCATTGGAGAAGGAAATGGCAACCCACTCCAGTGTTCTTGCCTGGAGAATCCCAGGGACGGGGAAGCCTGGTGGGCTGCCATCTATGGGGTCGCACAGAGTCGGACACGACTGAAGTGACTTAGCAATAGCAATAGCATGTTTCTAAGGATGCTTTATGTTTTGCCTTTGTTGCCAGGAAGTTCAAAGTTAAATTTAGTCTTCAATTAATACAATGATTCTTAATGTAAAATTTTCTGAAACAATTATCTCTGTTTTCATTCTATGATCCTTGTTCTTTTATCTTGGTTTTAATGGTCTGACTGCCTATGTGCTGTAACTGAACTCAAGTTCTTTCTGGAAATCAGTGGAGGTAAAAATGATGAATAAAAATTTAGTGTCTTTGAAGTATAGTGAGATTTTGCCAAATACCTCTGTAGGTATCATGTGATTTGATCCTCTCACCAGCCTGGAATGTAGTCAGGGCAGGTATTTTTATTTCCCATTTACACATGGGAAGAGTAAAGCTCAAAGATATTTAACTGAGTTACCCTATAGAGCAGAGCCAGGGCCCTGGGGTAGATTGTCAACCTTCCGGCCCTTTGTATGGCAGGTCTTCTACTGGCCACCAGGCACCCACCCTTTGGGATTTGCTCTAAGGAACAGGAATCCAATAGGATTCGGACTTTAATAATCAAACGAACATGTCAAGTTAGTACCACACAGACACTGTGCCTTGGTCACTTGGAATTAATGCAAATCAGCAAATAATAAGTCCTATAATAAATCAATGCAGAGAAGGGTGGAAGAATGAAAGGGAAGGATAGGAATAACTCATTGCTTTTTTATTACTTTTTCCTTTCTGAAGGCATTCAGTGGAGGCCTGTGAGAAGGTAAACAGGTAAAGCTTAACCTACAGCTATATTCCACAGTACAGAGTGTATCCAGCAATTTCAGTCAATCCATCACTTGCTGGCCAAAAGCAGCAGGTCAGAGCATTTCTCACTCCAGCTCCCTTAGAGGAATCAAAAAACCTCACTTTTGATGGCAGTAGAAAATCACTGAACCCTGCAGGTGCCCCTCCTCATTATTAAGGTAATAGCATGAAGACAAATTTGATAGCCCTGTGGTTGGCACAAACGGAAACGACAGAGGATGCTTTGCTGGTTTTGTCTGAATTGTTAGAATTCATGGGGAGGTTAACAAAGGATGGCATCATTGGAACACAAGCAAGTGAAGTTCTCTGTCAACACACATGAAAAATCGGCCTTCCTGAACACTGCTGCCCTGTGTGAATTTTGTGACAAGTTCTAACAGCTTCATGACTTTTCTACTTTCTCTGTTTGCTTTCAGAACTGGCATTTATAAAAATTAATCTAGATCAGAGAAGGTGATGAAGAGTACTTTTGAGGGACAAACATTTTAACCTTAAGCTTTGGCCAGGATTGGAGTAGAGAAGGCAAGCAAGAAACTTGTTATAAAGGAGAAAGCAAGCAAGCAAAGATGCCTGTTGCTATTCATTTGTAGTATATCAACTTAGCCAGACCTTTACACCTTGGGCTCGTGTGCTTCCTTAGTCACTTCAGTCGTGTCCAACTCCTTGTGACCCCATGGATCATAGCCTGCCGGGCTCCTCTGTCTATGAGATTTCCCAGGCAAGAATACTGGAGTGGGGTGCCATGCCCTCCTCCAAAGGATCTTTCCAACAGAGGGATCGCGCTGCATCTCTATGTCTCCTCTATAGCAGGCGGATTGTTTATTGCTGAGCCACCAGAGAAACCAAGATGAAGGGCACAGCCTACCTTTTCAAATTTCCTAAAAATTAAGAAAGAAAAATGAGGAAAACAGACAATTGGAGAAATATAATTTGTGCTATTTGATTTTGCATTTGTGCTGTGTTAGCAAATATAGTTACACCCAATGATTAGATAAGAGCCCTCTGAATTGCCCTTCATGATTTCTGATCTTTCGCTAAAGCTCTGGTCAGAAACAAGTCCCTTGGATCATTTTTTTCCCCTCATCAGGTGTTACCAACATATTATGGAAAAGAATCTTGTTAGATCTTGACTCTGGGCACCAGCGTTCCCTGCTGAGGACTTCCAGGGACACAGTTTTCCTATATTCTGTTGCTTCCCATGTTCTCTCTTCTTAATTTTCACAACCTCTGAGGCCTGGTTTTCACACTGGTCTTTCTCCAGATCTGTCCAATATGGTGGCCTTGAGCCAAAGGTGGCTACTTAAATTAAAATGAAATAAAGTTCAGTTCAGTTCAGTCTCTCAGTCGTGTCTGACTCTTTGTGACCCCATGAACCACACACGCCAGGCCTCCCTGTACATCACTAACTCCCGGAGTTCACTCAAACCCATGTCTATTGAGTCAGTGATGCCATCCAACCATCTCACCCTCTATTGTCCCCTCCTCCTCCTGTCCTCAATCTTTCCCAGCATCAGGGTCTTTTCAAATGAGTCAGCTCTTCGCATCAGGAGGCCAAATTATTGGAGTTTCAGCTTCAACATCAGTCCTTCCAATGAACACCCAGGACTGATCTCCTTTAGGATGGACTGGTTGGATCTCCTTACAGTTCAAGGGATTCTCAAGGGTCTTCTCCAACACCACAGTTCAAAAGCATCAATTCTTCAGCACTCAGCTATCTTACAGTCAAACTCTCACATCCATACATGACCACTGGAAAAACCGTAGCCTTGACTAGATGGACCTTTGTTGACAAAGTGATGTCTCTGTTTTTTAATATGCTGTCTAAGTTGCTCATAACTTTCCTTCCAAGGAGTAAGCATAATAAAGTTGCAACTTACTTAATAAAATAAAAATTCAGTTCCTCACAAGCACCAGCCATGTTTAAAGTATTCAGTAAGTGCATGTGGCTAGTAGCCACCACAGTAGAGAGTATAGATTATAGAACATTTTCTTCATCAGAGAAAGTTCTGTTGGACAATTAGAGCTTTTTCTTGGTATCCTAGTAGCTTGCCCCCTTTCCATATTTCTGGTCATATATATATGGCCAACAGGCTACTCTCAGCCCCTCAGTCCCCCCTGGAAGTATACCAGGCTCTTCATTCCTTAGAACCTGGAGGCCAAACTGATTATTACCTCTGGTGATTGTTGGTGTTGTTCCGTCACTCAGTCATGTCCTACTCTTTGTGACCCCATGAACTGCAGCATGCCAGGCTTTCCTGTCCTTCACTATTTCCTGGAGTTTTCTCAAACTCATATTCATTGAGTTGGTGACGCCACCCAACCATCTCATCCTCTGTTGCCCCCTTCTCCTCCTGCCCTCAATTTTTCCAACATCAGGGTCTTTTCCAGTCAGTTGGCTCTCGAATCAAGTGGCCGAAGTATTGGAGCTTCAGTTTCAGCCTCAGTCATTTCAGTGAATGTTCAGGATCGATTTCCTTTAGGATTGACTGGTTTGACCTCCTTGCTGCCCAAGAAATTCTCAAGAGTCTTCTCCAACACCACAATTTGAAAGCATCAATTATTCAGTGCTCAGCCTTCTTTACAGTCCCACTCTCACATCCATATATGACTACTGGAAAACCATAGTTTTGACTATATGGACTTTTGTTGGCAAAGTGAATGTCTCTGCTTGTTAATATGCTGTTTAGGTTTGTCATAGTTTTTCTTCCAAGGAATAAGCCGCTTTTAATTTCATGGCTGCAGTCACCATCTGTAGTGATTTCAGAGCCCAATAAGATAAAATCTGTCACTGTTTCCACTTTTCCCTCATCTATTTGCCATGAAGTGATGGGACTGCCTGCCGTAATCTTAGTTTTTTGAATTTTGAGTTTTAAACCAGGTTTTTCCACTCTCTTCTTTTACCCTCATCAAGAGGCTCTTTAGTTCCTCTTCACTTTCTGCCTTTAGGATGGTATGATCTGCATATCTGACGTTGTTGATATTTTTTCTGTCAATCTTGATTTCCAGCTTGTGTGATATCCAGCTCTGCCTCTAGAGATACCAGAAAATATTTTCCTTTTTACTTTAGTCTAAGACCCATTTCTCCACATTCTTCTACCAGGGCTGTAGAGAATGGGGACACCCATTTCTCTCAAAGGAATCCTTACCTCCCTCTTTCAAGCCCAGAGCTCACCCCTCCCCACTGGTATTCAGTTAGGCTTACAGTTCCAACAAATCAGTCACAAAATTATCTGACACTGGATGGAGCATTACTGTGGCATTTTAGTTATTAAGAGTATTCCTGTTTTAGAATCTATCTAATGCTGGTGCCTCATGTTGAAATATTCCTGCTTCTCTCCCCACAATCTCTAGCTAACTCCTATTCACACTTCATGTTTAAATACTGATATCCCCAGAAAGCATTCTCTATCCACCCTGGCTGGTTAATATCTTAATACCTATTACTGTCTCCTTTCCTCATAGCTCCTGTATGTTCTTCTCTTGTACTAATTGCAGATGCTCTGATTAAGTACAACTAGAGCCAAGTAGAAGGATCAGAAAGGCAGAGAGAAATCCGTGTGAGATCCCGGAAGGTGGAGACCCTGGGTGCAAATGAGATCATTTTGAGGAAAGAGCAGAGTGTCTAAGACTGGATCTTAGGGAAATCCTTCAAGGAGGTAAAGAAACAACTGGAGTCCTTACATAAAATACAATACAATACAGAAAGAGAAGCAGGGTTATTTCCTAGAAGATGAGGGAGGAGAAACAGGCAAACAGGAAAAGTTGATGCAGCCAGTCATACACAATTTCATTTAACAGTCTTTTAAAAAACAAGTTAGAATGAATACAACATCTTCATGTTTATAAAATCAGATTTATCGTGTGAAATCTCCTCTGGCCCACCCTCAGTGACTAGTCTGGGTAACTACTCTTTTTTTTTTTTTTTGGTAGTTGTGCTTTTTTATTGTAATGGTTTTATTTACTTTATTTTTTAATTGGAGGATGATTTCTTTATAATGTTGTATCACTTTCTGCCATACAATAATGCAACTGGTAACTATTCAATGCTGCATCCTTCCAGTGTGTGTGTTGTTCATATCTACCCATATATGCACATATCATATCATATGTAGCTTTATTTTACATACAATGTTATTTCACATATAATATAGATTACATTCTTTGTCATATTTTGTGCATTCAAGGAAAAGTACCATATAAATAGCTGCTAAACATGTTAAAAGAAACATGCTCAAATTTACTAGGAATTGGATTTGGAGCTCTAAGCAAGAAAGAAGACAGCCTTTTCATTCATCAGCTTGAAAAATATTAGAAAGATTGATGATATTTTCTGTTGGCAAAGAATCAAGGAAATGAACACTATTACTAAGACTATAAATTGTCAAGGCTGTTTTTTGTAGGCAATTTTCCAAAATATATCAAATGTATACTTTTTGAACCAGCATTCTAATTCTATAAGCTATCCTAAATAAATTATGACAGGGGCAGAAATAAAATTTGTATAAAATATTTATTGTAATATTGTCAATAAAATGGAGTATTTAAAATAGCCCAAATGTTAACCAATAAATTAATGGATAAATTGAGGTATGCCTCTACTACTCTGCTATTAAAAAGAATAGGGAAGACACCAAATTGCCAAGATTTACTATTCAGTGAAAAGAAGAAAATAACAGAACAGCGCATAATATTATTCTAAAACAAAAAATGTGTGGTTTTGTGTATGTGTCAAGGCCTCAATTATGGAAAAATAGAACCATGCCTGTAGCAAGGTAAGGTATGCCAAATGGCTTTGTGGGCTTTTTATCTACACCATTCAGTTCAGTTCAGTCGCTCAGTCGTGTCCTACTCTTTGCGACCCCATGAATTCCAGCACGCCAGGCCTCCCTATCCATCACCGACTCCCAGAGTTCACCCAGACTCACGTCCATTGAGTCCGTGATGCCATCCAGCCATCTCATCCTCTGTCGTCCCCTTCTCCTCCTGCCCCCAATCCCTCCTAGCCTCAGGGTCTTTTCCAATGAGTCAACTCTTCGCATGAGGTGTCCAAAGAACTGGAGCTTCAGTTTGAGCATCATTCCTTCCAAAGAAATCCCAGGGTTGATCTCCTTCAGAATGGACTGGTTGGATCTCCTTGCAGTCCAAGGGACTCTCAAGAGTTTTCTCCAACACCACAGTTTAAAAGCATCAATTCTTCGGCACTCAGCCTTCTTCACAGTCCAACTCTCACATCCATACATGACCACAGGAGAAACCATAGCCTTGACTAGACGGACCTTAGTCGGCAAAGTAATGTCTCTGCTTTTGAATATACTATCTAGGTTGGTCATAACTTTTCTTCCAAGGAGTAAGCGTCTTTTAATTTCATGGCTGCAGTCACCATCTACAGTGATTTTGAAGCCCCCCAAAAATAAAGTCTGACACTGTTTCCACTGGTTCCCCATCTATTTCCCATGAAGTGATGGGGCCAGATGCCATGATCTTCGTTTTCTGAATGTTGAGCTTTAAGCCAACTTTTTCACTCTCCTCTTTCACTTTCAACAAGAGGCTTTTTAGCTCCTCCTCACTTTCTGCCATAAGGGTGGTGTCATCTGCATATCTGAGATTATTGATATTTCTCCCAGCAATCTTGATTCCAGCTTGTGTTTCTTCCAGTCCAGCATTTCTCATGATGTACTCTGCATATAAGTTAAATAAGCAGGGTGACAATATACAGCCTTGACGTACTCCTTTTCCTATTTGGAACCAGTCTGTTGTTCCATGTCCAGTTCTAACTGTTGCTTCCTGACCTGCATACAGATTTCTCAAGAGGCAGGTCAGGTGGTCTGGTATTCCCATCTCTTTCAGAATTTTCCACAGTTTACTGTGATCCACACAGTCAAAGGCTTTGGCATAGTCAATAAAGCAGAAATAGATGTTTTTCTGGAACTCTCTTGCTTTTTCCATGATCCAGCGGATGTTGGCAATTTGATCTCTGGTTCCTCTGCCTTTTCTAAAACCAGCTTGAACATCAGGGAGTTCACGGTTCACATATTGCTGAAGTCTGGCTTGGAGAATTTTGAGCATTACTTTACTAGCATGTGAGATGAGTGCAATTGTGNAATCTTGATTCCAGCTTGTGTTTCTTCCAGTCCATCGTTTCTCATGCTGTACTCTGCATATAAGTTAAATAAGCAGGGTGACAATATACAGCCTTGACGTACTCCTTTTCCTATTTGCAACCAGCCTGTTGTTCCATGTCCAGTTCTAACTGTTGCTTCCTGACCTGCGTATAGGTTTCTCAAAAGGCAGGTCAGGTGGTCTGGTATTCCCATCTCTTTCAGAATTTTCCAGTTTGTTGTGATCCACACAGTCAAAGGCTTTGGCATAGTCAATAAAGCAGAAATAGATGTTTTTCTGGAACTCTCTTGCTTTTTCCATGCCATTTTGGACTCCTTTTCCCTATTCTACCTACCTAACACATTTACTCCTTTCTTTTTTTTTTTTTTCTGGCCTGGTGCTGGGTCTTTGTTGCTGTGCCTGGACTTTGTCTAGTTGCGGTGGAGTGGGGGCTACTCTCCGGTTGTAGTACATTAGCTTCTCCCTGCAGTGGCTTCTCTTGCTGTGGATCCCAGGCTCTAGAGAGGAGGCTTCAGGCGTTTTAGGGCATGAGCTCCGTAGTTGTGGTTGTGGGCTGCAGAACACAGGCTCATTAGTTGTGGCAAACGGGCTCAGTGCCCCCACAGCATGTGGGATCTTCCCAGCATGGAGATTGAACCAGTGTCCCTTGCCTTCAGCTCAAAATAATTTTTATGTCAAAAAAAGGCATACTTTAGGGTGAAATTTTGGCTTCTTCAGTATATTTTGGAATACAATATTAGAATACAATAAAGTCAAACTAAAACTGTAAAGATTTTTCGATCGAGATTAGCTCCAATCTAAAGGTTAAATAATTTTAACTCTTTTTTTTCTTTTCTTTTATAATTGTGCGTACTATCCTAGTTGCAGCATTTGGAACCTTTAGCTGTGGTATGGAAACTCTTATCTGAGGCATGTGGAATCTAGCTCCCCAGCCAAGGACTGAACCCCAGCCCATGTATTGCGAGCAGGGAGTCATAGCCTCTGGATCACCAAGGAAGCCCCCATGAATTCTCAAAAGAATAATCTTGCAATATTTTCATGTATAAAACTTTACATAAATTCGAAATAGAAAGCCCTATTTTTAAAAGGTAAAAGTTACTGAGTTCTTAACGTGAACCAGGTTATTTCATAATTACATGATATTAGGTATGATTATAGGTTCTTTGGATAGCCGGACTTAGCCAGTGACACTTGGATTAAAGGCTGAATTTTTTTTTACAGCTCCAAACTAGGGAAGGATGCCATGCAAGGCTGCACAGTAGTTTTTGCCTGGAGGCATGGTCAGCAGGCTGGAGCTGTAATGGTAGTTTCGTAGCAAATGGGGTGAGGTTAGCTGGGTTTTGGGGCTTCCCAGGGATTGGAAATTTTGAATACTTCTGAGGGCTGGAAAAAGAGGCCATTCCTGGGTGTTAAATATCTGAGGCCTCTGGCAGTTGGGTATTGAATACTGTAACCCAGGAGTGTTACAGGGGTGTTTCCTGATAAGGAAAGAAGTTGAAGTGTGGGTTTAGAAAACTGCCTCTAAAAGGAGTGGATGGTTTTTGGTTTTTGTTTTTTTTTTTAAGAGACAGTTTTACTTTACTGAACATTAGGAGCATAAACAGAATCAAGCCTTAAAAATTTATTATTCAAACAATGTGCAGAATGATATAGTATCTGTTAGAAGGTTTCCAAACTTATGCTAATTGTAAACTTTTTTTTACCAATGTTGACTGCAAGGAGATCCAGCCAGTCCATTCTAAAGGAGATCAGTCCTGGGTGTTCATTGGAAGGACTGATGTTGAAGCTGAAATTTCAATACTTTGGCCACCTGATGTGAAGAGCTGACTCATTTGAAAAGACCCTGATGCTGGGGAAGATTGAGGGCAGGAGGAGAAGGGGAAAACAGAGGATGAAATGGTTGAATGGCATCACTGACTCAGTGGACATGAGTTTGGGTAAAGTCCGGGAGTTGGTGATGGACATGGAGGCCTGGCATGCTGCAGCCCATGGGGTCGCAAAAAGTTGGACACAACTGAGCGACTGAACTGAACTGATAAAGTATAAGTCATGTTGTAGTTTATAATAAAATATAGAAATGTTTCTTAAGAACAAGTCAAATTTTTCATTAACTCAACTGAGTAGATTTCCAGTAAGTGCAAACTGATAGATATAATAAAGTTTTCATTAGCTATAATGAAAGAAAGTGAAGTCACTTACTCAGTCATGTCCAACTCTTTGTGACCCCATGGACTGTAGCCTATAATGAAGACTGTTATATATAGAATCAGGTTGGTTTATTCAGGTAGACTAGAAGCTTGATTCTTAAGACTTTTAATCTTTCACATGAATGGAGAGCTTTTAGCCCTGACTTACAAACTGGATCAAGAGAGCACTTGTGAAATCTTCTATCACCTGACCCAGGGATTGAACCTGGGTCCCCTACATTGAAGGCAGATTCTTTACCATATGAGACACCAGGGAAGCCCCTTCTATCACACAGGTATTGTTAAATCACCTTAAGTCTATTCACTCTGATACTTATGATACACATGTGAGGCAGGTACTAGCATTATTATTCCCACTGTAAAGCTGAGAAAATAAAGATATGGGGCTATAAAGTTACTTGCCTAGTTAGTGGCAAAGTAAAGATTTAAAACCATCTGATTTGGGCCTAGAAACAACATACCCATATGGGTTACATTATGTGTCACTAACCAGAATAAGAGAGTTAAAAAGGGAAGTAAAAATAAGTCATTCCCTAGGCCTTCAGACCCTAGTGTCAACAAGAATTGTTTGATAGAAAATATAATGTCTTAAAAGGGAGAGAATCATGCTCTTAAGAGCATCAGAATATATACATACAGAGCGAGTGAAGCAATGTGGCTGAGAGGAAGAGCCAGGGACCAGTCTTGGAGATCAAAGAGCAAGCTCGTTGCTTTTACCAAGCTGACTGTTTATTTGGAGAGGCTTAATGGAGTCTCTTCTTCAGAGCTTGGGGCAGTTCAGTTCAGTTCAGTTCAGCTCAGTTGTGTCCAACTCTTTGCGACCCCATGGACTACAGCACGCCAGACCTCCCTGTCATCAACAACTCCCGGAGTTCACCCAGACTCATGTCCATTGACTCAGTGATGCCAACTAACTATCTCATCCTCTGTTGTCCCCTTCTCCTCCTGCCCTCAATCTTTCTCAGCATCAGGGTATTTTCAGATGAGTCGGTTTTTTGCATCAGTTGGCTAAAATATTGGAGTTTCAGCTTCAGTATCAGTCCTTCCAATGAACACTCAGGAATGATCTCCTTTAGGATGGACTGGTTGGATCTCCTTGCAGTCCAAGGGACTCTCAAGAGTCTTCTCCAACACCACAGTTCAAAAGCATCAATTCTTTGGGGCTCAGCTTTCTTTACACTCCAACTCTCACATCCATACATGACTACTTGAAAAACCGTAGCCTTGAACAGATAGGCCATTTAACCAGTTCTTAACCAGAACAGTAGCTACAAACTTTCTAATTGGAGCTCTTATAGCATCTCTGCTTTTGAATATACTATCTGGGTTGATCATAACTTTTCTTCCAAGGAGTAAGCGTCTTTAAATTTCATGGCTGCAGTCACCATCTGCAGTGATTTTGGAGCCTCCCAAAATAAAGTCTGACACTGTTTCCACNNNNGGCCTGGTGTGCTGCGATTCATGGTGTCACAAAGGGTCAGACACGGCTGAGCGACTGAAATGAACTGAACTGAAAACTCAAATGTCTCTTGACAACATCATTTCATTGGTCAGGCTGCTCCCTCCAAGGTTTTAAGGTTAGTTAAAAGGGATGATAGTGATGAACATGGTTTAGGTCCACAGCAGAGAATTAAAGACTTTCATGGGCTTTGAGAGAAAAGATATGAGCAGTTACACTTCTTAGGAATTATAATCTTTTGTAAAAGAGAAAGATTTATTGACTTTTTATCCTGAAGCTGCAATGCACTTCTAACTTATTTATTGGATAGGAAATATGTTGAATTTTAGAGTAGAAGTACAAAGCATGAAGAATGTCGCTCAGTTGTGTCTGACTCTTTGTGACGGCATGGACTATACAGTCTATAGGTTTGTAGAATTCTCCAGGCCAGAATACTAGAGTGGGTAGCCTTTCCCTTCTTCAAGGGATCTTCCCAACCCTGAGATTGAACCCAGGTCTCCTGCATTGCAGGCAGATTCTTAACCAGCTGAGCCACAAGGGAAGCCCATTTTTGGGGGGCGGGCATATGGGAGAGCTTAATTCTAAACCTTCAGTTCAGTACAGGGGTTTCAAGGTTTGTGTCTTTGTTAGTCACAAAAATTTAACTCCATTCAGATTTCTGAATTCTTGAATCATTGATATCATAATGTAAATGAAAATTATAATCAACTAAAATCCACTGAAGCAAGAAAAAAGAGCAATATGAACTTTGGCTGGCAGACTAGTCCCTTCTGTTCTGTTGTTCAGTGTCTTATGAATGTTCACTGGTAGATGAAAATTGCAGGGGATGATATAAAATGATGCATCTGTTTTGAAATAACATATCTAATCTTCTGCTCCAGAAGATGTTCTCAGTGTTTGACAGCAAACTCTAATACATATTCATAACCAACGCACTTCGTAACCAAGGGAAATTGAGGCAAGTGCAATGGAATGAAGCATGAGGAAGCAGCATGCTAATTTTAAATTTAATTAGAGAGATGAGGAGAAAGATACATTGAGATAGTATATCCTCATTCAGCTGTATTGAACCTTACCCAAAACTCATGCCACAAATTTGACAAAAAAATAATAATTTTGGTGAAGTGATTGATAAAACTAGCAGTTCTGGGGAAAACAAGATTCTGAGATCTTACTAGAAACTATTTTTTAAATTTTATTTTAAATTGGATAATTGCTTTACAATAGTGTGTTGGCATCTGCCATACAAAAACATGAATCAGCCATAAATATACTATTTTTTTAAAGTAGAGAAAAAGAAGCACTGCAGAATTCTAATCATCTTAACAAAAAACGATTTTTTTTCAGAGGAAAGAAGATTTCTGGTCTATGAAAGATTTCAGTTCATGGAATGTCTTTGACATGTTTAAATCCTAAATTCAGTTTGAAATTAGGAAAAGCATTAATTACTGTGATTCTTGTGATGTTTTTACTTTTGGTAACCTACAACCACATGTCATTAAGTGTGATCAGTATGTTTGGGATCCTCACTGCAGTATAAGGATTTGAAGAGCAGAGACCTCTGCTGTCTTATATCAGAGCTGGTTTGGCATGGATCAGACATTTTACAAATACTTGTTCAATGAATGAATAAATAAATCTACCTCATGCTACCTTGTATGGCTACATGTTCAATATATATTAATGAATAGGTCAATGGGTAGGTGAATGGAAATATTTCTCTAAGTGACTTAAAACTCACCATTTGATGTTAATTTTCAGGATCTGAAGGAAAATGCTTAACAGTGGGTAAGGGCAATGAGTGTGACATATTAACTCACTATCAGTTTTGAAAAATACCCCAGATTTCTGACCAGATTGGATTGTGCTCTCTCCATTGTTTTAAATTGTGCTCTCTCCATAGTTTTAAAGCAGAACTTGTATTCTTGTCTTAGGCAAGTCCCTGTTTACAGAACAGGAAAAAAGAAGAAAAATTATCTTTCTTTTATGCATTATAAAATATTGATATAAGAAAAAGTTAAGGAAAAAACAAACATAAATAGCGTTTCTAAGAGTTAGTGTATTTTCAAAGAATTAAGTGTCTGGTTTGGCAGTGTTTCACTCTGTTGCCAGCAAGTAGGTCAATGCTCAGGCTTAACTAGAACTACTTTTTAGAAACCAATCAGTGACTCTTAAAAAAGAATAAGAATACTCCAGCTTGGTGAGGGTCTTGCATGTAAGCAATATCATACTTTGTTAATGAAAATGTAAATTGGATTGGTCTTTTGCAGGACGATATGGCAAAATATACCAAAAGCTTTAAGAATGTGCAAACTGGTGCAGCACTTCTAAGGAATTTCCCTCAGGAAATAATTTGATAACTAAGCAAAGATGTATGGCAGGAATGCTTGTTGCAGGGTTGTTTATTTGGAATGGAAAAGCACTGGAACAATTCAAGTGTTTAATAATGGGGAGTATAATTGTATTTCTTCTCCATAGAAGGTTGTGTGGCCATTAAAATGATGTTAAAGACAAACATATATTACACAAGGCGTAGCTAGACAGTATGATATAAAATGGAAAAAGCACACAAGGTATACATTAATAAATCATGATACCATTTCGTAAATAATGCATAAGTATTTCTGTTTCTGCCTAGGAAAAAAGTCTGGTAGGCTGATGGCATTATGGAGGATTTTAAATTTTGGCTTGTCTATATTTTGTCTTTTCGATAGTAAACATGAATTATTTCATACAAAAAGTAAATAATTTTAAAAATGGGTTGGCACACTCATATGTTCTAATTGAAAGTACATGATCTCTTCTTGATGAAAAGAAAGGGCTGTCAATTATTTTTAAAAGCTGTATTTTCAGAAGTTTGAACTTAGGTTTAGTGCTTGGTTTTTATATAAGTTACAGTGAAATCCAAATCTTGACAAAGCTGAAAAGCTGAAGAGAATTTTATAGAGTTCATGCTTTTTAATTTTTTTTTTAAGCTCACAAGGACTGACTGTAGCTGCAGAAGATGCTTTCCAGACAAAAGAAAATGATTTTTAGAATATTCTTTGAAAAGGATTCAGGAAGACAAGAATACTTTTAAAGGTCTAAAGTTGTGCTTGCTGAGATAATCAACCAGACATTCTGAGTATATTAGCTTCCTTGCAGGAACAGTTGGAGGCCTTCGCTGGTTATTTTCTTACTCAGTCATTACATAGACATAGCAAAATAAATTTGTTGACATTATCTTAGCAAGGGCTGAATAAGAATACGTTTTTTAATAGATCATTCATCCTTTGCTTTTATTAGAAGAGGAGTTCTAATAGATGCAGGGGTACTAATTTTTACTCAAAAAGATCAACAGGAGTGAAACTAATAAGAGTGAAATGGTGTACTTTCAAACACTACATTCAAGTTAGAACAAAGATGCTGGGAGGGATTGGGGGCAGGAGGAGAAGGGGACGACCGAGGATGAGATGGCTGGATGGCATCACAGACTCAATGGACGTGAGTCTGAGTGAACTCCGGGAGTTGGTGATGGACAGGGAGGCCTGGCGTGCGGCGATTCGTGGGGTCGCAAAGAGTCGGACACACTGCGCGACTGAACTGAACTGAACTGAACTGTCTATGGGAAGACAGTTTTGTTAAAGCCATACTAATTACATTTTTAATTGAAGAGACAGAATTATTTTGTACTGTTTTATAATGAAATCTAATTTCCTAAATTCTTAATATTTTGCTAGCTATACTAAATATAAGCTTGTGAATTTAACTTGATGCGGATATCTTCAACAATAATAAATATTGCTTGAATAAAATCATTTAATGTGAAAAGTGTTCATTGCTGAGTCATGTCCAACTCTTTCTGATCCCATGGACTGTAACTCACCAGGCTCCTCTGTTCATGGGATTCTCCAGAAAAGAATACTGGAGTGGGTTGCCATTTCTTTCTCCAGTTTAAAGATTGCCTTATATATATATTATTTTACTGAAGCCTTATAAAAACCCTGGGAAGATTATGACTAACCTATGGTCACACAAATATTATGTTGTAAATTCAGGCATAAAACTCATATGCTAACTAAATTAGGACTAATTTAAGTACATGCCAAGGCATGCTAAATTCTTTCAGTTGTGTCTGACTCTTTGTGACCCTATGGACTGTGGCCTGCCAGGCTCCTCTGTCCATGGGATTCTCCAGGCAAGAATACTGGAGAGGGTTGCCACTCCCCGCCCCGGGGCTCTTCCCCATCCAGAAATTGAATTCATGCCTCCTGCGTCTCCTGCACAGTAGGCGGGTTCTTTACTGCTGAGCTACAGGAGAAGCCCAATTTAAATACATATCTATATGTATATAAATGTTACTATATATAAATATAAATGTAAATTTATGCATACCTATATATAAACATATATCCAAAGATGACTCAAAAATAAATTATTTTGCCACTTAGCACTGAACCTAATACAGATTGAGAGATTGTAACAACTAAATCAGGGTATGTGCAAACTCATTCTTAAAATAAAGGATTTTCTTCCTTCTTTCCATGAAATTATCTATTGCCAAGAAGATAGGAACTGCAGGCTCACCTGAAATTCATACTGTGGCACAATAATAGCTCAAGACAAGATAGGAGCTGCAATTATGGTGATGAAAAGTCAGTGTTCTATATGTGAAATAGTCTTGGTTGCTGAGAAGAGGTAAACTTTACTTTCACTGGACTCACCTAGGACAGTTTTATATTTGTGCTTCTGAGGAAGAGCAGCTGAAACAGTGTGCATTTGCTGTTTCATATTAAGGCAAAAACTAGCATCTGCTCCTGTGACCGCAGTGGTCATAGAAACAGAGAGCTTCAGGTAACCCTGTGAGTGGACATATTCTTTGGACTCACTAAGATCATTTTTAAGACCAACTAGCTAGTAATTAACCACTCCTGATAGATAGGATCAATTTACTAAAATTAGTAATTGTGCATACCTCCCAATCAACAAATGAGTTTAGCTAAATTCTCAGGGAATAGTCATTGCTGGCGTGATGATTCAATTTATAGCTCTTTTTCTTTTTTAAGATTTTTGATGTGGACTATTTTTAAAGTCTTTATTGAATTTGTCACAATATTGCTTCTGTTTTGTGTTCTGGTTTTTTAGGCCTTGGCTTGTGGGATCTTAGCTCCCAGGTCAGAGATCAAACCCACACCGCCTGCATTAGAAGGTGAAAACTTAATGACTAGACCACTGAAAAGTCCCAGTTTATAGTTCTTTTATTCTTTAAACTCTTTAGCAGTCAATTGATAATAAATAAGGGCTCCCTTGGTGCTTAGTTGGTAAAGAATCTGCCTGTAATGCAGGAGACCCAGGCTCAATCCCTGAGTTGGGAAGATCCCCTAGAGAAAACAATGGCTACCCACTACAGTACTCTTGCCTGGGAAATCCCATGGACAGAGGAGCCTGGCAGGCTACAGTCCATGGGGTCACAAAGAATCAAACACGAATAACATTTTCACTTTTTGACTTTCAATAGTAAATAAATAATAATGTACAAATAATAATAAGAAATGTGTTGAACTCACATTAAATGACCCCATGTGGTATACATACATTAAATTATCAACTAATCCTGATAACAGCTCTGTTATAGAGCTGCTGCTGCTAAGTCGCTTCAGTCGTGTCCGATTCTGTGTGACCCCATAGACAGCAGCCCACCAGGCTGCCCCGTCCCTGGGATTCTCCAGGCAAGAACACTGGAGTGGGTTGCCATTTCTTTCTCCAGTGCATGAAAGTGAAAAGTGAAAATGAAGTCACTCAGTTGTGTCCGACTCTTCGGGACCCCATGGACTGCAGCCTACCAGGCTCCTCCATCCATGGGATTTTCCAGGCAAGAGTACTGGAGTGGGTTGCCATTGCCTTCTTCAGATAACAGCTCTAAGCATTAGTTATTAGCTCTACTTAGAGGTGCAAGCTGAATCTTCAAGCTCCTATTATGCAACCACACAATCTCCCTACTACAACCTGTGATACAAATAATACAATGGAATGAGTGAATGAATTCTAATCCTAGAGCATAAGTGGGGGCCACTGATAAAATGAGAATTAATTGTCCAGTAAGAGTTAATGCATTTATGATTCTGAGCTTGAATCAAAGTTCATATATTTTAATTGTACATTGAATTTATTAAAACTGGCATAAGATAGAACTAATAAACATAAATCTCACACTGATCAAGGCATAAAGCTTCTTGAACAGGTTAGGATTTCTTAATAAACAGCTTCCTAAATTATAACCAAATGTAAGAAGAAGGGGATGACAGAGGATGAGATGGCTGAATGGCATCACTGACTCAATGGATGTGAGTCTGAGTGAACTCCGGGAGTCGGTGATGGACAGGGAGGCCTGGCATGCTGTGATTCATGGGGTTGCAAAGAGTTGGACACGACTGAGTGACTGAACTGAACTGAACTGAACTGATGGCAAAATCATGGTTTTAGATTCAGACCAAAGCAAATAAAGCTAGCGAATGAACAATCAGTAATAGAATTGTCAAGGATATAGTACAATTGCACATATCTATCAATTTCATAAATTGGAAGTATTTCTTAAATGTTCCCCCAGTGTATATTGGCACTATCAGTGTACATAAAATTATGGAGTTGATTGTATTATTACTTTGGGGAAGAAAATTTATTTTTGTCCTTGTTTATGGTCTATTTGCAATTCCATATTCTAGAATGTAAAAAAGAAATTGCCTTGGTATTTGTCAGTCAAAACAGTTTCTTGATTGTAGAAATAAAAATAAATTACAGACTCACAGGAAGAGAATATTTTGATTCAGCTTTAAAGTGTTTTTTTGTTAAATGGATTAATAACATTAATTAATGGATTAATAACAACATACATTTGAGGCATTGGTTGATGTCATTGTGTAATAGTTCAAAGGGCCAACATCTACTTAGCTTTCAGAAACAGTTTGCAGTTTGGCTCAAATGGAGTATTTTTAGGTTGAAATTTCTTTCTGCATTGTTAATATCTGGGTCACTGAAAAATTTCCACTATTTGAACTTTTAGATTAAAAATAATTCAACAAAGACAAGAATGATGGACTTCTGAGTATTTCAAATTTGCACTTTCCATTTAGGTCTGTGATCCATTTTGAGTTAATGTTTGTAAAGGGAATAAGGTCTGTGTCTAGTTCACTTTTTTGTTATATGAATGTCCAATTACTCCAGCACTGTTGACGATGTTATCTTTTCTCAATTGTGTTACTTTTGGTTCTTTGTCAAAGAGCAGTTGACCATGTTTGCTGCTGCTGCTGCTAAGTCGCTTCAGGCATGTCCAACTCCATACAGCCCCATAGATGGCAGCCCACCAGGCTCCCCTGTCCCTGGGATTCTCAAGGCAAGAACACTGGAGTGGGTTGCCATTTCCTTCTTCAATGCATGAAAGTTAAAAGTGAAAGTGAAGTTGCTCAGTCTTGTCCAACTCTTAGTGATCCCGTGTTTACATGGGTCTATTTTGAGCTCTCTATTCTGTTTCATTGATCTAGTTTATATTCTTTTGCCAATATCACAAATGTCTGGGTTACTGTCATTTTTTAATAAGTCTTGAAGTTGGGTAGGTATATTCAAAAGCAGAGACATTACTTTGCTGACTAAGGTCTGTCTAGTCAAGGCTATGGTTTTTCCGTGGTCATGTATGGATATGAGAGTTGGACTGTGAAGAAGGCTGAGCACTGAAGAATTGATGCTTTTGAACTGTGGTGTTGGAGAAGACTCTTGAGAGTCCCTTGGACTGCAAGGAGATCCAACCAGTCCATTCTGAAGATCAACCCTGGGATTTCTTTGGAAGGAATGATGCTAAAACTGAAGCTCCAGTACTTTGGCAACTTATGCGAAGAGTTGACTCATTGGAAAAGACCCTGATGCTGAGAGGGTTTGGGGGCAGGAGGAGAAGGGGACGACCGAGGATGAGATGGCTGGATGGCATCATGGACTCAATGGACATGAGTCTGAGTGAACTCCGGGAGTTGGTGATGGACAGGGAGGCCTGGCGTGCTGTGATTCATGGGGTCACAAAGAGTCAGACACGACTGAGCGACTGAACTGAACTGAACTGAAGGTGGGTAGAGTCAGTCCTCTAACTTTGTTCTTATCCTTTAGTATTGTGTTATCTCAGTATTTAGCCTCTCCAAGTTGACTTGGAGTCAGTTTGTCAGTATTAATAAAATGACTTATTGAGATTTTTATTGAAATTGCATGAAATCTATAGATTGTCTTGGGAAGAATTGAGGTCTTAGCAAAAGTGATTTTTCCTATCTATTAACATGGAATATTTCTCCAATTATTTATTCCTTGATTGTGCTGATAGGAGTTTTATAGTTTTTCTCATATAGATCTTATACACATTTTGTTAGATTTACATGTATTTCATTTTTGAGGACGCTAATTGATGCTTTTGAACTGTGGTGTTGGAGAAGACTCTTGAGAGTCCCTTGGACTACAAGGAGATCCAACCAGTCCATTCTGAAGGAGATCAACCCTGGGATTTCTTTGGAAGGACTGATGCTAAAGCTGAAACTCCAGTACTTTGGCCACCTCATGCGAAGAGTTGACTCATTGGAAAAGACCCTGATGCTGGGAGGGATTGGGGGCAGGAGGAGAAGGGGATGACCGAGGATGAGATAGCTGGATGGCATCACTGACTCGATGACGCGAGTCTGAGTGAACTCCGGTAATGGACAGGGAGGCCTGGCATGCTGCGATTCATGGGGTCTCAAAGAGTCGGACGCAACTGAGCGACTGAACTGAACTGAACTGAATGTAAAATGGTATTGTAGTTTTAATTTCAAATTCTTCCTGTTCATTTCTGGTGTATAGGAAAGCAATAGACTTTTGAATGTTAATCTTGTGTCCTACAATTTTGCTATAATCACTTATTATGATAGTTCCAAGAGTTTTTCATTGATTCTTTCAGATATTGTGCATAGATAATCATGAAGGTGAAGGTGAAGTCGCTCAGTCGTGTCCGACTCTTTGCGACCCCGTGGACTGTAATGTACTAGGCTTCTCTGTCAATGGGATTCTCCAGGCAAGAATACTTGAGTGGATTGCCATTTCCTTTTCCAGGGGATCT
Organism: Aepyceros melampus; assembly: GCA_006408695.1. Taxonomy (NCBI): domain Eukaryota; kingdom Metazoa; phylum Chordata; class Mammalia; order Artiodactyla; family Bovidae; genus Aepyceros; species Aepyceros melampus. Next base: position 33,649 of record SJXQ01006448.1, read on the forward strand.
TCCCGACCCAGGGATCGAACCCGGGTCTCCCGTATTAGAGGCAGACGCTTTAACCTCTGAGCCACCAGGGAAGCCCCAATATCTTCTATAAACAAAGACAGTTTATCTTTCTTTCCAATCGTTATACTTTTACTTCCTTTTCTTGTCTTATTGCATTAAGTAGAGCTTCCAATATGGTGTTTAAAAGCCATGGTGAGAAGACATGGTTGCCTTGCACTTGATCTTAGCAGGAATGCCACAAGGTTCTCACTGTTAAGTATGATGTTTTTGGTTGAGCTGTATGTTTGTGGTAGATACTCTCTTTCAAGGTGAGGAATTTTCTTTCTATTATTAGTTTACTGAGAATTTTTTTTTAAAATTATAAATTGGTGTTGAATTTTGCCAAATGTTTTTTCTTCATCTATTGATGTGCCATTTAACATTCATAATCATTTTCCTGAGACTGGCATTTTGCTATATCTACTGGCATATCTACTTTACAGATGGGAAAATTAAGCCGCAGATATCAAGTAACTTTCTAGTAGTTCCCATATATCTGGTGAAACCAGGATTAAACCTACAATTGTTTGACGTGCTCTACAACATGCTGCCTCCCAGGCTCTTTGGCTCTGAGACAGTAGGAAAACAGATTCTCTCACTGTGAAGCTCACCAAACTAAACAGCCTATCAGTATTAAACTACATAGTTATTTGGAATACAGATGGCTCTCATCATTGTCAGATTTTGTATTTGTGAATTTGCCTACTTGCTAAAATTTATTTGGGTCCCCAAATCAAAACTCAAGTCATCTTCATGATCATTCACAGACATGTCAGTCAGTCAGTTAAGTCACTCAGTCGTGTCTGACTCTTTGTGACCGCATGGACCGCAGCACACCAGGCCTCCCTGTCGATCATCAACTCCCGGAGTCAATGCAAACTCATGTCCATTGAGTCGGTGATGCCATCCAACCATATCATCTTCTCCTCCTGCATTCAATCTTTCCCAGCATCAGGGTCTTTTCAAATAAGTCAGCTCTTCACATCAGGTGCCCAAAATATTGGAGTTTCAACTTCCACAGCAGTCCTTCCAATGAATACTCAAGACTGATCTCCTTTAGGATGGACTGGTTGGATCTCCTTGCAGTCCAAGGGACTCTCAAGAGTCTTCTCCAACACCACAGTTCAAAAGCACCAATTCTTCAGTGCTCAGCTCTCTTTAGAGTCCAACTCTTATATCCATACGTGACTACTGGAAAAAGCATAGCATTGACTAGAGAGACCTTTGTTGGCAAAGTAATATCTCTGCTTTTTAATATGTTGTCTAGGTTGGTCATAACTTTCCTTCCAAGGAGTAAGCATCTTTTAATTTCATGGCTACAGTTACCATCTTCAGTGATTTTGGAGCCCCCCAAAATAAAGTCTCTCACTATTTCCACTGTTTCCCCATCTATTTGCCATGAAGTGATGGGACCAGATGCCATGATCTTCGTTTTCTGAATGTTGAGCTTTAAGCCAACTTTTTCACTCTCCTCTTTTACTTTCATCAAGAGGCTCTTTAGTTCCTCTTCACTTTCTGCCATAAGGGTGGTATGATCTGTATATCTGAGGTTATTGATATTTCTCCCGGCAATCTTCATTCAGCTTGTGCTTCTTCCAGCTCAGCGTTTCTCATGATGTACTCTGCATAGAATTTAAATAAGCAGGATGACAATATACAGCCTTGACATACTCCTTTTCCTATTTGGAACCAGTCTGCTGTTCCATGTCCAGTTCTAACTGTTGCTTCTTGCCCTACATACAGATTCCTCAGGAGGCAGGTTAGGTGGTCTGATATTCCCATCTCTTTCAGAATTTTCCACAGTTTATTGTGATCCACACAGTCAAAGGCTTTGGCATAGTCAATAAAACAGAAGTAGATGTTTTTCTGGAACTCTCTTACTTTTGCAGTGGTCCAGTGGATGTTGGCAATTTGATCTCTGGTTCCTCTGCCTTTTCTAAAACCAGCTTGAACATCTGGAAGTTCATAGTTCATGTACTGCTGAAGCCTGACTTGGAGACTTATGAGCGTTACTTTACTAGCTTGTGAGATGAATGCAATTGTGCAGTAGTTTGAACATTCTTTGGCATTGCCTTTCTTTGGGCTTGGAATGAAAACTGACCTTTTCCAGTCTTGTGGCCACTGCTGAGTTTTCCAAATTTGCTGGCATATTGAGTGAAACACTTTCACAGCATCATCTTTCAGGACTTGAAATAGCTCAACTAGAATTCCATCACCTCCACTAACTTTGTTCGTAGTGATGCTTCTTAAAGCCTACTTGACTTCACATTCCAGGATGTCTGGCTCTAGGTGAGTAATCACACCATCATGATTATCTGGGTCATGAAGATCTTTTTTGTATGGTTCTTCTGTGTATTCTTGCCACCTCTTCTTAATATCTTCTGCTTCTGTTAGGTCCATACCATTTATATACTCTATTGAGCCCATCTTTGCATGAAATATTCCTTTGGTATCTCTGATTTTCTTGAAGAGATCGCTAGTCTTTCCCATTCTATTGTTTTCCTCTATTTCTTTTCATTGATCACTGAGGAAGGCTTTCTTATCTCTCCTTGCTATTCTTTGGAACTCTGCATTCATAGCCAATGTACAGAATGTCAAAAAGTTCAGTCTTCCAGTGTGTCTATTTCATGCTGAGATCAGACTTGATGACATCCTGCCTTCTTTTATTTTTTAATTTATTTACTTTAATTGAAGGATAACTGCTTTACAATGTTGTGTTGGTTTCCTCCATACATCTACATGAATCAGCCATAGTTATACATATGCCTACTCCCTCTTGAGCTTCCCTCCCATCTCCCACCCCATCCCACCCATCTCAGTTGTCATAGAGAATCAGGCTAAGCTCCCTGTATTATACAGCAACTTTCCATTAACTATCTATTTTACGTACACACTTTGCCTTCTTATTCCAGTTTTTGCACTATAAAAAGTGTTCCCTTTATGCTCCACTTAGTGTAAAGGTTTTGCATTTTGAGCTTTTTTTTTTTTTTTTGGTGATTTTCACTTTTTAAAGTGGCTCCTCAAGTGTAGTGTAAAGTTCTATCTAAGTGCAAGAAGGCTATGCTGCGCCTTTTAGAGAAAATACATGTTAGATAAGCTCCATTCAGTTATAAGTTATAGTGCTATTGGTCATGAATTCAATATTAATGAATTAACAATATATATTAAAATGTCTTTCAATGGAAACAGACATAAAGCAAAATTACAATTTGACCAGTTGATGAAAATATTGTGACCAGAGGCTCACAGAAACCTAACCATGTCTTTCCATAAAAGCCATCATTCAGTATCTGTTAATTTTGTGTTTGTGGAACATAACCATTAAAGTACATAACTATCATGAATAACCAAAATCAACTTATAAGGTTTCACTGTTTTTGTAATTGTGTGTTCACAAAGTGACTTCTTGCTCTTGGATGAAAGTGTTCCCATGATACCATTTTACTGGCAATGCTAAACACTCCTCAGGGATTCATCTATTTTCTCTGAACCACTATATTCATTTCTATTGATGCTACAACAAATTACCACAAACTTAGTAGCATAAAACTCATAACTATATTATTTTACAGTTCTACAGCTCAGAATTCCAAAATGAGTTTTCCAGGGCTAATATCAAGGTGTGTCAAGATGGTCTTCCTTCTGGAGACCCTCTGTTTCCTTGCCTTGTCCGGCTTTTAGAGGTCACTGCATGCCTTGGTTCACAGTCCTGTGTTACTCTGACCTCTGCATCCACCATCATATCAAATCTCTGACTTTCCTGCTTCCCTCTGCCAATTACAAGGACATCTGTGATTGAGGATGTCAGCTTGCAGATCTGTCAATTATTTGCTCCGCAGCCCAAATTCACTTCAGTATAACACTATTGTAAGGTAGAAGGTACTTTTTGCATCTTGGAAGAATTGCTGTGAGATTCACCCTTGAGGGTAGCACAATGGTCTCTTTCACTGATGTCTTATTTTTGTTCTTGTTTCTAGCCCTCAGAGCCCAGTCAAACTATTTGTATGTCCAGAGAAGAGTTTGTGCAGAGGATGACAGAGATTGTTGGTTGGGGCACAAAGGAAGAATATGGAGAGTTCTTTGATAAAGTGGATGTGGCCCAAGAGGGCTTCATTAATTGGGACAAGCTGACTTCGTTTCTGCTGTTAACACTTTATGAGAAAGATGAACAAGCAAAGGCAACTGTGGTTCCCCAGTGGAGAGACCTTGAATTTCTCCCAGTGAAACACAAGGATACCATCCAAAGAATAATTTTCTTAAAAAGTTCAAGTCGTTATCTGACCATCAGTAAGGAAGGTTCAGTAGGAATCTGGGGAGAGAATTTAAAGCTGCAAGAAATGCTTCCCATCACTTCAGATGCCACCAAGCTAAAGCACCTGTGGGTGACAAGTATGGTTTCTCTGGAAAATGTAAACAAGGTACAGAGGCTGTACAAGTAAATTTATTGCGTGTTAAAGGGGGGAAATGATGAGACAAGACTCCTGATAAATAGCAAGTGTAACACTAGTAGTGATAAAGAACGGCATTATTCTTCCATACCTTTGATCTGACCTGGAGGGAACACAAGTCAAGCTAAGTGAATTATTCCATTTCCCAAACTATTCTATTGTGTGCTTTTAAATGACAAAACTGGTGATGACTCAGATCTTGGCTCTGTCCCACATGAGGTCAGTGTACATTACTAGCTGGTAAGACCTTTATACCTCTGTAGTTTTTAACAGTCTGAAAGTATATACATTTATATGCAGAGTTGAGAGGCTGTATAAGTGCAAGGCACAGATCAGAAAATTTCAGGAAACCGCTTATCTGATTTTGACTGCTGGATTAGTCAGTTTCTTAATTTTGATGGATATGGCCCATTCAGTCCAGATACCCTCATGCAACCATACCTATAAGGAAGATAACATACTGAAAGGAAAGTCAGTTTCTGAGGGAATAATGCAGCTTAAAGAATCCATATTCTTATTATATTACATTAAACAGATGGTAAATTTTACTATGAAAAGATTAAAGTGCACACACAGCAGAGATAATCCCATCAAGAACCAATGTTCACCCTTAGCCATGTCCAGTTCATCTTCCCTTTATACTGAAATCCAAAATTCCAATCGTTTAATCTGTAAATACTTCAGTATTTCTGAAAAATGTCTTTAGCACAACCATAATACCATATCACATTTTATATCAATAACAATAAGTAAGTAAGTAAGTAAAGTCACTCAGTCGTGTCCGACTCTTTGTGACCCCATGGGCTGCAGCCCACCAGGCTCCTCAGTCCATGAGATTCTCCAAGCAAGAGTACTGGAGTGGGTTGCCATTTCCTTCTCCATCAATAACAATAATTCCTTAATATAATGAAATATCCAGTCATGAACATATTTCATTGTCTTATGATTTTTTAATAGTTTGTCATTTGTTTTGATAGTTTGTTTGAGTCAAGATATGAGTAAGGTCCAAACATGAATGGTTGATATGCCTTTTTTGATTCACACATTTTCCTCCATCTCATTTCTGTTTTTGTATTTTGTTGTTGTTGCTATTGCTATTGTTCAAGAAGCTAGGTGTTTGTCCTTTAGAGTTTCTCACAGTCTAAATTTCTCAGACTGTTTGCACGGGGTTGTTTAACATGGCCACTTGCTCTCTGTTTCCAGTAAATTGGTCCTCAAGTGAAAGCCTTGATCGTTTGTATATTTTAGAAGAGGTGTTCCTCAGTCACAGGGCACAGAATGCCTGGTTCTTTCTCTTCTTGGGATGTTAACAGATATTATGGATTACTCTTAGATACATCAATTTATCAGGAGTTGCAAGATGGTGATATTCTAATTTCATCATTTCCTCTTTCTTTATAAGCTGGAATACCTCTATAAAATAAAGAAACTTCCCGTCATTAGCTACTGTGTAATACAAATTGTTAACAAAAGCAGAATAAATGCCCAGGTCTTTCCTTTTATTTACCAGTATTCAAAATAATTAGCTAGTTTTCTAATGAGATGAAAAATGAGTGCTATATCATTATTGTTATCAATATCATTATAAACTCATGGGTTTAAACAAATTTGATATATCTCAACACACTGAGTTATTATCCTGCCCCCTAAACCATACCTTCTTTGGACAATGGAACTAATACAAGTTAACTGGAGTCTTTTCTGATGTAACCCTATCTGTCTTTCAAAGCTTCCTTGTTTCCTGGTTAGACGAGATGTTCCAGGATCATCTTGTATATTTATTACAGCAGACCCAGGACCAGTCATTTGAATGGCTCCAAAGAGCCAGATTATTTCAAGTGGGGAATAGTATGTTCTACTGCCAAGAATCATCAAAAAATAATCATCATGAACATTAGCTTTCTATGTGACATGCCTTGCCCTGTTAATCGCCTGCAGATCACCTTGTTGTTCAATCACAAAGTGGTCTCCGACTCTTTGTGACCCCAGGGACTGCAGCTTGTCAGGTTTCCCTGTCCTTCACCGTCTCCTGGAGTTTGTTCAAATAAACTTTCATTGATTCCATGATGCCGTCCAACCCTCTCATCCTCTGTCTCCCTCTTCTCTCTTGTCCTCAGTCTTTCCCAGCATCAGAGTCTTTTCTAATGAGTATACACTTGGCATCAGGTGGCCAAAGTGTTGGAGCTTCAGCTTCAGTCCTTCTGGTGAATAATCACTTTCAAGGGGATTTATTTCCACTTTAGAAAGAGAGATTGGGCAAGGAGAGGTTGTGATATGTGCCCCATGTCACACAGGATGCAATCAGTGTTGCAAGATTTGTAAACCAAGGCGGCTTGATTTCGGAACCTGTGCTTCAGAATCTTTGCTGTGTCCCTAGTGGCAGTTGACATCAGACCCAGTTCTTTCTTGCTTATATTTCATCCTTATCTGATGTTAATGTTTAGCTGGTGTGGATTAAAAATGTTTCTAGTTTATCCTTTTTTTGGTATGTATGTGTAGCATTCTGTGTGTGCGTGCATTTGTACTAAGTTGCTTCAGTCATGTCCTACTTTTTTTGCAATCCCATGGACTTTAGCCTGCCAGGCTCCTCTGTCCCTGGCATTCTCCAAGCAAGAATACTGGTGTGAGTTGCTTGCCCTCCTCCAGGGAATCTTCCCAACCCAGGGATCGAACCCACATCTCTTACATCTCCTACATTGACTGGGTTCTTTACCATTAGCACCACCTGGGAAGCCCTTGTAACATTCTGTATTATCATTTAATGTTTGTGTTGGTATTGGGTGATGGCTATGTTGCACTGTTTCTGCTTTCCAGGACTGATAATTAAATCTTAGCCTTTCCTTTGTTCTTACACAGCTTTAACGTTTATATATTTTTTTCTTCTTTTAAAAACAGCTTTGTTTAGGTGTGATTATACAAAATCCACTGCATATATTAAAAGTATCCAAGTTGACAGATTTTAATATATGTACATAGCTGTGAAAAATCAATAGTATGATGATGAAGATAATGAATGCATTTTTTCACCCTCAGATTTTCCTCGAGTAGTTTTGTAATCCATTTTCCAGCTCTTCCCTTCCTTACTTGTCAAGTAACCACTGGTACGCTTTCTGTCACTATAGACTAGTTTGCATTTTCTCATCTGTTATGTACTTGATATTATATAGTGTATACACTTTTCATTTTTGGTCTGGCTTCTTTAAAATAATTAGCGTAATTATTTTGAGATTCATCTATGCTGTCGGATATATGAGAAGTTTCTCTTTTATGGTTGTGTAATATTCCATTTTTGATATAACATATCCTCACCAATACTTGGTATGATCAAATTTTTTTTATCCAGCTCTTCCCTTCCTTACTTGTCAAGTAACCACTGGTACGCTTTCTGTCACTATAGACTAGTTTGCATTTTCTCATCTGTTATGTACTTGATATTATATAGTGTATACACTTTTCATTTTTGGTCTGGCTTCTTTAAAATAATTAGCGTAATTATTTTGAGATTCATCTATGCTGTCGGATATATGAAAAGTTTCTCTTTTATGGTTGTGTAATATTCCATTTTTGATATAACATATCCTCACCAATACTTGGTATGATCAAATTTTTTTTCCCTTAATTTGAGCCCTTTTGGTAGGTTTGTCGGAGAAGGCAATGGCACCCCACTCCAGTACTCTTGTCTGGAAAACCCCATGGACGGAGGAGCCTGGTTGGCTGCAGTCCATGGTGTCGCGAAGAATTGGACACGACTGAGCCACTTCACTTTCACTTTTCACTTTCATGCATTGGAGAAGGAAATGGCAACCCACTCCAGTGTTCTTTCCTGGAGAATCCCAGGGACGGGGGAGCCTGGTGGGCTGCCGTCTATGGGGTCACACAGAGTCGGACACGAATGAAGCGACTTAGCAGTAGGTTTGTATTTTGTCCTACTGAGGTTTGATTTCACTTTTCCCTAATGAGTAATAATGTTGAGCATATTTTCATGTGCTTGTTTCCTACCTATATATCCTTTTCAGTGAAGTGTTTTTTCAAATTCTTTGACCATTTTTATTGGATTTATTTTGTTACTACTGAGTTTTGAGAATTTTGTGTATATTCTATGTGCAATTATGTGATAGATAATTTACAAATATTGTATCCCAGTTTGTGCTTTTTCTTTTCATTCTGTTAACATCCTCTTTGATAATTTCATTTTCGGATTGTCCATTGCTAGTGAATATAAATAGGTTTATAAACATGATCTATACCCTGCAACTTTGCTGAATTCATTTATTAGTTTTAATTGGTTTTGCTGTTGTTTATTTTTCTTGCCTAATTTCCCTGGATAGAAGCTCTAGCACAGCGTTGAATACAAGTGGTGAGAGTGAACCTCCTTGTTTTATTTCTGATCTTAGGGAGAATACATTGTTTTTCACCATCAAGTATAATATCAGCTGTAGATTTTTTTTCTTTCTTGTACAATCTCTTTATCAAATTTCTTTCTATTCCTGATTTGTTGAATATTTTTATCATGAAAATGCATTGGGCTTTGTAAAATGCTTTTTTGCAGATAGTGAGTTGATAATATAGCCTTTCTCCTTTATCCTTTTAATATGGTTTATTACATTAGTTGATATTTGTATGTTAAACTCACCTGGCATTCTTGGTGTTGGGAATTAACATGTATATCAGAAGGATCTCAGATGAACTGAGTAACTCACCAAAATGTCCAAAGCCCTCACCTTAAATACCATCTTTGTTGTTGGTATTGTTTGGTTGCTGAGTCACGTCTGACTTTGCAACCCCATGGATTGCAGCATGTCAGACTTCCCTGTCCTTCACTATCTCCCAGAGTTTGCTCAAACTTATACCCATTGAGTCGGTGATACCATCCAACCCTCTCATCCTCTGTCAGTCCCTTCTTCTCCTGTCTTCAGTCTTTCTGAGTATCAGAGTCTTTTCCTATGAGTCAACTCTTCGTATCAGGTGGCCAAAGTACTGGAGCTTCACCCTCAGCATCAGTCCTTCCAATGAATATTCAGGGCTGATTTCCTTTAGGATTGACTGATCACCTCACAGTCCAAGGGACTCTCAAGAGTCTTTTCCAGCCAACACAGTTCAAAAGCATCAACTTTTGGCACTCAACTCAGCCTTTTTTGTGGTCCAACTCACATCTGTATAGTGGAAAAACCATATCTTAGACCATGCAGACCTCTGTCGGCAAAGTGATGTCTCTGCTTTTTAATATGCTGTCTAGGTTGTTAAAAATACCATCTTTAGGAAAGAAGAAGAGGGTGTTGGAGTGGTGGTTTGGTATTTCAAAGGGGATAAAGGCAATTTACATGAAGACGGAAAATAAATTTTGATGTACAAAGGTTTTCTGGGCCATACAGTGATGCTGGGACCTGGAGTAACTCTGATCTCTAGACCCTGAGTTTCTGCCACCACACACAACTAGCCTGTGGTCTTTGCAGATATCTCTGGTGATACCTCTGTTCTGGTTTTTGTTGTTGTTTAGTTGCTCAGTCATGTCCGACTCTTTGTGACCCCATGGATTGTAGCATGCCAGGCTTCCCTGTCCTTCACCATCTCCTGAAGCTTGCTCAAATTCATGTCCATTGAGTCAGTGATGCCATCCAACCATTATCGTCCTCTGTTGCCCCTTCTCCTCCTGCCCTCAATTTTTCAAACATCAGAGTCTTTTCCAGTCGGTTGGTTCTTCACATCAAGTGGCCAAAGTATTGGAGATTCACCTTCAGCATCAGTCCTTCCAAAAAATATTCAGGATTGATTTCCTTTAGGATTGACTAGTTTGATCTCCTTGCAGCCCAAGGAGCTCTCAAGAGTCTTTTCCAACACTACAGTTCAAAAGCATCAGTTCTTCGGCACTCAGCCTTCTTTAAGGTCCAACTCTCACATCCATACATGACTACTGGAAAAACCAGTTTTGACTTGTATGGACCTTTGTCAGCAAAGTAATGTCTCTGCTTTTTAATACACTATCTAGGTTTGTCATAGCTTTTCTTCCAAGGAGCAAGTGTCTTTATTTCATAGGTGCAGTCAACATCTGCAGTGATTTGGGAGCCCAAGAAAATAAAATCTGTCACTCTTTCCATTTTTCCCCATCCGTTTTCCATGAAGTGATGGGACTGAATGATTTGCATGTCTGCTTTTCATTTCACTAAATCCATCAGAAATGTTTTCTGACTTTATGCTTTGTTACTTTAGATAGCAGTGGCTTTTACAAGTAAAGAGATTTGTTTCTATGATCTACTGTCTAAAGAAGAATTTCCTTGTCAATATAAACTCAAGGCCTGAAAGGAACTCTGATTTGTATGGATTATTGGTACAACCCTCTTGATGCCAATGAGTCAATTCTTTCTTTGGGGGACATAACTGGAAAGGTAAGTGAGGGGAGGATAAGGTTGAACATTATGGATTCAATCATCAAACTATAGCTCAAAATAGAGTGCAATGAATGTGACCTCCTAATTGAACTGCTTTATAGATTACAAGGCCACATACCATGGACATGAAAAAGATGGACTAGGTCATAATTCCTCTTCTTGCCTATGAAAAGCAATCTTCACTGTGGTTTTCCTGCCTAGGTATAGACTAATTTTCTTTATTTAGGAAAAAATATTTCCTAACTTTTTGACCATAGGATGCTTAATCTGTTAGATTCCAATGTTAATCAACATATAACATTAAATGTCTAAAGTTATGTCTTATAAGTGTTTCATATTGATTATTCAGATTTTTATTCAAAAGGTTTCAGACTTCTCAGTAGCAGACTCCTTGAACATGCTTGTTTCCTGTCTCAAGTGACAAAGGAATAAATGCATTAATGAGAGCAGCACCAAACCTCAGACACTGCATACAGTGATTTTTGTTTTTCCATCAAATTATATGACTCTGAAAAATGATTATTTAATGAATGACATAGACAGAATATGTCTATGAATGCTGAGGTAGTCTAATTTGAACACTTTCATTTCATAATTATGTAAGTTTTTCATCCTTACTGTTTTTAATGACAAATATATCATAAAAGCAAACAAATAAATGCCCTTGGTAATTGCCTTAGCAACCTTGTAGTGTCATGCCTTTTAATATAACTGCCTGTGACTTTTAAATAATATTAAATAAATGCCTGTTTGTTCAATATCTATTTCTTATTAATCTTAAAAGACATAGAATCTTCTTTCAACAATCACCCTACACTTATTTATTTTTCTTGCAATGTCTCTCTCAAGGTTCAAGTAATTGCTTTCACAACAGCCTTGATTTCCCTTTTTGAGCGTCCTGCTAGTGCATGTGAAGATGAAGAGCAACAGTGACCATTAACTGGGCAGAGCTGCGCCCTGGACATCACAAATGTTGCTATACATTAGGGCACAAACTTCATCATGGAGACTGGGTCAGACAAGGTACTGAACTTAAATAGCGATGAAAGAAACAGTCACCTTAGCCTTCTACATTTGTATTTTTTCATGAAAATATTTCACATTCAGTGTTCAAGTCTAGAAACTAATAATTGATTCCCAGGAGGTTCTGACCTGAACTCTGCTATCCTCTACATGCTAGCAGGAATTACTTCTTTCTTTCTAAAATTTATGCCTCATACAATTAATTCAGATAGACTGTGCAATCAAGAAATCTCAAGAGAGAAGAGAAAATGATCACAGAATCCATTTAACTTCACCCCAAGTCTGATCCTAACTAATTTTGTGTAGTCACATTTGGGTCTACCTAATAAAAGAATTTAACAAGAGCCCTTAAAACACTCCCTTGCTTTCTTTATATTCTCATGAGAGGTGTATTAGTTTTACTGTCTTCAAAATGGAATCTTCTTTGCTTATTTCTCTTTTTTTCATATAATGACTGAACTGCTTTGATCTAGATTACTTGAGTGGCAGTTCTCTGTGAGATAGGATTATGTTATAAAACAATATCTATGGAAGGTCAGGACTTTTTTTTTTTTTTTTTTAGGTCAGGACTTTTTAAAAACCTAGTCAACAATGAGTTTGCCAATTTTGTATTATGCCTAATTTTTATGAAATTTGCATCTGATGGTTTAAGATCCAAATGTGCAATATCTGCTCTGATATCTGTTTTGGTCCAGACACTAAGACTACGGTATTTTTTCACTTCAAAACTATTACATAAACAATATTCACTGAAAAGAATGGATCAGTCTCATTGTTATATTGCAGGTATATTCTTAATGTACTTTGAAGAAGAGATAGTCAAAATGGACCCAACAATTGGCTGGTGTGATAGCTTTACCATCTTTGAGTTTTAGGAGTTTGGAACTAACTCTTTAATGCATGACCTATGATAATAATATCCACATGATGAACTATAAGTTCTGCATTTTTTTCTACAAATCATACCATGTCTTTTGTAAGTTCTGTGCTGTGTTGTGCTTAGTTGCTCAGTCATGTCTGACTCTTTGTGACCCATGGATGGTAGCCCACCAGGCTCCTCTATCCATGGGGATTCTCCAGGCAAGAATAGTGGAGTGGGTTGCCAAGCCCTCCTCCTCCAGGGAATCTTCCCAACCCAGGAATCAAGTCGGGGTCTCCTGCATTGGAGGCAGATTCTTTAACAGCTGAGCTACCTGGGAAGCCCTTTGTACTTTCTACCTACCCTTAATTCTCGCATAATATTAATCATGGGTAAACAAAAAAATTTTTTTTTGGTCATCCACTATGTGTGACAGGCACAAAATTCTGTGTTATGTTTTCATAACATGGAAACAAGTAAGTACTAGAAAGTGAAGAGAGTACTTCAAAGTGATGGAAGGTGTTACAGTTGCTTCCAAACAAGTATTATATTTTCATATATAAACTAAAGACTTAATATTTTTTGTGCTTTAAAACTCTCTTAGGCATTGGTGGCAATAGAACAAAGATAAATTATAGACTTATCTCAAAAAACTTAATATGCAAATAAGAATCAAAGACTAGAGTCCAAAAGTCTGTTCTTTACATCTGTGTCTCTTTTGCTGTCTTGCATACTGGGTTATCATTACCATCTTTCTAAATTCCATATATATGCATTAGTATACTGTATTGGTGTTTTTCTTTCTGTCTTACTTCACTCTGTATAATCGGCTCCAGTTTCATCCACCTCATTAGAACTGACTCATTGGACTCTACGGGGAGGGAGAGGGTGGGATGATTTGGGAGAATGGCATTGAAACATGTATACTATCATATAAGAAACAAATCACTAGTCTAGGTTCGATAGAGGATACAGGATGCTTGGGGCTGGTGCACTGGGATGACCCAGAGAGATGATATGGAGAGGGTGGTGGGAGGCGGGTTCAGGGTTGGGAACTCATGTACACCTGTGGCGGATTCATGTCATGTATGGCAAAACCAATGCAGCATTGTAATGTAAAAAAAAAAAAAAGAAAAAAAAAAAAGAATGAAAGACTAATATAAAATAACTTGTTTAAACATTGTACAGTGGTACTAAAAATTAACTACTAAGTCATATAAACAAGATTTTGACTCTTTTGGAATTTGTAAGCAGGAAAAGACATGAGGAAGAGCTTCAGGGGAGAGTGGTGGTAGTTGAAGGATGAATGAGGGGAGAGGAAGAGAGCACAGTGAACATGAGAAAATATAGGCAAGCAGGCACAGTAATGGCAGCAGAGATGGACATGAATAGATTAGAAATGGAGTATTAAGAAAAATAACATTGCCAAGGTCTAACAGGGATGTCTATTGGAAGATCTTGACAACCAGACCAAGTTCACATTTAACAGAAAAATGAAACAGTGACGCATTGAAGGTTTTTGAGGAAATCTGTGCAGACTTGATATAGATAGTGTTTAGGAAAAGTTTATTTAATAGTTCTGTCCCACATAGATTGGAGGACAGAGAAGGAAACTGCAATCAAATTGGCTAGTAGGTCATGAGAAAATGGAAATGATAAAGCAAGGAGAGAAACAAGCAGCCTTTTGAAATGGGATCTTCAGAACTCAAGGTCTGAAATGTGGAGTGATGAACAATATTAGAGTATCTCATAACGACTTATAATGACTTCGATTCCCAAGGAGTTACCACTGCGCCGCCTGGGGAACCCATGCTTTAGTTGAGTTAGATTCTATTACTGTGCATTCAAATTCTTAGATCTTTTGGTCTTGAGATATTGCAGAGTGGCTTCAAAGGTGAGTGAGGCTGCCTCTGTGGTTCAGGTGAGCCAGCATGCCCCGGCCTAATGCCTTGGTGGAGGTGGGGGAAGCCTGGCAGAGACCTGGTGTAGGCTGCATCCAGTGAACCCTGACATGAGTGGAGCCAACTTAGAGAGCTGTGGCATGGGTGGGGCCACTGCCACAGCACGGACAGTAACTTTGAGGGTGACATTGCTATCCCAGTGGGTCGGAAGGCAGATAACCAGACCAAGAGGGCTATTCTTGATCCATAATGTTTAATGGAGTTTTCCTTGTTAGGTTTTGTATTTACTTGAGACCTATCACTTCCTTTTTCCTCTCTTTTTGAATAGAAATACTTATCACATGCCTGCTCTACCACTTTATTTTGGAAGCATAGCATTTACTTGGTTCCACAAGTTCATAGCTTGGAGAAGGATTTGCCTCAGGATGGGTTGATTGTATCCTGAGTCCTACCCAAGTCTGATTTAGATATCTAGATGAGATTTGAACTTAAGACTTTAATGTTGTTGTTGGAATGAGTTAAGACTTTCAGGACTGTTGAGATGTATTTTACATGTGATAAGGACATGAATTGGGGGAGAGGGCTAGGGGAAGAATGTATGGACTGGAGTTTTGTGTCCCCACCCCCTAAATTCATATGTTGAAGTCCTAATGCCAGTCCTCCCTCCTTATGATTGTGCCTTTGGGAGATGACTAAGTCATAAAGATGTGGCTCTCATGAATAAGATTTGTCGTTTTTCAATCACTAAGTCATGTCCAGCTCTTGCGACCCCATGGACTGTAGCCTGCCTGGCTCCTGTGTCCATGGGATTCTCCAGATGAGAATACTGGAGTGCGTTGCCATTGCCTGCTCCAGGGTATATTCCTGACCCAGGAATCGATCCTGTGTGTCCTCCACTGGCAGGTGGGACAGGCGTCCTTTACTGCTGAGGCACCAGGACAGCCCCATGAATAGGATTAGTGCCCTTACAAAAGAGACCCCAGAGGATTCTCTCACTTCTTCCCCATGTGAGGGCCCAGAGAGAAGAGGGCATCTGTGAACTAAAAAGTGGACCCTAACCAGACACCAAATCTGTCAGGACCTTGGTCCTTGGATGTCCTAGCCTCCTGAACTGTGGGAGATAAACTTTGCTGCTTACATTACTAGGTCTACACATTTTCTTATGGCAGCCTGGACTAAGACACTGGCCAAATATTATTAAAATATTTCAAAAGAAAAGAGAAACCAAAGAAATCTTGCTAAATATTGGTAGGCTTCTTTTTTTAAGAGGGATAATTTATGGTAAAAAGAAAAAGGTCAAAGTGAGAAAAATACATTTACCAATAATGTGTAGTTTGCTGCTGCTGCTGCTGCTGCTAAGTCACTTCAGTCGTGTCCGACTCTGTGCGACCCCATAGACGGCAGCCCACCAGGCTCCCCCATCCCTGGGATTCTCCAGGCAAGAATACTGGAGTGGGTTGCCATTTCCTGCTCCAATGCATGAAAGTGAAAAGTGAGAGTGAAGTTGCTCAGTTGTGTCCGACTCTTAGCGACCCCTTGGACTGCAGCCTACCAGGCTCCTCCAGCCATGGGATTTCCAGGCAAGAGTACTAGAGTGGGTTTACTACTCTGCAAATGGCTGTTGAGGAAAATGTAGTAAAAGAGACGATAACTGAAAAAGAAGAAAGTAGAGTGTGTGGAAAGGTGAAGTATCTACATAAGAGTCTCTCCTTTCAAAGTTGAGATTTGAAGCTCAGGTACCTCTGAAAGGGGATCCGCCTCAGTTTAAGGCAATGGATGACTGCCTTTCCCCAGGTTTAGTCACTGGGGAAGCTTAACTACAGCTGTTTCTTGGCTTCTTTGTAACTCAGGTGTTTCACTATGAGGCGAAGGAAGGAAGGCTGAAAGGAGGAGGCAGAAAAAAGAGGAAAGCAGGCTGGAATCAAACACAGGACGATGGTTTCAGTAGCAGTTATGCTCCTCGGTCTGCTAGTCTTGCTCTGTCAGGAGCAAGCAAACACTGGTTGCTTTCAAGTGAGGCTTTTTTTGACCGCAGCAACATGAACTGATATTCTTAGACTTCCTTGAGGAATATTTTTACTGATTTCCCTCTCAGTGTGAGGAGGGAATATACAACAGACAAAAGAAGCTAATACATGAGCAAGCTTGGTAATACTATTTCACTGAAGCTAAGATAAAAGTATCTTTAAAACTGAAATGTAAGAAATACTTTCAGACATCAGGATATTAGCTTACTGCTTTAAGATAAGGTCAGGTTTATTTAAAACTTTGAAGGAGAAAATGCTTTCATCTTGTCTGAGTGGTTCTGTGTTGTATCTTAATGGAAAAATAATTACCTTCTGAAATGTAAAGTAAGTGCAGAGTAAGTACAGAGATTTTGAGCAATAGTGGCAAGACATAAATGTCTTGAACCTCAGAGAATTTTCTCTCTCTTATTTGATCATAAAGAATTGCCTTTTCATATAGATAATATCATTGGAAACCTTGAAACCCACAGACTGAAAGTTCAGCTGTGGAAAGAGTGAATACTAAAATGCTTACAATAAATATGATTGATTTTCTTTATTATGTTGGAAGGTATTTTCCCCTCTTTGTTTGACCATGGCTATGAGAAGGTACAAAACAGTTTGAACTGATAAAATCACTAATTGCTGAGCTGATTAATGAAAGGATGCCAGAGAATTTAGAATACAGAAAGCAGATTGTTTTCTTAGAGAGCCTTTCTAATTGATGGGGACTAAGTCTGAAAGAGAAGCCAGATTTAGTGTCTTGCTTGTGTGTTTTTCCATTTCCCTACATCTACATCAGGCCTCCAGACAAAAACAGTGCACCACAGAGTCAGCTGGAACATGCTGCCCTTCTGGGCAGTGCTCTCGCTGGGTTTAAACAGTTGAAATCAGCCTTGAGCGACTGGCCAATGTTTGCAGTAAAAGATCTCTTCCGGTAGATTGTCCCGTAGTGTGGCAGAAGGGTAAGATCCATAAGTCTATTCTAGTATTTTGAAAATTCATTAAAAGAATGGCATTATTATTTTTAATATGCCTACCAGGGCTGAGTTAGATTTTTAAAAATATAATAACTGGCCTTATTCTTTCTTATCTTTCCTCTTTGAAATGGTAGTTATTCAGAATGTAGAGAGTCCCGGGATGGTCTCAGAGAATGGGACTACTCCAACTTTAAAATCAGGAATACAACTAAAAATAAACTCCCTCAGACAAGACTCCTTCAGACAAAAGACCGTCCCTGATAGCTCAGTTGGTAAAGAATCTGTAGCAATGCCGGAGAATCCGGTTTGATTCCTGGGTCGGGAAGATTCACTGGGGAAGGGAGCGGCTACTCACTCCAGTATTCTTGGGCTTCCCTTGTGGCTCAGCTGGTAAAGAATGTGCCTGGAATGTGGGAGACTTGCGTTTGATCCCTGGGTTGGGAAGATCCCCTGGAGAAGGGAATGGCTACCCACTCCAGTATTCTGGCCTGGAGAATTCTATGGATTGTATAGTCCATGGGGTCACAAAGAGTTGGACACGACTGAGCGACTTTCACTTTCAGACTAGAGAACCTCAAAGAAAGTTTCAGATAGTGAGTTTTCCTAAGTCACATGACTCATAAAGTGAAAACCTGAAAAATGATAATAAGAATTCTTAGTTAGAAATGGCCCAGTTTTCTACCCTGCTATATAGTTCATGGTATCGCAAAGAGTTGGACATGACTGAGGGACTGAACTGCACTGATAGTTTCCGTCTGCTGGCAGATGATAAAAAAGGGCCTCATTCTAACTTCAGAAAAGGCAATGGCACCCCACTCCAGTATTCTTGCCTGGAAAATCCCATGGACGGAGAAGCCTGGTGGGATATAGTCCATGGGGTCTCAAAGAGTCGGACATGACTGAGTGACTTCACTTTCATGCACTGGAGAAGGAAATGGCAACCCACTCCAGTATTCTTGCCTGGAGAATCTCAGGGACAGAGGAGCCTGGTGGGCTGCCGTCTATGGGGTTGCCCAGACTCGGACACGACTGAAGCGACTTAGAAGCAGCAGAAGCAGCATTCTAACTTAATCTAAGTGCACTTAATAGCATTACTTACTAAGTTTTTAGGTATCACTTTTTATTTTCAAATCACTTTTTCCACACAAAGTAATTGGTATTACACAGTTATTTTGATAGCAACACGAGGGCGAGGATATATGATGACAGCTTCCCTTAATGCCTTTTTTATGACTAAAGGGCAAGACAGTGGAACAGTTGAAAGTTAGCATCTTAAGGAATGGACAGACATGATCAAATTGTCTTTTTTATCCCTCAACGTATCATCTAAAAGTAATTTTAAATATTTTGTTACCAATCCTCAAAGTCATTGAGAATATTTAAAACAAATCATTTATTTTATCAGTTCTTTCCATCCCCTAGCTTGATATTTTAAAAACTTTTTCATCATAACCAATCATTTTCTTTTCTGTCTTCAAGAAGTGAGGAACACATTTTTATCTACCAGGTAATTTGATTTCAAGGAAATGGCTTTACTTTCACCTTTTGCTTGGGCATTCTCAGGAACTCTGGCATTCTACAGTTTAACCAGAAATGAGTTACATCTTGGTTTAGAAACAAAGTGTGAATTGTTTGAACCTCCATTATGTAAGACTACGGGTCCATAAATGTCACTTGCTGTACTTTGGCCACCTCGTGAGAAGAGTTGACTCTTTGGAAAAGACCCTGATGCTGGGAGGAATTGTGGGCAGGAGAAAGGGATGACAAAGGATGAGATGGCGGGATGGCATCACTGACTCGATGCACATGAGTTTGAGTAAACTTCAGGAGCTGGTGATGGACAGGGAGGCCTGGCGTGCTGCGATTCATGGGGTCGCAAAGAGTCGGACATGACTGAGGGACTGAACTGAACTGAACTGAACCTCCAGATTAAAATCTTAAAGCAATACTTTAAATACAAGGACAGAATGTACTTCTTTATATGTCTTTCTTTAAAGCCTTAAAACTGAAGATACCTGGATGTAATGTGGAAACACATGACAAAGCAATTTTCAGGGTAGAAATACTTTATTTTGATTGTACTGTAATGCCATTATGGAATGTCCATGATTTGAAGATATAATTATACTGCTCTGTAGTATACTTCATGTGTTATACTACTGCTTTATTAAGTCAAGTTATAATAACTCTTAGCATTTTCTGTAAACAAAGGGAATTGTTTCATTGAGGATGCTCCTAATAAGGACATTATCCTCAGATTTTATACTGCTGGTACTTCTAGTAAAGTAGCAGGATTAATGTAGCAAGTGATCAGCAAACTTTATGCTCCTAAATTAATTGCTCCTCAGTGAGGCTCAAAGGGGCTTCCCTAGTGGCTCAGTGGTAAAGAATCTGCCTGCAATGCAGGAGACACAGGAGACTTGGATTCTATCTCTGAGTCAGGAAGATCCCCTGGAGAAGGAAATGGCAACCCACTCCAGTGTTCTTGCCGGGAAAATCCCATGGATAGAGGAGCTTTGTGGTCTACAGTCCACAGGGTTACAAAGAGTTGAACATGACCAAGTGACTGCACGTGCGTGTAGCCAATGAGGCGCAATGAATGTAATTGGTGATGGAAAGAACTTCAAATCAGATAATAGAAAAAACCTGGCATACATACAGCAGTGTGGCTTAGTGGAAGAGAAAGACTGTTGTTTGCTGTTAAGTTGCTA
Organism: Aepyceros melampus; assembly: GCA_006408695.1. Lineage (NCBI taxonomy): Eukaryota > Metazoa > Chordata > Mammalia > Artiodactyla > Bovidae > Aepyceros > Aepyceros melampus. Next base: position 54,002 of record SJXQ01006448.1, read on the forward strand.
AGTTGTATCTGACTCTTTGCAACTCCATGGACTGCAGCATGCCAAGCTTCCCTGTTCTTTACTATTTCCCTCAGTTTGCTCACATTCATGTCCATTGGATCAGTGATGCCATCCAACCATCTCATCCTCCGTCTCCTTCTCCTCCTGCCCTCAATCTTTCCCAGCATCAGGGTCTTTTCCAGTGAGTCAGCTCTTCACTTCAGGTGGCCAAATACTAGAGCTTCAGCTTCAATATCAGTCTTTCCAATGCATATTCAGGGTTGATTTCTTTTAAGATTGATCTCCTTGCAGTCCAAGGGACTCTCAAGAGTCTTCTCCAACACCACAATTTGAAAGCATCAATTCTTTGGTGCTCAGCCTTCTTCATGGTCCAACTCTCACATCCATACATGACTACTGGAAAAACCATAGCTTTAGCTATACAGACCTGTGTCGGTAAAGTGATGTCTCAGCTTTTTAATATACCACCTAGGTTGGTTATAGCTTTTCTTCCAGGGAGCAAACATCTTTTAATTTTGTAGAAAAGAAAGATGCAGTAGTACAAATGAAAAGCTCACAGCTAATCAGGATGGCACTCAGTCTCTTCTCTATCCTCAATTAGCCACATGACCTAGTGTGGTATGGCTTTTGGACTATTTCCTATCAGTAAATCTGTGATATCTACCCACTAAAGGGGATTACAAGATAAGGGCATGGTTTGATACCTGGTAGTGGAAGGGATTAAAAAAACTTTAATAATACTTTTAAGTAATCCATAGACTGAGGGAGATTACATGATAGGGGATGAACAAGATACAACAGTCCAGGTGAATTCTAGGCTGAGTGGAGAAGTAGACCATTTTGGCCCTTAGCAGTCCTTTTGTCGAAGGCAATGGCAACCCACTCCAGTGGGTTTTCCTGTGGACAGGAAAACCCCATGGACAGAGGAGCCTGGTAGGCTGCAGTCCATGGGGTCACTAAGAGTCTGACACAACTGAGCAACTTCACTTTCACTTTTCACTTTCATGCACTGGAGCAGGAAATGGCAACCCACTCCAGTGTTCTTGCCTGGAGAATCCCAGAGATGGGGGAGCCTGGTGGGCTGCCGTCTCTGAGGTCGCACAGAGTCGGACAGAACTGAAGCGACTTAGCAGCAGCAGCAGCAGCAGCAGTCCTTTTGTGTTTCACAACATTTCACAGCACACTCTTTGGTGAATTATTCTTCTGCCTGGAGCTCTGTGAGGTCCCCTTTCTAAAAGTCTCCTTTGCATTATCAGAGCCCCTTCTTTTTTCCTTAGAAATTGTATTCTGATTGGCATTGACTAGTAGAAACTTGGCATCAAAACTCAGTTAAACTCATTTACTTTAAGAAGTAGAAACTAAAAAGAGAAGCCCAAACTCAGGTTCAGCTGCTCACCAATTGAAAGTCAATACTTGAGAGACAAGCGCTGGCAGGAAAGGAAGTGCCTTATTCAGGAAGCCTGCATCCTGGCGTAGAAGGTAGACTTGTGTTCCAGAACCAACTCCAAAGATTCTGCTTGGCCTTGAAAGTTTTTAAAGGGAAAAAGGAGACATAATCTCATTTAATCATTGAGATAGGGGGTCAGATTCATCACTATCTCCCACTGCGTGCAGACTCGTGGACTCCTTGTGATCTTTCTTTAGATGCTGTCTTGTTCACATAGTAGCTTGAGGGATTACGGAAGGGGAAGCTGGGGAAAAGATCTAGTTCGCTGTTAATTACTTACCTTTCATTTCTATTTCTTTGATCTAAGAAAAGAATCAACAGATTAGACAAGGCACTGTGTGATCAAAGGATTTGGAAGGTGTGCTTGACCAGGAGATGAGTAGAGCATGGGAAAGCCTGGTTTAAAGGTTAGTTACAATATAGCTTTTCTAAAGTGACAAGACAAAAGGGGCCTCCTGCAGAGAGTGGCTTCCTGCAAAGAGCTATTTCCTGCCAAGAGATGCTTACATGGGCATTGATTAACACAAAGCATATGCATCATTTGTAATAGGAACTTTAAGAATCATTTGAGAAAGCAGGTGAAAGTTTTGCAATCCCAAATTACCTTGTTGCTGGAGATTTCTCATTTGATTTCTTCAGATCTATTATTGTTGGGCTTCATGAATAGAGGTGGAGAGGTTGGGAAGGTTCCTCAAATCCTGATATTTTATACAAACTTTTGTGTGTACACATCTTTTTGATGGCGAGGGTCTACAGCTTTCATCAGATTGCCAAAGGAACATTTGATCTCCCAAATTTTGAGAAAATTAAAGTGTTAGTTGCTCCGTTGTGTCCAACTCTTTGTAATCCTATGGATCGTAGCCCGCCAGGCTCATCTGCCCATGGGATTCTCCAGGCAGGAATACTGGAATGTATAGACATTCCCTTCTCCAGGGAATCTTTCCAATCTAGGGATTGAACCTGGGTCTCCTGCATTGCAGGTGAAATTATTTACTGTCTGAGCCACCAGGGAATGGTTTAACTCTCTAGAGTATAGGAGAGCCTTGCTCTTAGTAATGTATTCTAGTGTCTTGCTACTCAAAGTGTGATCATCACCAAAGAGCATCACCAGCCACAACTGGGGATTGTTAGAAATGCAGCATCTTAGATTTTCTGAATGAATACCTGCATTTTAACACCAGTTTCTAGGTGACTGTTTTGCTTATCACAATATGAGAAGCCCTGTTCCAGTGGTCAAGGATCAGGTCTGAATTTGTACTCTGGCTCTGCCAAACACGAGTTGTCCTGAGCTTGGATCTTTAATATTGTGTGCTATATAACATTAAACTAAACTCAGAGTTTTAAATGCTTGGGCTACAATCCAGAGATTGACAACAATCAGTTGTTGACTTTTGCCAAATCCTTGAATCTGCACAGGTGTCTGTTTCTTAGTCTGTAAAATAAAGAAGTAGATAAGTCCTCTTTCAGTTCTGAATTCTGGAGTTTACCTTTTGTTTCCCACCCATGTGTTTTGTTACCGTTCAGACGGTAAAGAAGTGCAACGTGGGAGACCTGGGTTGGATCCCTGGGTTGGGAAGATATCCTGGAGGAGGGCGTGGCAACCCCCTCCAGTATTCTTGCCTGGAGAATCCCATGGACAGAGGAGCCCGGCAGGCTACATTCCATGGGGTCGCAAAGAGTCGAGCACGACTGAAGCAACTTAGCACGCACAAAGCACAACCATGTTAAGACATATGTTTCGTAGTGAAATAGCTACGAAATATGTTAAATTAAGCTATTCACATGTCAATTGCAGTTGCTGTTTTAGTCGCTAAATTGTGTCTAAGTTAGCTCTTCCCGTTTAGTTTATTAAGTGTATTATATTAAGTGTCTTGATTAAGTGTATTATATTAAGTGTGTGATGTATATTAAGTGTATTGAGCTACAGTTCTGCCTCTCAGAATCATTGCCTTTACTAATTCGGAAATATATATATTCATATATATGTATACATATATTTATATAAAGCAAATTAAATTCTTCCAACCAAAATAGTAAGGCTGTTTCCAAGTTAGTGACTAGTAAGTTAGCTTGCCATTTCCAGCACAGCCAACAATACAAATACTGTGACTCTCATGCGGAGAAAGAACTTTTAAAATAATCTTAAAATGAGAGAGGACATAAGACTCCTGTGTTACAGAAAAAAGGACTTCATTATTCACAGCACAGCAACCCCCATAAGTATCAGCATATTCATGTCAGTTCCCCTTGACACTCAGGTTCACAGAGGCAAAGCCGAGAGTTGCAGATGAATGCCTGCACAGTGGGTCATGTTACAGGAAAAGAACCCTGAGCTTATAGAATCTGAATCTTCTGCAGTGGGCAGGATGCATGCTGTCTTTGGCTCCAGAGTTATTTTCGGTAATAAATTTGTCTATCGTTTGCTACAGAAAAAGAGGCAGTTTCATATTCTAAGGTGTTTTCTACGCAAACACTCTTGACAAGATAGTGAGGAACAGAGTGCAGTCAAGGATTAGTTTAATAAGAAGTGCAAGAATCCTAGTGATCCCTGAGCATTGTATTACAAGGGTGTTAGCTCTTAATGCTGGATAATAAACAGATCAGAAACATTTTCAGGAGCCGTTCTATTAAAACAACCTGTCTTAAGCTGTATGAAGTTACAACATCCCTCTTTGTGTGAGGCAGAAATTTGGGTTTGAGGTCAAATTGGAAATCTTTCACCTTGGGGCACAAATATATTGTCTCAGCCAAATGTGAAAGAAAACTGCCATCTAACCATGGAGGGCATAGTGGTGAGAAGTTTGTGGCAGAGCAGCTGTGTCTTTTGGAGCCTGTGAGTCTATAGGAACTCACAGGTCTTTCTGACAAAAGACAACAGAATCATTTTTCTTGCTTGTAGGGTTTTGCTGCTCATCTAGTGTCTTCTTGCCTGGACAGTCCCATGGGCAGTGAAGCCTGGCGGGCTGTAGTCTATGGGGTCGCAGAGTCGGACGTGACTAAACACGCACGGTCCTCTCATGCTCCTAGCACTAGGTCATCAAGAACAGGATAACAGCCAATCGACCTGGACTTCTAGCTGTGAATCTTGGCAGAGCTTCAAGTCCTGGCCACCCCACTCTCAACCATTCTAGACCAGTCGAAACATAAGTAAGCCAATGGTTTGGGCATGAGCTGGACCTTGAGAGTAGCAGATGTTTGCTCAGCTCCTGTTTGGCTACTTTAGGCCCAGGAAGAAGAACCCAGCATTTTAGCCAGCTACTTATATCTCCAGAATCCCACGTATTATTGTGATTCATATTGTTTCCTGTCATGTGTCCTAATTAAAAATTTTTAAGCTACGCTTGAGGTGGAAGAAAAGTCTGATTGCAGATTTTTTGGTAAGTTTTCACTCTAAGTGTTTTGGTGGGAGAAGGGGTTAGTGAGGTGTTTTCTAAGTGTCAGGTTGTATCATCATAATATGAGTTTAATTTTTAACCTCATGTATTAAAATAATACTATTCTCCCTGTGTCTTGTGAGAAATCAACTAAAGTTTTTTTTTTCTTTTTTCTTTGCTCAGTTACTTACAATGCATCTTTAGATGCTATTATTTCCAGTACAACCAGCAATATAAACACTCTGGTGCTGGCCTGGAGAGAGAAATCTAAAAAGCACCTTAAAATGACATCCTTCAACATTGCCCAGGGCATTCATGCTTTTGATTACCACTCTCAGCTCAATTTAATTGGTATGTAAAATAAATCACAATAACTATGAGGGACTCCTGAATAGTCTGCTATGCATATTTGCATGCATGGGGCCTCTTCACCTTGTTGCTTTTATTGCCAGAGAGACCAGCTCGAGCAGCTCACATTTTATTACCTGAGAATGTCTGATAATGATGCATTAAGATGTGCAGCATATATGAACTACATTGGGGTGAAAATATGAGGAAGTGCTCCAATGCTTTAATGAGCCTTTTTCTCAGAATTGGTGGGGAATGTAAAATGACATAGAGAAAGAAGACTATTTGTGCAGTATCTGCCTTCTGCCATCTTCTTAGCATAACCAAATGCTCAACCCAAACAATGGGGAAAGAAATGGCAACCCCCTCCAGTATTCTTGCCTGGGGAATCCCATGGACAGAGGAGTCTGGCAGGCCACAGTCTATGGGGTTGCAAACAGATGGACATGGCTGAGTGACTATCACTCACTCACTCTACCCAAATACATCATTTTCCTCATTCATGTGCACACACACACACATACACTCAGTAGAGAAATGTAAAATGTATAACATTTTCTAATTACCTTTCAGAATATAACTCTGATGCTTTTTGAAAATTTTCAAACTTGTCCTTTAGCATACTAAGGGAATTTTTAAAAGTAAATTTTCATTGGAGTACATTTGCTTTACAATATTGTATTAGTTTCTGCTGTATAGCAAAATGAATTATCTATAACATATAGATATATCCTCTCTTCTTTGGATTTCCTTTCCATTTAGGTCACTGAGAACACTGAGTCGAGTTCCCTCTGCTATGCAGTAGGTTCTCGTTAGTTATCTATCATACACAAAGTAGTGTATATATGTCATTCCCAACCTCCCAGTTCATTCCACACCCCCCTTCCCCACCTGCTGTCCATACATTTGTTCTCTACACCTGTGTCTCTATTTGTACTTTGCAAACGGGTTCATCTGTACCATTTTTCTAGAGTCCACATATATGTTAATATATACAATATATATTTTTTCTTTTTTACTTACTCTGTATGATAGCCTCTAGGTCCATCCACATCTCTGCAAATGGCATAATTTCATTCCTTTAATGGCTGAGAAATATTCCACTGTATACATGTGCCACATCTTTATTCACTCCTCTGTTGAAGGACATTTAGAGGAGAGTTCTTTTTTTTCTATGTAAATTTCAGCTTAGGAAATAAGCAATAAAGAGTTTCACGTGTTGTCTATTTAAATAAATTTTAGACATTTTGAAAGCTGATGATTTGATTTATATGATATTAGTTCAAATATGAAAAGTGAGGTGTTATTTTTAAAATTGATAGGGTAGTTACAGAGAATGAATTCACATGGCCTACAGAAGGGGTCTTATTGACCCTCTTTCAAAAGCTGTCATTCATATAAAGAGTATTGAATATCAGCTAAGGGGCTGAATCTCTAAAATTCCCAACAATCGTAGCTGCCACTCATGATAAAAGAGACTGACTTTGAATTCAGGGATATGTGAACAGCAAACTTTCAAGGAGGATTGTAGATTTATTAGAGAAAGCTGGAGGAGTTAGTGAATTGGGCTTAAAAGGACTCAAATAACCAGTGCATTGATTCATATTATTTCAGCCCCTTTGTACTGGTCTCTAACATGTACCTGGCCCAGTGCTGGAATTACATGTTACTGTATGCAGGAATACTCAGGGTGAAATTTATCACTTACTAATTTCATACTATGGAGTAAAGACTTGAAACAAAAGTACATTCAGTTCCTCTTATTTCTGGGCTGCTGCTGCTGCGGTCGCTTCAGTCGTGTCCGACTCTGTGCGACCCCAGAGACGGCAGCCCATGAGGCTCCCCCATCCCTGGGATTCTCCAGGCAAGAACAGTGGAGTGGGTTGCCATTTCCTTCTCCAAAGCATGAAAGTGAAAAGTGAAAGTGAAGTTGCTCAGTCGTGTTCAACTCTTAGCGACCCCATGGACTGCAGCCCACCAGGCTCCTCCGTCCATGGGATTTTCCAGGCAAGAGTGCTGGAGTGGGGTGCCATTGCCTTCTCCACTTATTTCTGTAACCTTGGGTTATTAATCCAAATAGGGGTGTGACATTTATGGTGACTCCATAAATGTGAATAGATTCAGCTCTGCAGTTGGCCCTAAACATGGCAACAGCAGAGAGGGCTCCACTGAATTTCCTCAGAACTGAAGAAGCACAGGCACCGTGCTCCCAGTTTCTGATGCACTCTCTGAATATAATTAATTTGTATTTTCTTTTAAAGCCTTATTCTCTCAATAGAGCAGGTCAAACATATATTTCTGCTGCTCATTTTCTTACAAATTCTCTATTATTTACATGACAGTGAAAAAATAATTGATTTCCTTATACTTTTTCATTAATTTGGAAACTTTAAATATTGTTTTAGTTCTCTCTTATTCCTGGGATAACTTTAATGTGATCTGCATTCCTAGGCTGTACAGGCTGGAGAGGGAAACACTGGGACTGAGAGGAAGAATTTTCTGTCCTCCTGCTTGGGCTGCTGGTGCCTTTTAAAGAAACTGTTGTCCTTTTACCCTTTGCAGACCCATCTCCCCTACCCCTTCCATTTCAACTACTTCCAGTGATAGAACTCATGCCCTATTAGCCAGACTGTTGCACAATGATAGAATTTTCCTTCCTTCAAAACAAAGGTGTATTAGTGCTGAGAAGGCTTTTATCAGCCTATGGTGATATAGTATGTGATATATCTCATTTCAAAAAGAAAGTGTTGTGGGGTATTCCTATTACTAAAAACATTTTTTTCTTTCTAATTCTGATTAGCAACTGCTGGCATTGACAATAAAGTTTGCCTTTGGAACCCCTATGTTGTCTCTAAGCCAGTTGGTGTCCTTTGGGGTCACTCAGCCAGTGTGATAGCTGTCCAGTTCTTTGCTGCAAGAAAACAACTTTTCAGCTTCTCCAGAGATAAAGTAAGTAACAGTGTACATTCAGTTTATTTAGTTCTGCCTCCCCAGTTCCTACCCAAATCTATCTTCGGTTTGAAATTCCTCTTAGAGATGGTATAGATTTTTAAAATATAGTGACTTACTACTATGGTTTGGAAATCTATATTTTAAAAAAAGGTATTGATGATAATTTAGGATAGTCCTGGGCAACTGGATGAGTTATTTCACTAAAAAAATTTTCAAACCATGTGCTCATAAATTAAATCCTTATTATTGAGGTTTCGATGATTTGTTTTAAAAATTTCCAAAGTATTCATTAACCCAATAAAAAAACAGAAATGGGAATGATAAGTGTTACTTTGATAAGATATGGATGAATAGAATCACAGATGTAGGGAATGGACTTGTGGACACAGTGGGGGTCAGAGGGGATGGGACGACTTGAGAGTGGCATTGACGTACATGCACTAACATGTGTGAAATAGACAGCTAGCTGGTGCTAGTGGAAAAGAACCCACCTGCCAGTGCAGGTAGATGTAAGAGATGTAGGTCCAATCCCTGGGTCAGGAAGATCCCATTGAGGAGGGTACTGCAACCCACTCCAATATTCTTGCCTGGAGGATCCCGTAGAGAGAGGAGCCTGGCAGGCTGCAGTCTATAGGATCGCACAGAGTCGGACACGACTGAAGTGACTCAGCATGCATGCAGTGGGAAGCTGGTGTGAACACATCTGTCTTCTGTGATGACCTAGAGGGGTGGGATGGAAGGGTGGGAGAGAGACTCAAGAGGGAAAGGACATGTGTGTGTATATATATATATATATATATATATATATATATATAGCTGATTCACGTTGTTGTACAGCAGAAACTAACACAACACTGCAAAGCAGTTACATTCAAATTAAAAAATATGGAATTGACACAATGAACCAGTGTTGCTTTGCTATTGAAGAGTCTCAGTAAGTTAAAAATCAAAGTTAATCTGCAGGTTATTACATTAAGAAATTTCAGTTAAATATGTCTGTCCATTCTATTTGATGATATTGATACATATTCTATATAGGGTGGAAAAAACATTGTACTAGAATCAGATAGTCCGGGTTATATCCTGACCACATTATTTACTACTTATATCTCCCAGGTAAATTTCTTGTCTCTAATAATCTAGTCATTTGTTCCCCTGTAAAGCTTCTGTTTTACATAATGCCTGACATAGATCCAGTAAATGTGATAGATTTCAAGAAACCTGATTGTGAGGAGAACACGGATAGGCTATAGACTTACTGGGGACAGCCTTTGAGAGTTTTTCAGACTTTTAATTTTATTCTGAAGTGATACATGTATATATGAAAATTAAATAGAATAAAATAGAAATTCACCTAAACTCCTTAGCCTCATGCATAAGGGGAAACAATGGAAACAGTGAGAGATTTTATTTTTGGGGGTTCCAAAATCACTGCAGATGGTGACAGCTGCCGTGAAATTAAAAGATGCTTGCTCCTTGGGAGAGAATATATGACCAGTCTAGACAGCATATTAAAAAGCAGAGACATTACCTTGACAACAAAGGTCCATCTGGTCAAAGCTATGGTTTTTCTAGTAGTCATGTATGGATGTAAGAGTTGAACTATAAAGGAAGCTGAGTGCCGAAGAATTGATGTTTTTGAACTGTAGTGTTAGAGAAGACGCTTGAGAGTCCCTTGGACTGCAAGGAGATCCAATCAGTCCATCATAAAGGAAATCGTCTTGAATATTCATTGGAAGGGCTGATGCTGAAGCTGAAGCTCCAATATTTTGGACACCTGATGCGAGGAGCTGACTCATTTGAAAAGACCCTGATGCTGGCAAAGATTGAAGGCAAGAGGAGAAGGGGACTACAGAGGATGACATGTTTGGGTGGCATCACCAACTCAATGGACATGAGTTTGAGTAAGATCTGGGAGTTGATGCAAGGAGGGAGGCCTGGCGTGCTGCAGCCCATGGGGTCACGAAGAGTCGGACAATGAGCGACTGAACTGAACTGATACATAAGTCCTGCCAAACTTGCTTATTTTAGTATGCTATGTATCAGACTGTAAATCTCCTTCACCACTGAACTACCAATTCCAGTTGATTCTGCCATCAAATATATTCATCAGCTTCAACTTTCTCTCAGCTGCCACAGCTCTCATCCAAAATCTCATCTTCTTTTGAATTATCTCATCCAAACCATAGCAAAGTTTTCCTAACATGTCTTCTTGCAAACTGGTCTCATTTCAGTCTGGCCTCCATCCTGCTAATTAAGTGGTTTGTAAGAAAAAATTTTCAACATCTTCTCTTACCCTCATTCTAAATATCAGCATGAAAATTCTTAAGCTTTTCTATAAAACTCGTTCTCAGACCAGGCCCAGCTCACTTCCTGCTTTTCTCTTCTGTTCATTTGATATTACAGCCTATCACACTTTGTTCCCACCATGCTGCCTCATGGTTCTGCTGCGTGCCTGCTCTCTGTCTTCAGTTCCCTCTTCTCCATGCTCGACTAGCAAAAGCCTGTTTATCCTTGAAGTTTCAGACTTTTTTGGAGTCTCTCATGCAGACCTAGGTGTTTGTTTCTCTGCACTCCCAGCACACCTGTGTCCCTTCTTAGAGCATGTGTTCTGTTGTACGGAAGTTGTTAGTTTGCTGTTTTAAGCTGGGTTGTATCTTTTCAGCTTGTGTATTGGTATCAGTCATAGTGCTTTGCACCTCGCAGTGTTTGTTCAGTGGTTATTTGCTGACAGTTTAAATGAAGACATATTACTGTGATTATCAAGTAACAAAGAAACTCAAAATGAAAACTTTTCTGATGCCTTAGACTTATTTAGTTGTTCTATTTCCTAAGATCTTTTAGCTCTAACTTCCATTATTGAATTTCACACAATCTGACAAGTATACTTGAAGATTGTATATGTCTATTGTATCTTTCACTAGATTTTGAGTGCTTAAAGGCAAAGATTATTTGTTGAATTTATTTCTTTGAATTTTTTTATTGATGTGTATTGTTGTTTATTTAGTCGCTAAGTCGTGTCTGACTCTGTGACCCTGTGTACTATAGCCTGCCAGTCTCCACTGTCCATGGGATTTCTCAGGCAAGAACACTGGAGTGGGTTGCCATTTTCTTCTCCAGGGCATCTTCCTGACCCAGGGATCGAATCTGTGTCTCCTGTATTTGCAGGTGGATTCTTTACCACTAAGCCACGTGGGAAGCCCATCATACACATAGTAGGTCCTTAATAAATCTTGGACAAGTAGGCAAATCTTTATCAGAGCTAAGTATGAAGGAAATAACAGATATTTTATCATTACAGAACTCCCTGAAAGGTGATATACCTTTAGAAGAAAGTGGAAAAAATTATTCTTAGAGTCAGAATTAATTGCATATAGCTCTCATTAATGTTAAGACTGCCTGGTCTCTTTCAAAGCAATTTTATCATCCTATTTTTGCTTTGACTTTTAAATCATTATGTTGTAATAAAGCTTGTCAAGCTGTCTTTCACATTAGTCTAAATCCATTTCATTTCGATAAATGCATAATAATCTTAGCCTGTATGTCTTCACCACAAACAACAGGTTTTCAGCTACCAGGTTAATCTTTGGCTTTATTGTCATAAAATTCTTCTGGATATTTTATAGGACTAGGGTTAATTTAGGGAACGGGAAAAATGAAAGAAAGCATTCTTTTTTCAAAAAGCCTTTGATTGAACCATATTTTGGCCTATGAATTGCTAATTAGAGGATTTTCAAATCAAAGCAATTTAGATCTAAATAATTCCTCCAATAATGACCTGAGACTTCAATTCTTTTTTGGAAAACTGCTCTACTGTGCTTTCCAGTGATGATTTAACAATAAATTTATCTGTAGAATTTAATATTATACTAAGCAATAGTCCAATTGCATTTTGTTTCTGAGTCTTAAATTGTCTCATAAAATGGTAATCACTGATTGATGGCACGGCCCTGCTGGGAACCAATAACTTGGTCATTTAGAGGAGGAATCACCATGGGAAGTAAAAGGATTTTCAAAGCCTCTGGGAAATACCTCTGCTGGGGGTTGACATTCCAACCAGGAAATCTGATTAGGCTTTTCTATTGCTCCTAACTCCTCTCTTAGGCTGCTCATCCTGATTTGGCCACCAGAATCAGATCAGTTTGTAACTTAACCTTTTGTTTGAGGTTTTGATTTTTTCCAGAATGTGGTTTCTATACTGTGGTCCCAAGGTTGGGAAGGAAAATACAAAGGCTCTTGTGCTGGTGACTAGCTCTTACTTGTCTGTCTTCCTTTCTATCCTGTATACCTTTTCTCCTCAAATTTCCTCAAAGCCAGTTTCATTTTGTTTAAATTGTATAAGTAAACAGATTAATGATCTTTTGTAGAAATTGCAAACGAGGAAGCAAGTTGGAAAAAAGCAAATATTCCTTTTCTTCACTCTCTTAAAATCAATTCCTCTTCTAAGAAATAGCTATTATTAACACTTGATCTGTATAGTCTCACATTTTTATCATATACTTACATATTGTCGTATTGATATATTGCATTATAATACGTGGTGATGTCATAATTTGTTATTTATGTACCATCTTATGTGTGTATACCAATTCAAAGTACTATTTATTATTACTTTCATATAAATGGCATCACGTGATATATATTTTTCTGCCACTTCCTTTTCCCTAAATAATATCTCCTGCAGATGTTTCATTATGAGTGTACATATACCTGATTTTTTTACCTGCTGCATAATAATTCATAGTATGGATGGTCAACCTTAACTATTCAATCACATGTTGATTTAAGAGATATTGTGTCTATGACACCTACACACACATGCACACACACATCTTTAAGACCACATAAGCTGATTTCTTTGTGATATGTTCCTAGAGATGAATTTCTAGAAATGATGCTATTGGGCCAACAGGGATTCAGTTCTTACAGAATGAGTTAGATCCAGAATTATTGTGCCAGTTGGTATGTTCATCAGAGCTGTGGAAAGGTGTTTGTTGCCCTGCACTCTTGGTAATGATGTGTGTGTGTTTGTGGTGTGCTCAGTCATGCCCGACTCTTTGAGACTCCATGGACTGTAGCCCTCCAGGCTCCTTTTTCCATGGAATTTTTCAGGCAAGAACACCGGAGTGGATAGTCATTTCCTACTCGAAGGGATCCTCCTAAGCCGATTGAACCCTCGCTTCTTGTGTCTCCGGGATTGGCAAGTGGATTTTTTTACCATTCTGCCACGTGAGAAGATCCTTTGGTAATGACAGATACCATTAATGTGCTCATTCTTTTGTGAATCTAATGGACAAAAAATTAGAATGAATTTCTTCAATTATTTACTGACCATTTCTATTTCTATTTTTTATGGTGCATTATCTGATCATGTCCTTCATTTTTTTCATGATTTTAAAAAATTTATTTATTTAAATTGGAGGATAATTGCTTTAAAATGTTGGATTGGTTTCTGTCTTACATCAACATGAATCAGCCATAGGTATACATATGTCCCCTCTCTCTTGAACCCTACCACCTCCCACCCCATCCCACCCCTTTAGGTTGTCATTGAACACCAACTTGAGCTTCCTGTGTCACAGCAAATTCCCACTATCTGTTTTACACATGGTAATGTATATATTTCAGTGATGCTCTCTTAATTCATTCTGTCCTCTCCTTCTCCCACTGTGCCCACAAGTCTGTTCTCTATGTCTGTGTCTCTTTTGCTGTCCTTTAAATTCTTTATCTTATTAACTAAACTCAGGACTATACTATCAGCAGTTGTAGTTTGAAAAATAAATTGATTATCCTTATTATATATGATCAAGTATTTTGCCTCTTTCAAACATACTGCTTTTAAGTTTGTTCATGTGAGTTTTAAAAAATTATTGTATTTATTTCTGTATTGGCTGAGCTGGATCTTCATTGCTACTTGCAGGCTTTCTCAGTTTGCAGTGTGAGGGCCTCTTACCACAATGGCTTCTCCTGTTACAGAGCACAGGCTCTAGAGCATGCAGGCTTCCATAGTTGTGGCATATGGGCTCAGTAGTTGTGGTGTAAGAGCTTAGCTGTTCCTCCACATGTGGGATCTTCCCAGGCCAGGGACTGAACCAGCGTCCCCTGCATTGCAAGGCGGATTCTTAACCACAGGATCACCAGGGAAGACCTGTTTATATGATTTTTATCATTCAAAAGTTTTAAGTTTTTGTAAAACTGAGTCTAAGAAATGATTTTCTTTATGGCTCTGGATTTTGTATCTAGCTTAAGAATGTGTTCCACACTTCATATTTATAGAGGTGTTCTCTTTTGGTTTCAGCTAATACTTTTTCTATTATTGATTTTTTTTTGCATTTAATTTTGCAGTGTATTTTTGTGTAAAATTTTTTGTTCTACAAATGGGTATCCAAGAGGTTTTTGAATAATTGTTTTGAATAATTTGTTCCCTCGTGGCTCAGATGGTAAAGAGTATGCCTGCAGCGTGGGAGACCCAGGTTCGATCCTTGGGTCCAGAAAATCCCCTGGAGAAGGACATGGCAACCCATTCCCGTATTCTTGCCTGGAAAATCACATGGACGGAGGAGCCTGGCTGGCTACAGTCCATGGGGTCGAAAAGAGTCCGACACGACTGTGACTTCACTTTCACTTACTGGTTTCAAATTCCATTGCTATTATTTGAATTTCCATGTATACACGAATTTGTTCCTGGATGCTTTATTCTTTCCATTACTCTGTCTTTTCTTGCATGCATATGCCACCATTTTAACCAGCATAGTTTTCTGTATGCTCTGATACCTGGCAGAGAAATTCCTACTTCTGTTTTTCTATTTTAATTTTAACAACCCTCCTCATTCCAATCCCAAAGAAAGGCAATGCCAAAGAATGCTCAAACTACCGCACAATTGCACTCATCTCACACGCTAGTAAAGTAATGCTCAAAATTCTCCAAGCCAGGCTTCAACAATACATGAAACATGAACTTCCAGATGTTCAAGCTGGTTTTAGAAAAGACAGAGGAACCAGAGATCAAATTGCCAACATCTGCTGGATCATGGTAAAAGCAAGAGAGTTCCAGGAAAACATCTATTTCTGCTTTATTGACTACGCCAAAGCCTTTGACTGTGTGGGATCACAATAAACTGTGGAAAACTCTTCAAGAGATAGGAATATCAGACCACTTGACCTGCCTCTTGAGAAACTTGTATGCAGGTCACGAAGCAACAGTTAGAACTAGACGTGGAACAACAGACTGGTTCCAAATAGGAAAAGAAGTACATCAAGGCTGTATATTGTCACCCTGCTTATTTAACTTATACACAGAGTACATCATGGGAAACACTGGGCTGGAAGAAGCACAAGCTGGAATCAAGATTGCCGGGAGAAATATCAATAACCTCAGATATGCAGATGACACCACTCTTATGGCAGAAAGTGAAGAAGAGGGGAGTGAAAAGATTGGCTTAAAGCTCAACATTCAGAAAATGAAGATCATGGCATCTGATCCTATCACTTCATGGCAAATAGATGGGTAAACAGTGGAAACAGTGGCTGATTTTATGTTGTGGGGCTCCAAAATCACTGCAGATGGTGATTGCAGCCATGAAATTAAAAGATGCTTACTCCTTGGAAGGAAAGTTGTGACCAATCTAGATAGCATATTAAAAAGCAGAGACATTACTTTGTCAACAAAGGTCTGTCTAGTCAAGGCTATGGTTTTTCCAGTGGTCATGTATGGATGTGAGAGTTGGACTATAAAGAAAGCTGAGTGCCAAAAAATTGATGCTTTTAAACTGTGGTGTTGGAGAATACTCTTGAGAGTCCCTTGGACTGCAAGGAGATCCAACCAGTCCATCCTAAAGGAGATCAGTCCTGGTGTTCATTGGAAGGACTGATGTTGAAGCTGAAACTCCAATATTTTGGCTACCTCATGTGAAGGGCTGACTTATTTGAAAAGACCCTGATGCTGGGAAAGATTGAGGGCAGGAGGAGAAGGGAACGATAGGATGAGATGGTTGGATGGTATCACCAACTCAATGGACATGGGTTTGGGTGGACTCTGGGAGTTGGTGATGGACAGGGAGGCCTGGCGTGCTGCGGTTCATGGGGTCTCAAAGAGTTGGACACAACTGAGTGACTGAACTGAACTGAACTGGCATTTTATCTTTCTAAGTAAATGTTAGGATCAGTATTCATGTTCCATGAAAAATTACATTAATTTTTGAATTGGATTTCCCTTGAATTTGAATGTGACATCTTTAAAATATTGAGATAACATATTCTGTATTTTACTTTTTGATTCTTTTAATGGTCTTTCCAGAAAAATTGTATACTAAGTTTCCATTCCTTGTTGAGGTTTTTCCTCCACATTTCAGAAGGCATCTTGTCATATTCTTGACTTTTATGGGGGTGTTTATAATGGGATATGCCCACTTTCTATATAACCTATGCATTTTGTTGTTAAATGTAACAATTCTTTTTTCTAAAACATTTTTAACTGCCTGTTAATTGTATATATTCTTTTGTTGTTTGCTCATTTAGGGGATTTTGACTTTTAGCTCTTTAATTTCATGTTAATTATGCAGTTTCTTATCAGATAATTTTAATACCTGAAGTCATTGGAGAACCAAATTTGATATTTGCTGTTCTGGTGATTCTCCCACATGGTGACATGTTTCGTTTTTATATCTGGTTATTCTTTATTGTTACCTCGTTTTTGGTTGTTGCTAAACTATAGACATTCTGAAGAATGAAATTGAAAATGTTTTCCTCCAGAGAAGATTTGTGTTTGTTTCTGCAATATAGAAATAAAGAAAGCTATTGTCCTGAGGCTACTGCATTTTCCTTTTTCGTTGTCCTTTTAATTGAACAATCTTGCTTCAGTGCCTCCGTTGTCTGCTGGTCCAAAGCTTAGGCTCCTGGTTATGTTCTCTTCATGTATGCCTATTATTCACTGTCTCCATATTAAGTTTGCTTCTTATACCTCTTTCTTCTTTTGGACCTGTGGAGATTGTCTTCAATCCCTGAAGATCCAGCAAGGCGACAGAAATTATGTTTTAGTCAGAGCTGCTTTTCTTTGAATCAGGAAAGTCCCCTACAAAAACCTAGTCTGCAGTAATACTTGAACCAGATTTCCCTTATTTTAGTTGGTTTTCACTTACTTTCTTCAAAAAAGGTTGTTAGTATAAATATTGAGCTTAAAAAAGAAAGAAGTTTAAAGTGTTTATGTTTACTTCGTGAAATAAAAAAGAGACAGTAGTCTTTGAAACACAAAGTTTGAAAACTTATGTTTAAAGCCTGGGGAAAAAAAACTGGTTATGTTTTTCAGTGTTATGTGAGTAATGATAATAGCCAAAAAATCAATTTAACTGAAATTTTAAAATCCCCCAAATGAACTTTTGTTCTGAAAAGAGAAAGCTTTTGAAACAAAATGTTGATGTTAGTTAAATTTATTGCCGAACTTGAACTGGGAAATTAGTGAGATTTTTTTCAAAACAATGCATAGTGTTAAGAAGCATTTTGACTTTTTCAAGGTCAGTGATAGAATACCAAACAGACACACAATAGAAATCTGTGTCTTAGAGCTGTATGTCTTCTCTCATTTTTATTGAAAATGATGAAAAAAATAGATGATAATGGCTGTGGTAACAATTTAAGGGTGAATAGCACAAGAGATTTTAATTTCCAACTAATATCTTAAATTAGATCTCATCCTAGGGGGGGAAATGGCAAAAATATTTCTTAAAAGAAGATCTGTTATATAAGTTAAAGATAAAAACAGTAACTGAGGTGTTCAGTAGAATACTTTTGCTAGTATATATCATGTCAAACAAAATTGCCTCTAAACATTCACTGATTATGCCTTTGTGGATTATCCCAAGGCTTAAATTCTAAATAAATAGACTTGTTAATACATAAGGTGTATTCAGAAGAGCCAGTGCCCTCAGTTCCTGTTATCCTATTATCTGCAATCCATTTTAGTGGATTATCCTGGAGAGCTGAGCTGCTGCACTGCTGTCTTCAAAATCCCCTAGTGCTATATTCTCTCTCTGTCTCTCTTTCTTATTGTCATTTTATATCTATGCCCTGCAGGATGGCAGGACTTAGTAGCAAATGTTGGAGGCAGTCAAACAAGTCTCATTTAGATACAGCTGTCTGAGGTCTGTCTCCTACTTTTTTCTCACTTTTCTATCATTATTAGGAAACTTTACAGTTTTTCCCCTAACCACTTTGAATTAAATTTGAACATGTTGCCAATATGTAAATAATACTGATTTGGTTTTAAAAAGTGCACTGAAAACAGATTATATATCCATCCATACATCTATTTGTGCACCCACTCTTCCATGAAGTTACCCGCTTAATAAATCTAATATTTATAGGATAAAAAATGTTTTCTTTATTTATTTATTATAGTTTTATTAGGCTTCCCCAGTGGCTTGGCAATAAAGAATCCACCTCAAATGCCCAAGCCACAGGAGATGCGGGTTCGATACCTGGGTCAGGAAGATGCACTGGAGGAGAGCATGGTAACCCACTCCTGTATGCTTGCCTGGGAAATCCCATGGACAGAGGAGCCTGGTGGGCTCTGGTCCATAGGGTTGCAAACGTTATAGTTTTGTTACGCTTGTGTGAAATGATTCTGCCCATTGCCAGCAGGGAGCAGGAAGAAATTCCTCAGTAAAATTAGACTACATTTCTTTACCCCAATTTTCACAATACCTTTTCTTGAAACTGCTTCCATTTTGTTATTTTGGAACCTATAGATAATGGATTGAGCAATTTCAGTACATTCCAAAAAAACTGGCAAAATTTCAAAGCTGGCAGGGGCCCATTCTGTATAAAGATAAGGAAATGGAAAGGTAATATAATACACCTAACTGACAGACCTGAGTAGTATTAAAATGAGGATCAGATGTCTGGAGTCTCCATCTTTGATTCTAGTGCTAGTTATGATTTGTATGGGATTTGCTTTCATAATCCTGCATTATTAGATGGTAATAAGATAAAGATTAAGTAGAAAGAAGTCTCCATCATTATGTGAAAAGCTAAATTCTGCCTTGATATAAAATCACAAGCTTGGATATTTATTCCTCCTAATACTATAAAAATGGAGGTGAAATAAAGAGCCATGTATAAATCATTTCCAGGACTAGACTTAGTAAGTCTGTGTTTGGACAAGCATCACAAGTTCTCAGGTATCTTGATGAAAATAGAAAGTACAGTTTAGATGAGAATTTATGGAAAATATAAATTAAAAAATAATCATTTACTCAATGATAATTTTTAAGACTGGGTGTTTGTCCATTTCTTTATTTTCCCTACTAAGAATAAAGGAACCATCTCTAAGGTATTTGGAATGTAAAATGATATTAAATATACTCCTTTCTGAAATGTGACATAATTCTCTTCCAGAAGTCAACATGAACATAAAAAAGAGAAAAATCAAGAATTCTCAAATAATAAATAGTTATTTAAGTGACATTTTGCAACGAAAATAGAATTAATGTGAGATATTTTTTCATGATTAAAGAGATATAGGCTGATTAGGGGAGCACAGTTATCTGGCTTTTAAAGCTAAGCCACATGATATTACTTATTTAACTTATATACAGAGTACATCATGAGACACGCTGGGCTGCAGGAAGCACAAGCTGGGATCAAGACTGCCGGGAGAAATATCAATAACCTCAAATATGTATATGACACCACCCTTATGGCAGAAAGTGAAGAAGAACTAAAGAGCCTCTTGATGAAAGTGAAAGAGGAGAACGAAAAAGTTGGCTTAAAGCTCAAAATTCAGAAAACTAATATCAAAGCATCTGGTCCCATCACCTCATGGCAAATAGATGGAGAAACAGTGGAAACAGTGGCTGACTTTATTTTTCTGGGCTCCAAAATCACTGCAGTTGGTGATTGCAGCCATGAAATTAAAAGACACTTACTCCTTGGAAGGAAAGTTTGACCAACTACATAGCATATTCAAAAGCAGAGACATTACTTTGTCAACAAAGGTCCGTCTAGTCAAGGCTATGGTTTCTCCAGCAGTTATGTACAGATATGAGAGTCAGAATATAAAGAAAGCCAAGAGCCGAATAATTGATGCTTTCTAACTTTGGTGTTGGAGAAGACTGTTGAGGTCTCTTGGACTGCAAGGAGATCCAACTAGTCCATCCTAAAGGAGATCAGTCCTGGGTGTTCATTGGAAGGACTGATGTTAAAGCTGAAACTCCAATACTTTGGCCACCTCATGCGAAGAGCTGACTTATTGGAAAAGACCCTGATGCTGGGAGGGCTTGGGGGCAGGAGGAGAAGGGGATGACAGAGGATGAGATGGTTGGATGGCATCATCAACTTGATGGACATGGGTTTGGGTGGACTCTGGGAATTGGTGATGGACAGGGAGGCTTGGCGTGCTGCGGTTCATGGGGTTGCAAAGAGTTGGACACGACTGAGTGACTGAACTGAACTGAAATGTCAACAAAATATTAAAGTCAATATAAATGATTTGAACAACATGTGGAAAATGATTCTGGGGAAATTATAATCCATTAATATTGTTGGGTTTTTGTTAATCTCTACTCAATGTTGCCCCATATTATTTTTCTAAAATGAAGTTAATTCTCCTGAAATAAAGTTAATTTCAGCTTTTTAAGGAAAAAATTTATACCAAACAAGACAGGATTTTGAACAATGGGGATATAACTATTTTAAGTTATATGAGAGTTTGAGAGTGATATCAGTTCAGTTCAGTTCAGTCGCTCAGTCATGTCCGACTCTTTGCGATCCCATGAGTCGCAGCACGCCAGGCCTCCCTGTCCATCACCAACTCCCGGAGTTCACTCAGACTCATGTCCATCGAGTCAGTGATGCCATCCAACCATCTCATCCTCTGTCATCCCCTTCTCTTCCTGCCCCCAATCCCTCCCAGCATCAAAGTCTTTTCCAATGAGTCAACTCTTCGCATGAGGTGGCCAAACTACTGAGTTTCAGCTTTAGCATCATTCCTTTCAAAGAACATCCAGGGCTAATCCCTTTTAGAATGGACTCTTTGGATCTCCTTGCAATCCGAGGGACTCTCAAGAGTCTTCTCCAACACCACAGTTCAAAAGCATCAATTCTTCCTCACTCAGCTTTCTTCACAGTCCTACTCTCACACTGATACATGACCACTGGAAAAAAACATAGCCTTGACTAGACAGACCTTTGTTGGCAAAGTAATGTCTCTGCTTTTGAATATGCTGTCTAGGTTGGTCATAATTTTCTTTCCAAGGAGTAAGCATCTTTTAATTTCATGGCTGCAGTCACCATCTGCAGTGATTTTGGAGCCCAAAAAATAAAGTCTGACACCGTTTTCAGTTTTCCCATCTATTTGCCATGAAATGATGGGACCAGATGCCATGATCTTCGTTTTCTGAATTGAGCTTTAAACCAACTTTTTCACTCTCCTCTTTCACTTTCATCAAGAGGCTTTGGAGCCCCCCAAAGTAAAGTATGCCACTGTTTCCACTGTTTCCCTATTTGCCATGAAGTAATGGAACCGGATGTCATGATCTGGTTTACCCCAAGCATATTCATTTCTGCAAGATTTTTGAAAAATCCTCACAACATTTTCTTGTGAATTAGATGAAACCTGCAATTGGGTAAATAACCTTGTAGAAGTTGAGGCAAGCTTTGTTTATGGAAGTGTTATATTTTTGGACTTATCCTAGCTAATATTTTTCATCAGTGAGCTGGATAAAAACATAGTCATTAGATGAACCACAGCCTTCATCAAATTAAGAAAATATCTATTTACCATCTACTGTATTCCATGGGATGTGTGGACAAATCAAGGAGGAGTTATCAATATAGTATAATTAGGATTCAAAATTGTATTCTTATACTTGGAAACTAGAAAAATCCTAATTTTAGCTTACAACATCAGATTTTTGAAGGTAGAATATTAGATGTTTGCCTTGATTATTTATTCATGGGAATAAGATTTAGAGTTTTACTCAGTCAGGCCTCAAGGTAAGGGCAATGCATATTGGAATAGCTTATTCAGCTAATGTAAAAATAGGGTGTTTAAAGAAGTCACAGTGTCTGTAACAGTGGTTAGAACACACTTGAAATATTGGCTCAATTCTGAGCACTTTGCTTAAATAGACCCTTGGGGACCCTAAGGTGTTCTTGTTATATATTGGTGAGTAGAGATATACTGTCTTCTATTGATGGTACATTAATTAATGTGTAAGTATGTTATTTTAAAGTGTATGACACTAGACTTCCCTGGTGACTCAGTGGTAAAGAATCCAGCTGCAATGCAGGAGCCACAGGAGGCATGGGTTCGATCCCTGTGTGGGGAAGATCCCCTGGAAGAGGGAATGGCAACCCACTCCAGTAGTCTTGCCTGGAGAAATCCTCATGTACAGAGGAGCCTGGCAGGCTACATTCCATGGAGTCACAAAGAATCAGACACAACTGAAGCAACTTAACACACACACAATGTTTAGGACTAAAAAAATACAATGTTTAGATTGGGGCAAGGGGATGAGAAAGGGAGAATAGGAGTGTAAGTATTTCTTTCAGAAGAGAGTGTTATTCAATGTACAATTAATATATGCTATATTCACACAGGCACACATGCATGCACACACACACACAGCTATTATTTGGTGTTATGGAGAAAACCATAACCCAGAAAGAGTCAAAGAAGGCTGTCTCTGAGATGGGGGGGCGGATAGGGGGGACGGGGACTTGGGATTGAGAGGGATGAATTGATTAAAAAAAATATTTTGATGCTATTGGATTTTACACAATGGACATATCTTATTACATTTTTTAGAAAAAGTTATCAAGGTCTGGATGACCAACCTCCTTGGAGAGAAAGTGAAAAAAAAAAAAAAAGACAAAGTGAGAGAATCAAGAGTGAGATCTACAAATGATGCTATGATTTAGAAGGAACTGGGGTCATCTACCCTGGACAAGAGGTGTATGAAGAGGCTTATGTAGATGTAAGGAAAGAGAGTAGGATAGAATCAAAAGGAGAAGAGGAAGTCTTTGGCTTATCATAATGCTATAGGAATTCCTATCCCATGGGATCCCAGAATCTGCATGGGAGATTTGTGTGTCTATCTATCCAAAGAAATTCTATGGAGTATTGTGCTCATATATGAATATGTGCATTTAGGAGGAGGGGATGGGCCATCGTTTTCAACTGATTTTTTTCCCCCAAAGGAGTATAAGATTTAAAATAGGTTAAAACTGCAGGGTCAGTTGCCTTATGGAGTAATAAACACTTGTGTAAAGAGGCCATCTTTTATAGATAATTTAGAAATGATTCTCACACTGGATAAAGCACATTAGTTTATTTGAAAGAAACCTTTTCTGCTCTAAAGCTCTAACATTTATATAATGAAAGGGAATAAAATACATTTAATAATAAAATATTTATTAAGCACTTACTACATACAGCTCATCATGCCAAATACTTGACATGGGCTCTCATTCCATCTTTATAGGGTGAGATTACATAGGTACCAGGCTTCCCTGATAGCACAGTTGGTAAAGATTTGCCTGCAGTGCAGGAGACCCCGATTCGATTTCTGGGTCAGAAAGATCCATTGGAGAAGGGATAGGCTACCCACTCCAGTATTCTTGGGTTTCTCTCAGTGGCTCAGCTGGTAAAGAATCTGCCTGTAATGCGAGAGACTTGGGTTTGATCCCTGGATTGGGAAGATCCCCTGGAGAAGGGAATGGTTACCCACTCTAGTATTCTGGCCTGTAGAATTCCAAGGACTGTATAGTCCATGGGGTTGCAAAGAATTGGACATGACTGAGTGACTTTCCCTTTCACTTTTCAGGTAGGTATCATATCAAAAATTCAGAGAGACAAAGAAACTCACTAGAGTTCACTCTGCAGTAAGGGACAGAGCCACAGTGACACCCGAAGAAGTCTGGGCCTAGAACTTGCCTGAAGCCACTGTTGGAGGGATTTTTCCCTCTCATTCTGACTCTCCCTCACTGAAAGTATTAGTTGCTCAGTCATGTCCGACGCTTTCCAACTGTTGGACTGTAGCTCACCAGGCTCCTCTGTCCATGGAATTCTCCAGGCAAGAATACTGGAGTAGGTAGTCATTCCTTTCTCCAGGGGATCTTCCCCACCCAGATATTGAACCTGGGTCTCCTGCCTTGCAGCCAAATTCCTTACCTTCTGAGCAACCAGGGAAGCCTGATTCTCCCTCACTGCACTGTGTTAATTCTACTCCATGACTGACAGTGGCAACACTGGCGTCTGCAGAGCTCCTCTTCCCATTTCCTTCAGTGCTTCTCCACGTGTGTGGCATTTTTTGTGCCTTAATTGTCTGTGTTTTCTGAACTTGATTTCTTTTAATGGACATCCCTGGTGACTCAGACAGTAAAGAATTTTGTTTCACAAAAAAATACATATATCATCTATCTACCTATTATCTATTCATCTATCTATATAGAGAAAGAGCTTGTATTCGTTTTCTTTTGCTACTTTGACAGATAATCACAAACTCAATGGTTTGCAACAGCATACCTTTTATGTTTTGTAGGTTAGAATTGTAGCCTGGGTCTCACCGGACTAAAGTCAAGGTACTCACAGGGCTATCTTATTTTCTGGAGGCTCTGGAGGAGAATTTGTTTCCTTGCCTTTTCCAACTCCCTTGGTTCATAGCCTCTTTTCTTCATCCTCCAAACCAGGAACACTTGTGGTGGTTTTAGTTGCTGAGTTGTGTCCGACTCTTGCGACCCCATGGACTGTAACCTGCCAAGGCTTTTCTATCTGTGGGATTCTCCAGGCAAGAATACTGCAGTGACTTGCCACTTCCTTCTCCAGGGGATCTTCCCAACCCAGGAATCGAGTCCCAGTCATCCGCATTGTGGCCGAGTGAGCTACCAGGGAAACCCTAGGCAGAGTTTATCTTACATTCTGTAACTTTAATCTCCCTGTGGTTATAGTGTTATTTAGTCACTTCAGTTCAGTTCAGTTCAGTCGCTTAGTTGTGTCTGACTCTTTGTGACCCCATGGGCTGCAGCATGCCAGGCGCCATCACCAATTTCCTAGTTGACTCAAACTCATGTCCATTGAGTTGGTGATGCCATCCAACCATCTCATCCTCTGTCTTCCCCTTCTTCTCCTGCCCCCAGTCCCTCCCAGCATCAGAGTCTTTTCAAATGAGTCATCTCTTCACATCAGGTGGCCAAAGTATTTGAGTTTCAGCTTCAACATCAGTCCTTCCAATGAATATTCAGGACTGATTTCCTTTAGGGTTGACTGGTTGGATCTCCTTGCAGTCCAAGGGATTCTCAAGAGCCTTCTCCAACACCACAGTTCAAAAGCATCAATTTTTTGGCACTCAGCTTTCTTTATAGTCCAACTGTCATATCCATACATGACTACTGGAAAAACCATAGCCTTGACTAGATGGACCTTTGTTGACAAAGTAATGTCTCTGCTTTTTAATATGCTGTCTAGGTTGGTCATAACTTTTCTTCCAAGGAGTAAATGTCTTTTAATTTCATGGCTGCAGTCACCATCTGCAGTGATTTTGGAGGCCCCCAAAATTAAGTCTGTCACTGTTTCCACTGTTTCCTCATCTATTTGCCATGAAGTGATGGGATCAGATGCCATAATCTTAGTTTTCTGAATGTTGAGCCTTAAGCCAACATTTTCACTCTCCTCTTTCACTTTTATCAAGAGGCTCTTTAGTTCTTCTTCACTTTCTGCAATAAGGGCAGTCTGTCTACCCTTTTCCATCAGAGGGCAGACAGACTAAAAACCACAATCACAGAAAATTAACAATCTAATCACATGGTCCACAGCCTTGTCTAACTCAATGAAACTATGAGCCATGCTGTTTAAGGCCACCCAAGATGGACAGGTCATAGTAGAGAGTTTTGACAAAATGTCGTGCACTGGAGAAGGGAATGGCAAACCACTTCAGGATTCTTGCCTTGAGAACCCCATGGACAGTATGAAAAGGCAAAAAGATAAGACACTGAAAGATGAACTCCCCAGGTTGGTAAGTGCCTAATATGCTACTGGAGATCAGTGGAGAAATAACTCCAGAAAGAATGAAGAGACGAACCAAAGCAAAACCACCTGGATCTGACTGGTGATGGAAGCAAGGTCTGACGCTGTAAAGAGGAATATTGCAAAGGAACCTGGAATCAAGGCAAGTTGGAAGTGATCAATCAGGAGATGGGAAGAGTGAATGTCGACATTTTAGGAATCAGCGAACTAAAATGGACTGGAAAGGGTGAATTTAATTCAGATGACCATTATATCTACTACTCTGGGCAAGAATCCCCTAGAAGAAATGGAGTAGCCATCATAGTCAACAAAAGAGTCCAAAATGTAGTACTTGGATGCAGTCTCAAAAATGACAGAGTGATCTCTATTAGTTTCCAAGGCAAACCATTCAATATCATGGTAATCCAAGTCTATGCCCTGACCAGAAATGCTGAAGAAGCCGAAGGTGAACAGTTCTGTGAAGACCTACAAGACCTTCCAGAATTAACAATAAAAAAAGATGTCCTTTTCATTACAGGGGACTAGAATGCAAAAGTAGGAAGTCAAGAAACACCTGGAATAACAGGCAAATTTGGCCTTGGAGTACAGAATGAAGCAGGTCAAAGGCTAATAGAGCTCTGCCAAGAGAATGCACTGGTTATGGTAAGCACCCTCTTCCAACAACACAAGAGAAGACTCTACACATGGACATCACCAGATGGTCAACACTGAAATCAGATTGATTATATTCTTCATAGCTTAAGATTAATAAGCTCTATACAGTAAACAAAAACAAGACTAGGAGCTGACTGTGACTCAGATAATGAGCTCCTTATTGCCAAATTCAGACTTAAATTAAAGAAAGTAGGGAAAACCACTACACCATTCAGGTATAACCCCTAACAATTATAAAGTGGAAATGAGAAATAGATTTAAGGGACTAGATCTGATAGACAAAATGCCTGATGAACTATGGATGGAAGTTCATGACATTGTACAGGAGACAGGGAGCAAGACCATCCCAAGAAACAGAAATGCAAAAAAGGAAAATGACTGTCTGAGGAGGCCTTACAAATAGCTGTGAAAAGAAAAGAAGCAAAAAGCAAAGGAGAAAAGGAAAGATATAAGCATCTGAATGCAGAGTTCCAAAGAATAGCAAGGAGAGATAAGAAAGCCTTCCTCAGTGATCAGTGCAAAGAAATAGAGCAAAACAATAGAATGGGAAAGACTAGAGGTCTCTTCAAGAAAATTAGAGATACCAAGGGAACATTTCATGCAAAGATGGGCTCAATAAAGGACAGAATTGGTATGGACCTAAGAGAAACAGAAGATATTAAGAAGAGGTGGCAAGAATACACAGAAGAACTATACAAAAAAGATCTTCATGACTCAGATAATCATGATGGTGTGATCACTCACCTAGAGCCAGACATCCTGGAATGTGAACTGAAATGGGCCTTAGGAAGCTTCACTATGAATAAAGCTAGTGTAAGTGATGGAATTCCAGGTGAGCTATTTCAAATCCTGAAAGATGATGCTGTGAAAGTGCTGCATTCAATATGCCAGCAAATGTGAAAAACTCAGCAGTGGCCACAGGACTGGAAAAGGTCAGTTTTCATTCCAATCCCTAAGAAAGACAATGCCAAAGAATGCTCAAACTACCGCACAATTGCACTCATCTCACATGCTAGTAAAGTAATGCTCAAAATTCTCCAAGCCAGGCTTCAACAATATATGAATCATGAACTTCCAGATGTCCAAGCAGGTTTTAGAAAAGGCAGAGGAACCACAGATCAAATTGCCAATATCCACTGGATCATGGAAAAAGCCAGAGAGTTCCAGAAAAACATCTATTTCTGCTTTATTGACTATGCCAAAGCCTTTGACTGTGTGGATCACAATAAACTGTGGAAAATTCTGAAAGAGATGGGAATACCAGACCACCTGACCTGGCTCTTAAGAAATCTGTATACAGGTCAGGAAACAACAGTTTGGACTGGACAATGAACAACAGACTGGTTCCAAATAGGAAAAAGAAGTATGTCAAGGCTGTATATTGTCACCTTGCTTATTTAACTTATATGCAGAGTATATCATGAGACACGCTGGGCTCGAGGAAGCACAAGCTGAAATCAAGCTTGCCAGGAGAAATATCAATACCTCAGATATACAGATGACACCACCCTTATGGCAGAAAGTGAAGAGGAACTAAAAATCCTCTTGATGAAAGTGAAAGAGGAGAGTGAAAAAGTTCAGTCATTAAGTCATGTCTATTCTTTTGTGACCCCACGGACTATAGCCTGCCAGGCTCTTCTGTCCTTGGAATTTCCCAGGCTAGAATACCGGAGTGGATTGCTATTTCCATCTCCAGGGGATCTTCCTGACCCAGAGATAGAATCCACATCTCCTCCACCGACAGATAGATTCTCTACCACTGAGCTACTGGGAAGCCCTGTGATTATACTGGACTGGTCTAAATCAACTAGGATTATCTCTCCATCTCAAAGGCCTTAATTTATTACATCTGTTTTGCCATATAGGATAGTAATTTCACATTTTCCAAGAATTAGCACATGGATATCTTTGAAGACAATTATTCTTCCTAGCACAAGCACATACTTAATGCAGCCATTTTTCTGAGGACTGAGACAAAACAAAATCCCTTCCCTAGAAGAGATTACAGTTGAGGAAATACTGAAACAGAGAAGGGAAATAAAAAAAAATGTGTTCTATGAGATAAGGTCGAACAGTTAACAGTGCTATGAAGAGCCTGCCTGAGGTTGAGGGTGAGCTAGAGAAAATTTGGTTAGAAAATTAGAATTATTCTTGACATAGTGCTATGACTCTGTTACTTTTCCTGCAGGTTTTGAGACTCTGGGATATTCAGCATCAACTGTCCATCCAGAGGATCTCTTGCTTTTTCCCCAAGAGTCAGGACTTCAGATGTCTCTTCCACTTTGATGAAGCCCATGGACGACTCTTCATCTCGTTCAATAACCAGCTAGCTTTGCTGGCAATGAAAAGTGAAGCCGGCAGGAGGGTGACAAGCCACAAGAAGGCAGTCACTTGTGTACTTTACAATTCAGTCTTGAAGCAGGTAACGATGCTTTTCTGTCACTCTCCTAACATGTGCCCACGTTCAGTTCCTTAATTCAATCCGGGGACAAATATAGAAAAGGAAGGTGGGAAAGAAGTGATTTAAGCTGTGTGCTTTTCTGCAATAATGTGTATTCGGGTGGATTTGGAGAGTAATTTCATTTTCAACCAGCAACCACAACAGCACTGATAGAGTTACTCAGAGGAAGTATTCCAGCTAAAGCAAACACAACATGGAATGTAATTGAACTTATCTTTGTTACCCACTAGTTTGGCTCTTGATGCCAAATGTAAGTGAACCTGGCTGTAAAATTCCCTTTTATGCACACCATCACCATCCCCCTGCTTCCCTGTGGAAAGATCTGAAATATGCATGAAATGTAATTAGCAAAGATCCATTTTGCAGGCACAGTTTCGGCGAGTGGCTCGCTGTGGCAGGCCCGGAATGTATTCATAATAAAATGATTCTGTTAAATGTGCTGCCACTTGGTATGCAGCTCGAGTGTTGTTTGTCTCCCCACCACGTTAATGACGCTTTGCAGCCTTTGCTTATGGGAGCGCTCCCTGCATGTCAATGAGAAAATGGGCTGTTCTGGAGTGGAGATGCCACAGGGACCACAGCCCTTCTTAGAGGACAGGGAGGGCCAGCCTGTGGGTATCGTGGAGGGAGCGGAGCAATCCTTTTCATTGCCCTTGGAGCTTAGTCTGTGGCCATGATCATCCCAGGCCTGACAGTCACAGAACAGCAGGAGCCAAGCTGACAGCCAGTATCCAGCTTGGGGCCGATTAAACAATAACTCCAGCCCATCCTTCTTTCCTTTCTGCAGAAGCTTCTGCATCCACACAGAAATGAGTAGTTCAGATGGTGTGCAACGGGAGGAAAGGCCTTTGTTTGTAATGAGTAGTGTGTCATGTCACTACTTCAAATACTCTGCTGGTTATTCTAGGAGATAAAAGTCCTTTACAAAACAATCTATTTTGAATTCCGTCTGTGGGGGAAACATCCCCTAGTAAATGTTTTACTGAACTGTATGAAGGCAGCCAGTTAATTTGGCTCCCTGGTGGCCACTGAGAGATATATTTCTTTCCAGAAGAATGTTCTGCTATTGAGATTTGCAGGGTTAAAGTGCTGAGTTTATGTGTAGATGTTATGATCTTATATTGCCTGACCAGAAGATGAGCAATTTTCCATGAGGAATTCAGGAAATAGGACACAAAGAAGATCTGGAATCTTCCATTTGGAACGTGAAGATAAAGCCAAAATAACACATGGATATGCCAGGTATAGGCAACAACAGAATATGCACATGTGGAATATTACAGGCAAAGAATCTCTGTGCAAATGAGTTGGATATTGATGTCTCTTTTATTTCTGAGATCAAAAGTATAAATAATTCAATGCAATGTTAAAATGTATATAAAGTACATAGAGCTGTGTATTATACAGAAATGTTTCCTATTATCAGCTAAACTACGGAGAAACACTTTAACATTGTGTAACATTTATAATTGCAAAAAATATATATTGCAGTCAAGTACAAAGGAAACGATATCACCCACAGACCCATCAGCCAGTGATAACTGATCATTTCAAAGTAGTTAGATAAAACAAATGAAACTGTTTTGAACAAGTGTCAGGTGCCAGGAATGAGGGATCAAAGATTCACATACCACAAAGTTTCTTCGCCCCCATTGTTCAAGGAGATTCAGATACAGAGAATCTTCCCAGAGCTCACTGCTGAGCAGGTGCTCATTACAGGATTGTGGGGTGATATCAGGGGACCAGACACATGACTCACTCACAAAGAAACAGTGGAGTAGAGTGAAATGAAGAGAGGAAAAAGCAAAGTGCTGTCCTTGGAAAGAGGACCTTTCTGCCTGGGGCTGAGTGGGCGACAGTTTAGCAGAGCCCTGAAATCTCCAGTGGGAACCTCTGAAAGGAGAGAATGAAGTAGCTCCAGACAGATGGTACAACATGGCCACCTGTTTAAGCACAAACTTTTTTTTTTTCAGGGAGAGGGTTTATTCTGGTGTGACTAGTTTGTGGGTACTTAGCAAATATTGGGAGACTTGAGACAGTGCAGGGAGCTTAGAGTCAGATTGTGAATGCCAGTCACTCAACGAACCAGGTCTAGTCTTGGAAAAACATAGACTTGAGGTTAGAACAGCAGTTCTCACAGTGTGATCTCAGATCTCTGGGGAAGTCAGACCCTTTCAAAGGATCAAAACTATTTCCCTCATAACATTAATCTGTTGTCCACTTTTTCCACTCTCATTGTTTCATGAGTGTACAGTGGTGTTTCCTAGAGGCTATATGATGATTGATTGCACAATATGCTTTTGTATTTCTGTGTTTTAACAATTTCTCAGTTTAAATTTCTAATATGGTAAATATATGTGTTTATCTGTTTTTGTCTTTATCTCTATCTCTGTCTCCCAGATAAACAGAAGCTATTTGGATTCTTCAGTACTTTTTAATAGTGTAAAATAAAAAGATCAAAGTTTTGAGAACACAGAGAAAAGAGAGTTCAAATGTTTGGCAGACTACGTCCTGTGTCTAAGCTTCGGTTTACTGATTTTCAAAAGTGTGTGTGTCTGTGTGTTGCCGGGCAGCCATAGACATGATAATGGTAGCAATGGCTGTCTCTGCAGCATCACCTTGCTGTGTCCTGCTTCTCAGAGGTAGTTCTCCTTCCTCTCAGGCAGTCAGCCCAGGCAAGTCTCCTGGTTCCCCCACCTCTCAGGTTGAAGGGTGTTGCTTTTAATACACTTCTTACTTATTTACATCTTGATATTTCTTACTCTTTATTTTACCCATGTGACATATGAAAGCAGAAGTTGGAAAGAGTTAGAAAGGCAGAGCGACCCCTGAATAGGGCTTTGTCTCTGGCCCCGTGAGATGAGGAAGTGGTTTTTCCTGCCCCTCCTCTTCTCTGCCACTGCAGTTCTTGCTGGTTAACATTCAGTTCTGGGACTCCTCTCTGGTCCTCTCTGCATCTGACGTCTCTGGGAACATCTTCTGCCACACCTCTCTCCCTTGCATTTCTAGTTGTTATCCAGCTAAACAGTTACCTAAATTCTCACTTTCTCTCCTCCCATGTTTGATAAAAGGAAAAGATTCTTGTCTTTCACTTTTGTATTTTTCCACAATCCCAACACTCTTCTGAACAGCAACGAATGCTCAGTTCTAGATTTGGTCGATTGTTGCTATTTCTAAATTTAAGTTCAAAAGGAACCCATGTTTTTTCAGTTCGCTGGTGCTCTTAGGTTATTTGGTTTGGTGTCTTTTTGAAAGACTTTCCCTTTATCTGAATCGAATGAAAACATGACATCATGTTGTCATTTCAGCACTTTGCTACACCTTATTATTGTTTCATTCTATTTGGTCATCAATGAGAACTTCCCATTGTTCCTATTTGAAAGTGACTTGGCACATTTCTGTGACTCATCTTCCTGCCTTTTGGTACCTTCACATCCTAATCTAAGAACATGATGTTAAGCCACGCAGAGACTTTGAAAATGGACTGTGAGCTTTATTTCACTCAGCAAAGCTTACCCTCTCAGCTAGTGGCAGAACAAGTTGGGACAGGATGAGGGAGTCCTTGGAATGCATAATTTTGAAAGAATCAAAGTCACACAATATCTTGGAGGTAGTTCTAATGAACTGTCTTTGCATAGAATTCTTAAGTGAAGCTTTTCTTAAAATCCCATGATTGTTGGGGAACTTTAAAAATGTGTTTGTAGATATCATATAAACTGAAAAAGAGAAAATTTCCGACTTATCCTAATGATGTGCTTTTGTAAAACAGGTGATGTTTCAGTGCGTTTTGCATTTAGACAAAGTTAGGCTAAAGGTAAATAGGCATTATCAAATCTTGACAGCGATATTCACTATTTTTCCTATTGAAATAATTTACTTTTTATAAAACAATATTTGCTTATTACAAGAAATTAAAATAATGCTGTAGAGTTCAAATAAGGAACTAAATATTGCTGAAATATCATCAATATGTTCTAAATACCTCTCTGTGCATAGACTATTTCACCTGAATATGGTTCTATAACCTACATTTTACTCTATGATATATTGGAATTAATTCCTTGTTTCTAATGTAGATCTCCTTCAATATTTTTAAAAAGCAGCACAGAGTCCCACTGTATGTGTATCATAATTACTGATCCATTTGCCCTGATGAGCATTTTGCTATTATGAATTTCTTTATGCATAAATATATTCACACGCATGACTTTATCTCTCTAAGGCAAAATCTTAAGAATGAATTTCAAAGTTAAAATATATGTATATGAGATAATTTGGTACACAAATTGCCTCCTGAATCTTACTATGTTACCCAATCTTTAAGAGTAAACACATTAATCATATAAAGAGGCATGTCAGACAGCGACTGCCTGGCAGCCTCTGGCAGTACTCCTGAGATCTCTGGCATTGTTCCTGTTATTCACCATGGGATGCCGTCTTGGAAAATTCGAAGATTAGACCTTCTTTACTTTACCCAGAGTAGTGTTTGTTTCTTGAGGACCAACTCTTACAAGAAACATGATGTCAATCATTCTTTTAAAATGGGATTAAGTTATAATTTTTTAGTGACAGTGCATCTCCTGTCCTCTTTTCTGCACACGATTTTGGGGGAATTGTGATGTTTGAGAGTCTAACCAATTCAATACATAGTTCCTTTGGGAACTGTAAAATCTGAGTAGAGGGAAGTAGACAAGCTTGAGGGAAATTTATCTCCACTTTACAAGACATTATGCCTCTTTAGTGCTTGTATTTAGGGCAAAATCAATGAGTTTCTCCTTTGAACAGAATTAGATGAATGCGGATGAAAACTTTCTCCTTGCCTGCTTACTGCTGGGCTTCAAGTGACTTGTGTTAATGTGGCTTTTCTTCACTAGTCAGACTAAGGGTGTACTTGGTTACATGTCGATACTGAGGCTATGAGCTCTGGTCACTTGCTGAAGACATGGGAAATGTCTTAGTCTTAAGGGTATATCAAGGAACTCCCCTGGAGTTCCAGTGGTTAAGACTTCATTCTTCCACTGCAGGGGACCCAGGTTCGATCCCTGGTTGGGGAACTAATATTCTGCTTGCCAACATATACACACATTTACATGCATGTGTGTGTACATATACATACGTGTTTTTTAAAAAGTGATGGCTTGGAAGGAATACTACTTTCAGTGTTACAAAATTCAAAAAGACAAAGGGTATACAGCAAAAATTTCCTTTTATCACTGTTTCTACCTACCAGTTTCCTTTGCTGGAAGCAACTAGTTCATGAGATCCATGAGCACCCTTTAAGGGCTGTTGTATTCATACACTAGTAAATATGTATTTTTTGTGACAAATATGTTTCCTCACTTTTAAATAAATATGTATAATAATTCTTAATATTTAAGAATATTAATTATGTGGTTTTACACAAACAGTAGTATGTTACATGTACAGCAACACTGCTCTGTACATTGATTTTCCACCCAACAATACAGCCTAACGATCATTTTATTTATCTCATTACCCAGAATATCCTCTTTCTTTTTGACAGCTGCATGGTATTCTATTTAACGGGTATGCCAAATTTTATTAATCAGTTTTTATGGACATTTAGATTGCTTCCAGTATTTTTGTTTTACAGATAATGTAGTAATTGTAAAACCTTGAATGCACAACTTTTGGCCCTAGTGAGGAAACATCTGTAAGCTAAATTTCTAGAACTGGAATTACTGGGTGGAATAGACTGTGTGGATCACAATAAACTGTGGAAAATTCTGAAAGAGATGGGAATACCAGACCACCTGACCTGCCTCTTGAGAAAACTATATGCAGGTCAGGAAGCAACAGTTAGAACTTTACATGGAACAATAGTCTGGTTCCAAATAGGAAAAGGAGTCTGTGAAGACTGTATATTGTCACCCTGCTTATTTAACTTCTATGCAGAGTACATCATGAGAAACACTGGGCTGGAAGAAGCACAAGCTGGAATGAAGATTGCTGGGAGAAATATCAATAACCTCAGATATGCAGATGACACCACCCTTATGGCAGAAAGTGAAAAAGAACTAACAAGCCTCTTGATGAAAGTGAAGGAGGAGAGTGAAAAAGTTGGCTTAAAGCTCAACATTCAGAAAACGAAGATCATGGCATCTGGTCCCCCCACTTCATGGCAAATAGATGGGGAAAAAGTGGAAACAGTGTCAACTTTTTTGGGGGGGGGGCTCCAAAATCACTGCAGATGGTGATTGTAGCCATTAAAAGACACTTATTCCTTGGAAGGAAAGTTATGACCATCCTACACAGCATACTCAAAAGCAGAGACATTACTTTGTCAACAAAGGTCCGTCTAGTCAAGGCTATGGTTTTTCCAGTGATCATGTGTGGATGTAAGAGTTGGACTGTGAAGAAAGCTGAGCACTGAAGAATTGATGCTTTTGAACTGTGGTGTTGGAGAAGACTCTTGAGAGTCCCTTGGACTGCAAGGAGATCCAACCAGTCCATTCTAAAGGATATCCGTCCTGAGTGCTCTTTGGAAGGACTGATGCTACAGATGAAACTCCAATACTTTGGCCACCTCATGCAAAGAGTTGACTCATTGGAAAAGACTCTAATGCTGGGAGGGACTGGGGGCAGGAGGAGAAGGGCACGACAGAGGATGAGATGGCTGGATGGCATCACCGACTCGATGGACATGAGTTTGAGTGAACTCTGGGAATTGGCAATGGACAGGGAGGCCTGGAGTGCTGTAGTTTATGGGGTCACAAAGAGTCGGACATGACTGAGTGACTGAACTGAACCGAGAGTGTTTATGTCAGTAGCCTTGATAAATATTTTCAAATTTTCTGCATAAAAGCTGCATTTAAATCAATCACATGATAAGAAATGACTCTTTCCTCAGCCTCTCTCATTTTCACTGTTTCAGCTATTTTTTTAAAGACTTCTTTTTTAAAAAAAACTTTTTTTTTTTTAAAGAACATTTTTAGGTTCACAGCAAAATTGAAATGATCTGGAGAATAGTTGGACATGACTAAAGCAGCTTAGCACACATGCACAGTTCAGTTCAGTCGCGCAGTCGTGTCCGACTCTTTGCGACCCCATGAATTGCAGTATGCCAGGCCTCCCTGTCCATCACCAAAGAACAATATTGAGTCCTCCTAACCATGAATCTAGAGTATCTCTCATTTAAATAGTCTATCATTCATCAGAGTTTTGAAGTATACCTCTTTACATATTTTGTTAGACTTATATGTATTTCACTTTTGTGGATGTTAATTACATTGTACTGTGATATTATTTTTAAATTCTACTTGTTCATTGCTGCTCTATAGGAAAATGATTGGCTTTAGTGTATTAACTATGTAACCTGCAATCTTGCAGTAATTGCTTCTTAGTTCCAGGAAATGTTTTTGGTCATTTCTTTAAGATTTTCTACACTGAAGACTGGGCTTCCCCAATGGGTCAATGGTAAAGAATCCACCGGCAGGGTAGGAGACATGGATTGAATCCTTGGTTTGGGAGGGTCACCTGGAGAAGGAAATGGCAGCTCACTCCAGTATTCTTGCCTGGAGAATCCCATGGACAGAGGAGCCTTGTGGGCTAAGGTCCATAGGATCGCAAGAATCAGACACAACTGAAGCAACTGAGCATGCATGACATGGAGGATCATGTCATCTGCTAACAAAGACAGTTTTATTTCTTTCTTCTCAAACTTTATAACTCCCCTCCTTTTACTTTTCTTATTGCATTATGCCCAGCTTCTGTATAATGTTGATAAAGTATAATGAGAGGGAACATCCTTGCCTTGTACCTGATCTTAGTAAAAAAGCTGCAAAGTTCTCACTATTAAGTCTGATAGGAGCTGTACGATTGTTGTAGATTTTTTTTTGTCAAGTGAAGGAAATTTCCCTCTATTCTTATTTTATGAGAGTTTTTAATCATAAGTAGGTGTAGATAGTGCCACTTGCTATTTTTTAATCTGTTGATATAATCATGTGTTTTTTCTTTTTCATATCAGTTCAGTTGCTCAGTTGTGTCCGACTCTTTGAGACTCCATGGACTGCAGTACACCAGGCCTCCCTGTCCATCACCAACTCCTGGAGCTTGCTCAAACTCATGTCCATTGAGTCAGTAATGCCATCCAACCATCTTATCCTCTGTTGTCCCTTTCTCTACCCTCCTTCAATCTTTCACAGCATCAGGGTCTTTTCTAAGCCATCAGGTGGTCAAAGTATTGGAGCTTCAGCTTCACATCAGTCCTTCCAATGAATATTCAGGACTGATTTCCTTTAGGATTGACTAGTTTGATCTCCTTGCAGTCCAAAGAACTCTCAAGAGTCTTCTCCAACACCACAGTTCAAAAGCATCAATTCTTTGGTGCTCAGCTTTCTTTATTGTCCACCTCTCACATTCATATGTGACTACTTGAAAAACCATAGCTTGGCCATAGGGACTTTTGTTGGCAAAGTAATGTCTCTGCTTTTTAATATGTTGTCCAGGTTGGTCACAGCTTTTCTTCCAAAGAGCAAGAGTCTTTTAATTTTATAGCTACAGTCACCATCTGCAGTGATTTTGGAGCCCAAGAAAATTGTCTGTCACCGTTTCCTTTGTTTCCGCATCTATTTACCATGTCCTAAAAGATGATGCCATGAAATTAAAAGATGCTTATTCCTTGGAAGGAAAATTATGACCACCCTACACAGCATATTCAAAAGCAGAGACATTACTTTGCCGACTAAGGTCCCTTTAGTCAAGGCTATGGTTTTTCCAGTAGTCATGTATGGATGTGAGAGTTGGACTGTGAAGAAGGCTGAGCATCGAAGAATTGATGCTTTTGAACTGTGGTGTTGGAAAAGACTCCTGAGAGTCCCTTGGACTGCAAGAAGATCCAACCAGTCCATCCTAAAGGAAATCATCCCTGAATACTCATTGGAAAGAGTGATGCTAAAGCTGAAATTTCAATACTTTGGCCACCTGATGCGAAGAACTGACTGATTTGAAAAGACCCTGATGGTGGGAAAGATTGAAGGCGGGAGGATAAGGGGATGATAGAGGATAAGATGGTTGGGTAACATCACCGACTCGATGGACATGAGAGCTGTGGTGGTTGGTGATGGACAGGTGTGCTTCAGTCCATGGTTTGCAAAATGTTGCTTTTTTTATGATCCATTTGATGTTGCCAATTTTATCTCTGGTTCCTTTGCCTTTTCTAAATCCAGCCTGAACATCTGGAATTTTTTGATTCACATACTGTTGAAGCTTAATTTGGAGAATTTGAGCATTACTTTGCTAGCATGTGAGATGAGTGCAATTGTGCAGTAGTCTGAACATTGTTTGAAATTGTCCTTCTTTGGGATTAGAATGAAGACTGACCCTTTCTAGTCTTGGGCCACTGCTGAATTTCCCAAATTTGCTGGCATGTTGAGTGCAGCCGTTTAACAGCATCATCTTTTAGGATTTGAAATAGCCCAGCTGGAATTCCATCACTTCCACTAGCTTTGTTTGTAGTGATGCTTCCGAATGCCCCCTTGAGTTCACACTTCAGGATGTCTGGCTCTAGGTGAGTGATCACACTATCATGGTTATCTGGGTCATGAAGATCATTTTTGTACAGTTCTTCTGTGTATTTTTGCCATCTCCTCTTAATGTCATCTGCTTCTGTTAGGTCTATACTGTTTCTGTCCTTTATTGTGCCCATGTTTGCATGAAATGTTTCTTTGGAATCTCCAATTTTTTTGAAGTGGTCTTTAGTCTTTCCCATTCTGTTGTTTCCCTGTATTTCTTTGCACTGATCTCAGGAAGGCTTTCTTATCTCTCTTTGATATTCTTTGGAACTCTGCATTCAGATGGATCTATCCTTCCCTTTCTCTTCTCTTCTTTTCTAAGCTATTTGTAAGGCTTCCTCAGACAGCCATTTTGCCTTTTTTTGACTTCTTTTTCTTGGGGATGGTCTGATCACAGCCTTGTATACATTGTTACTAAACTCTGGCCTTGGTTCTTCAGTACTCTGTCTATCAGATCTAGTCCTTCGAATCTATTTGTTACTTCCACTGAATAATTATAAGGGATTTGATTTAGGACATACCTGAATGGCCTAATGGTTTTCCCTACTTTCTTCAATTTAAGTCTGAATTTTGCAATAAAGAGTTCATGATCTGAGCCACAGTCAGCTCCTGGTCTTGTTTTGCTGACTGTATAGAGCTTCTCCATCTTTGGCTGCAAAGAATACAATCAATCTGATTTCGGTATTGACCATCTGGTGATGTTCATGTATAGAGTTGTCTCTTGTGTTGTTGAAGAGTGTTTGCTGTGACTGTGTGTTCTCTTGGCAAAACTCTGTTAGCCTTTGCCCTGCTTCATTTTATATTCTAAGGCCAAACTTGCCTGTTACTCCAGGTATCTCTTGACTTCCTGCATTTACATTCCAGTCCCCTATGATAAAAAGGACATCTTTTTTTTTTTTTTTTTTGGTGTTAATTCTAGAAGGTCTTTTAGGTCTTCATAGAACCATTCAGCTTCTTAAGCATCAGTAGTTGATCCATAGACTTGGATCACTATGATGTTGAATGGTTTACCTTTGAAACAAACAGAGATCATTTTGTCATTTTTGAGATTGCACCCACGTGCTGCATTTTGGACTCTTTTGTTGACTATGAGGGCCACTCCATTTCTTCTAAGGGGTTCTTACCCACAACAGTAGATTAACGGTGATCTGAATTAAATTCACCCATTCTGGTGAATGATATGATTATATTGTATTAATTTTATGATGACATTACATTGATATGATGGTTTGCATTAATATTCAGAAGTTGAACCAATCTAATGCTTCTTATGCTTTGTTGGATTTGAAATTATTTTGTTGAGTATTTTTGCCACTATGTTCATGAGGATATAGACCTATACTTTTCTCTACTTGTATGTCTTTGTCTGATTTTGGTAATGCTGGTCTCATAAAATGAGCTTAGAAATATTTCCTCTGCTTCTTTTCCCTGAATAAGATTGTATATAGTTGGCATAATTCCTTCCTTAAATGTTTGGTAAAACTCATTAATGAATCCCATCTGCTGCTTTCTGTTTTGGAAGACTATTAGCTATTGATTTAATGAGTTTTACCAAACATTTAAGGAAGGAATTATGCCAACTATATACAATCTTATTCAGGGAAAAGAAGCAGAGGAAATATTTCTAAGCTCATTTTATGAGACCAGCATTACCAAAATCAGACAAAGACATACAAGTAGAGAAAAGTATAGGTCTATATCCTCATGAACATAGTGGCAAAAATACTCAACAAAATAATTTCAAATCCAACAAAGCATAAGAAGCATTAGATTGGTTCAACTTCTGAATATTAATGCAAACCATCATATCAATGTAATGTCATCATAAAATTAATACAATATAATCATATCATTCACCAGAATGGGTGAATTTAATTCAGATCACCGTTAATCTACTGTTGTGGGTAAGAACCCCTTAGAAGAAATGGAGTGGCCCTCATAGTCAACAAAAGAGTCCAAAATGCAGCACGTGGGTGCAATCTCAAAAATGACAAAATGATCTCTGTTTGTTTCAAAGGTAAACCATTCAACATCATAGTGATCCAAGTCATCATTCAACAAATTAGCCCATTTCATCTAGGTTATCAACTTTGTAAGCATAGAGTTGTTTAGCATACCTCTATAATCCCTTTAATGTGTATGGGGTCTTGGGTGATGTTCTCTCTTTGATTTCTGATGTTGGCAATATGCATCTTTTGTCATTTTTTTTTTTTTAACTTAGCCTGGATGGGATCATCAACTTTAAAATTTTTTTCCTAAGAACAAGCTTTTGGTTTCATTAATTTTAATGATTTTTTATTTTTAATTTCATTGATTTCTATTCAAATTTTATTTTTTCTTTTTTCCTGCTTATTTATATTGTATTAACTCTTTTTTTTCTACTCTTGTGAGGTAGAATTTTAGATGATTGATTTTAGATCTTTTTTTCCCCCTAATACAATGGCACCCCACTCCAGTACTCTTGCCTGGAAAATCCCATGGACAGAGGAGCCTGGAAGACTGCAGTCCTTGGGGTCGCTGGGGGTCGGACACGAATGAGCGACTTCCCTTTCACTTTTCACTTTGATGCATTGGAGAAGGAAATGGCAACCCACTCCCGTTTTCTTGCCTGGAGAATCCCAGGGATGGGGTAGCCTGGTGGGCTGCCGTCTATGGGGTCACACAGAGTTGGACCGACTGAAGTGACTTAGCAGCAGCAGCAATACATGTATATAATGCAATAATTTTTCTTCTAAGCACTGCTTTCTCTGACCTGGGGCTTAGAAGAAAATCTCATAAATTTTGATAAGGTATATTTTCATTTTCATTTAGTTAAAAACATTTTAAAATTTCTATTGATGTTTCTTCTTTGATTCATGCTTTATTTGAAAGGTGTTGTTTAGTCTTCAAGTGTTTGGGGGTCTTCCAGTTACCTTTCTGTATACATTTTGAGTTTAATTTCTTTGTGATCTGTGATCAGACACTGTATGATTTTTATTCTTTTAAATTTGTTAAGGGGTATTTTATGACCCCAAATAGGTTTTATCTTGGTGTATTTTCCATGAGAGCTTGAGAAAAATGTGTGTTTTGCTGCTGTTGGGTGAGATAGTCAGTCCATAGATGTCAATTATATTCAATTGATTGTTGGTGTTGTTGAGTTCAACTACATCTTTACTGGTTTTCTGCCTAGACTGGTTCTTTCCATTTCTGATAGAGGGGTGCTGAAGTCTCCTACTATAACAGTGGGTTCATGTATTTCTCCTTGTAATTCTACAAGTTTTGCCTTACATAGTTTGACAAAGGTTTTAGTCATATACATGTTGGTGATTATTATGTTTTCTTGGAAAATTAACCTTTGTCCTTATGAAATGCCCTACGTTATTCTTAATAACTTTCCCTGCTTTGAAGCCTGAACATGAAGTGAAAGTGTTAGTCATTCAGTCATGTCCATTTCTTTGAGACTCCATGAACTCTAACTCATCAGGCTTCTCTGTCCATGATATTTCCCAGGCAAGAATACTGGAGTGGGTTGCTGTTTGCTCCTGCAGGGCAACTTCCCAACCCAAGACTGAATCCTGGTCTGTTGCACTGCAGGCAGATTCTTTACCATCTGAGCCACCAGGGAAGCGCACTTCAGACCCTTCAGAGGACAAAAGCTCTGAAGTCTGGTTTTTCTGAAATTGATACAGCTACTTCTGCTTTATTTTGCTTAATGTAGCACGAGATACCTTTCTTTATCTTGATCTGTAACCTCAAAGTAATACTTGTAAACTTGTGGGAGCTCCCTATGACCAGCTCCTCAGAATTTTTGACTCTCAGACTTGTCCACTTTGAGCTTCCAGCAATCCATCAGTTCTGATTTTCCTCTCTTGGCTCCCTTCCCCAGGGAGTTTTTGG
This sequence comes from Aepyceros melampus, assembly GCA_006408695.1. Taxonomy (NCBI): domain Eukaryota; kingdom Metazoa; phylum Chordata; class Mammalia; order Artiodactyla; family Bovidae; genus Aepyceros; species Aepyceros melampus. The sequence goes on from SJXQ01006448.1 coordinate 96,666, forward strand.
TTCATGAGTTTCTGCTCTGGTAGGTTGTGATTTTCTCGACCTGCTTGTTGGTCTCTCCAATTTCGAGAGCAATGATCTGCCCTGTGACCTCATTTCTTGGAGTGGTCTAAGAAGAGTTGCTGATTTTTCAGCTTGTCCAGCTTTTTACTCATTGTCCAGCTTTTTACTCATTAGGATGGAATGAAAACTTCCAAGCATGTGGCATCAGGACCTGCAAGTCCAATGCAATCTCAACTATATTTGGAAGTACTTTTTTTTCTCAACAATTTTTCAGAAGGAGGGAGGTGGTGAGGTTTTAGAGTCAGAGTTTCCCAATGATTTCCACTGAGCAAGTAATTTAATTTCTTTAAGCAAAGTTTTATTATCTATAAAATAAGGATTTGTAATACCTCCCTTGTAGATTTTCTTTAAAGGAAAAAGGGTATTGTGTATAAAGATACATGGAACAAAGTAGGAGTAAAAGCTAAATAAAGACTAGCCAAAGAAAGGGAAGTGATGCTTTTCTGACTTCATATCTTAATCGCTGTGTGTGCCTGGTCATTTGGGGAATATTGTGAACACCTGAATAATGAGCACAGATGGTCACAGCCCGTGGCCCCTCTCCTGATTACATTGCCTAAGCCTTGCTGGCTTCCTTGCTAGTCCTTGAACATGCTAAGGACACTCTGTCTCAGGGCCTTTGCATTGCTGTTTTCTTTGCCTGGAACTCTCTTCACCCAGTATGGCTGTACGGCTCCCTCCTTCACCTTAGTCATATCTTTCTTCAAATAATTCCTCAGGGAAACCTCCCTGAGCCTCCAAATTTGTACCCACTCCCAGTGATCTCAGCCTTCTTCTTGTTAGTTTTCTCCATAATGTTTTTCGCTCTTAAAATTTTGTGTGTGTATGGGCACATGTGTGTGTATGTGTGCATGCCTTTTTTGTCTTTTAGTTGTGTTGATTCCAACCTTCCTCCACTAAATATAAGGGCAGGAATTTTTCACTGTTGAATCACCAGTGCCTAGATCTTGTGCCTTGCATACTGTTGTTATTGTTTAGTTACTAAGTTGCATCTGCCTCTTTTGTGACCCCATAGACTATAGCCCATAGACAGAGGAGCCTGGCAGGCTACAGTCCATGGGGTCACAAGAGTAGGACACTACTTAGCGACTAAACCGCCACCATCAGACAGGAATACTGGAGTGGGCTGCCATTTCCTTCCCCAGGAGATCTTCCCGACCTAGGGATCGAATCTGCATCTCCTGCATTGGCAGGAAGATTCTTTACCACTGAGCCGCCAGAGAAACCCTTGCATATTGTAGGGGTTTAGTAAACTCAAGGAATGAATCGAAAAAGTCCAATTATAAATTCATCTAGAAAGAGGTGATATCTGACAAATAAGATTTATAAATGGAGAAAGACGTCCTTAAAATATTTGCATTCTTTGTCTGTACCAGTCCTCTGAGATATTATTATTCACCTCACCTCACTATTTACTGAGTTGTAACTTCTAGATATTTGATGCAAAATAGAAATAAAAGAGGTAACCTGCTTTATATTATGGGACTACAAACAGCACTGACTTAAAAAAAAATAAAATTATGAACAGCAATTCAATCAAATGTCCTGATCCCTTGGTAGGCAAGCAACATCTGCCGCTGCAGTTCCATAATTTTTGATTCTTCTTGCCTAGCCCTAGAACTTGAGATGCATATAAAATATAATAGAAGTGCTTATTGTTGAAATAGCAAGAAGACATTCAGGGGACATGGATAGTGCTTCCCATCTCTTACAATTGTCTGATTGACTGTGACAGCTTCAGATGAGAGAGACAAAAAGACCTATATATTCCTAAACAGCTATTAACTCAGGCACATAAGGTGGGCATTTCTCTATCGGAATGATTTGCTCACAAGGTCCATTTGCACTGAAGTGTAGTTATTAGGACCATGCTATTTTCTGCTCTGCAGATGCCAAAGCTCAGTCCTCAACAGTTAAGGTCTCATCTGATGAGAAGCAGTCAGGAGTAAATGGAAAACTTAAAGGGACTTGGTATCATCAAAATGTGGCATAGGTGATGCCAACACTTATTTCTGGGTTTTATCATTGATAAAAACATTTTGCTATAAATACCGTCTTTACCGCCCAATAGTCAAACCTCTTCATTTGCCAAGTGATGTGAAACAGGCTTCTCTCTCACTAGACTTTGAATGTCTTTCCCCTTGTCTTGTTATTCTTGCATTCTGATGTTGTCATAGTGAGAGTGGATTCTGGTTAATACTGGGTGTGTGTTTGTGACATAGTCAGTCCTTATATTTCAACACATGGTTTTCCTGAAGACTGAGCCTTAAGGCAGATTGCCATAGAATGAAATCTGACTGGCTGTACACTGTTGTCATTATTGATTCGGATTTCATGAGAAATTGTGAAATGAGTAGAGAAAGGTGCTGAAAAGTGATGAATGGTATATTGGGGCTCAGCCAGTTAAGGCAGAGGAAGGGGAGTATAAAGCAGCAAAAAGCGAAGGTTCCTAACTCCTGATTGAACGTCTGCATTAGATAAAAGCGGTGGGTGGATGATGAGATGCTTTGCAATGTGAATGAGGCCAGTCTTGAACAAGTAAGCACATCTTTCTTTGAACATAGTTTACTTTCTTTTTCTTTGTTTTTGTTTCTGTCAAAGAATATTTTTTAGTGAATGCTTAGCATATAATAGATCAATGAATATTTTTGAATAAATGGTTCCCAGGTGGCTCAGTGGTATAGTATCTGCCTATCAAACAGGAGATGCAGGTTTTATCCCTGCGTTGGGAAGATCCCTTGAAGTAGGAAATGACAACCCACTCCAGTATTCTTGCCTGAGAAATCCAATGGAGAGTAGAACCTGGTGGGTTGCAGCCCATGGGGCTCAAAAGAGTCAGATATGACTTAGTAACTAAACAACAACAAAAAATTCCGTAACCTTTCTTCAATGATCACTATCAGAAATTTCCCTTGAGGGGACATATGTATACCTAAGGCTGATTCATGTTGATGTTTAACAGAAAATAACAAAATTCTATAAAGCAATTATCCATCAACTAAAAAATAAATAAATTAAGAAAAAAAACAAGGGCAATTAATTAAAATTTTTTTCACTTGTTTAGAATATTATGTTTTCATGACTTTGTCTTTAATTAATACAATCCAAAGTCTTAAGCAATTATGTGCAAAATCTTGTGTGATATAATTTTAAGTTTCAAGCTTCATCTAAAAAGCTGGTTTCTAAAATGTAACTGTCTGAATGGCTGCGATCCAAAAGTCAACAAGCAATAAATGCTGGAGAGGGTGTGGAGAAAAGGGAACCCTCTTACACTGTTGGTGGGAATGCAAATTAGTACAGCCACTATGGAGAACAGTGTGGAGATTCCTTAAAAAATTGCAAATAGAAATGCCTTATGATCCAGCGATCCCACTGCTGGGCATCCACACCAAGGAAACCAGAACTGAAAGAGACACGTGTACCCCAATGTTCATTGCGGCACTGTTTATAATAGCCAGGACATGGAAGCAACCTAGATGTCCATCAGCAGATGAATGGATAAGAAAGCAGTGGTACATATACACAATGGAGTATTACTCAGCTATTAAAAAGAATACATTTGAATCAGTTCTAATGAGGTGGATGACGCTGGAGCCGATTATACAGAGTGAAGTAAGCCAGAAAGAAAAACACCAATACAGTATACTTACACATATATATGGAATTTAGAATGATGGTAATGATAAACCTGTACGCAAGACAGCAAAAGAGACACAGATGTATAGAACGGCCTTTTGGACTCTGTAGGAGAGGGAGAGGGTGGGATGGGTTGGCAGAGTGGCAGTGTAACATGTGTGATATCATAAGTGAAATGAATTGCCAGTCCAGGTTTGATGCAGGATGCAGGTGCTTGGGACTGATGCACGGGGATAATCCAGAGAGAGGGTGTGGGGCGGGAGAGGGGAGGTGGGGGTCGGGATTGGGAGTTCATGTACACTCGTGGCTGATTCATATCGATGTGTAGCAAAACGAATACAGTATTGTAAAGCAAAACAAACTAAAAAAATAAAAATTAATTAAAAAAATGTAACTGTCTGCATTTATTCTCATGATTGGAAGAAACCAAGTCATTAAATATTTTTATTAAATTGGTTTGGATATGAAAATTGACATGAATTCAAATAAGAAGTCAGGTTATTAAGCTTAAATAGAATAGTAATATTAGCTAACTTTTATGAAGTATTTATTGTATGCTATATAAGCATACAATAGCACTGTGCTAAGTGCTTTTACAAGTATTTGCTTACTTAAACCTCTTAAAAATGGTTTGAGGGATAACTCTGTTTCTCTCCAGTTTATAGGTGAGGAAACTGAAGCTTATAGAGATTAAATAATGAATCCAAGTTTAGACACTGACATTTAAACTCAAACATACTGGCTCCAGGCCCAGTGCTTAACCACCATGCATATTGCAAAAAACCAAAGCAGAAACACAGTTACATGGAATGATAACTAAAGTGTTATGTCATATTATTATGAAGATCCAGGTCGTTTGACCTAGAAGTTACACTCTAGGTTATGTGGCAGCCTGGATGGGAAGGTAGTTGAGGGGAGAATGGATACATGTTTATGTATGATTGGGTCCCTTCAGTATTCATCTGAAATTGTCACATGATTGCTAATTGGCTAAATACCCTGATACAAAATAAGGTAAAAAAAAAAGAGTTTGTATAAATTGGTAAGTATGGATGTTCTGTTCAGTTCAATTCAGTCGCTAGGTCGTGTCTGACTCTGCGACCCCATGAACCGCAGCACACCAAGCCTCCCTGTCCATCACCAACTCCCTGAGTTCACTCAAACACATGTCCATCGAGTCGGTGATGCTATCCAGCCATCTCATCCTCTGTCATCCCCTTCTCCTCCTGCCCCAATCCCTCCCAGCATCAGAGTCTTTTCCAATGAGTCAACTCTTCGCATGAGGTGGCCAAAGTATTGGAGTTTCATCTTTAGCATCAGTCCCTCCAATGAACACCCAAAACTGATTTCCTTTAGGATGGACTGGTTGGACTAATTGCAGTTCAAGGGACTCTCAAGAGTCTTCTCCAACACCACAGTTCAAAATCAATTTTTCAGTGCTCAAGTTTCTTCACAGTCCACCTCTCACATCCACACATGACCACTGGAAAAACCATAGCCTTGACTAGATGGACCTTTGTTGGTAAAGTAATGTCTCTGCTTTTGAATATGCTGTCTAGGGTGGTCATAACTTTCCTCCCAAGGACTAAGCATCTTTTAATTTCATGGCTACTGTCACTCTGCAGTGATTTTGGAGCCCCGCAAAATAAAGTCTGACACTGTTTCCACTGTTTCCTCATCTATTTCCCATGAAATGATGGGACCAGATGCCATGGTCTTAGTTTTCTGATGTTGAACTTTAAGCCAACATTTTCACTCTCCTCTTTCACTTTCATCAAGTGGCTATTTAGTTCCTCTTCACTTTCTGCCATAAGGGTGGTGTCATCTGCATATCTGAGGTTATTGATATTTCTCCCAGCAATCTTGATTCCAGCTTGTGATTCTTCCAGCCCAGTGTTTCTCATGATGTACTCTGTGTATAAGTTAAATAAGCAGGGTGACAATATACAGCCTTGACGTACTCCTTTTCGTATTTGGAACCAGTCTGTTGTTCCATGTCCAGTTCCAACTGTTGCTTCCTGACCTGCATACAGATTTCTCAAGAGCCAGGTCAGGTGGTCTGGTATTCCCATGTCTTTCAGAATTTTCCACAGTTTATTGTGATCCACACAAAGGCTTTGGCACAGTCAATAAAGCAGAAATAGATGTTTTTTTGGAACTCTTGCTTTTTTCAATCATCCAGCAGATGCTGGCAATTTGATCTTTGGTTCCTCTGCCTTTTCTAAAACCAGCTTGAACATCAGGGAGTTCACGGTTCAAGTATTGCTGAAGTCTGGCTTGGAGAATTTTGAGCATTACTTTACTAGCATGTGAGATGAGTGCAATTGTGCGGTAGTTTGAGCATTCTTTGGCATTGCTTTTCTTTGGAATTGGAATGAAAACTGACCTTTTCCAGTCCTGTGGCCACTGCTGAGTTTTCCAAATTTGCTGGCATATTAAGTGCAGCACTTTCACAGCATCATCTTTCAGGATTTGGAATAGCTCCAGTGGAATTCCATCACCTCCACTAGGTTTGTTCATAGTGATGCTTTCTAAGGCCCACTTGACTTCACATTCCAGGATGTCTGGCTCTAGATGAGTGATCACACCATCCTGATATCTGGGTCATGAAGCTCTTTTTTTATACAGTTATTCTGTGTATTCTTGCCACCTCTTCTTATCTTCTGCTTCTGTTAGGTCCATACCATTTCTGTCCTTTATTGAGCCCATCTTTGCATAAAATGTTCCCTTGGTATCTCTAATTTTCTTGAAGAGATCTCTAGTCTTTCCCATTCTGTTGTTTTCCTCTATTTCTTTGCATTGATCGCTGAGGAAGGCTTTCTTATCTCTCTTTGCTATTCTTTGGAACTCTGCATTCAGATGCTTATATCTTTCCTTTTCTCCTTTGCTTTTTGCTTCTCTTCTTTTCACAGCTATTTGTAAGGCCTCCCCAGACAGCATTTTACTTTTTTGCATTTCTTTTCCATGGGGATGGTCTCAATCCCTATCTCCTGTACAATGTCATGAACCTCCATACATAGTTCATCAGGCACTCTGTCTATCAGATCTAGACCCTTAAATCTATTTCTCATCTCCACTGTGTAATCAGAAGGGATTTGATTTAGGTGATACCTGAATGGTCTAGTGGTTTTCCCTACTTTCTTCAATTTAAGTCTGAATTTTGGAATAAGCATTTCATGATCTGAGCCATAGTCAGCTCCCAGTCTTGTTTTTGTTGACTGTATAGAGCTCCTCCATCTTTGGCTGCAAAGAATATAATCAATCTGATTTTGGTGTTGACCATCTGGTGATGTCTATGTGTAGAGTCTTCTCGTGTTGTTGCGCTAACAGAATGTGGTCCACTGGAGAAGGGAATGGCAAACCACTTCAATATTCTTGTCTTGAGAACCCCATGAACAGAATGAAAAGGCAAAATGATAGGATACTGAAAGAGGAACTCCCCAGGTCAGTAGCTGACCAATATGCTACAGGAGATCAGTGGAGACATAACTCCAGAAAGAATGAAGGGATGGAGCCAAAGCAAAAACAATACCCAGTTGTGGATGTTACTGGTGATAGAAGCAAGGTCCAATGCTGGAAAGAGCAATATTGCACAAGAACCTGGAATGCCAGGCCCAGGAATCAAGGCAAATTGGAAGTGGTCAAACAGGAGATGGCAAAAGTAAATGTCAACATTCTAGGAATCAGCAAACTAAAATGGACTGGAATGGGTGGATTTAACTCAGATGACCATTATATCTACTACTGTGGGCAGGAATCCCTCAGAAGAAATGGAGTAGCCATCATGGTCAACAAAAAAGTCTGAAATGCAGTACTTGGATGCATTCTCAAAAATGACAGAATGATCTCTGTTCGTTTCCAAGGCAAAACATTTAATATCACAGTATCAAGCCTGTGTCCTAACCAAGAATGCTGAAGAAGCTGAATGGTTCTATGAAGACTTAGAAGACCTTTTAGAATTAACACCCCAAAAAGATATCTTTTTCATTATAGGGGACTGGAATGCAAAAGTAGGAAGTCAAGAAACACCTGAAGTAACAGGCAAATTTGGCCTTGGAGTATGGAATGAAGTTGGGCAAAGGCTAATAGAGTTTTGCCAAGAGAATGCACTGGTCATAGCAAACACCCTCTTCCAACAACACGAGAGTATGGATGTTAGCGATATTGATATAGGTATAAATATGTGTTTGTGTGTAGAGATAAATAAAATTCAAGGCTATTCAGGAAAAAAAAAGAGCGATCTCCATTCATTCAGTCCAACCTCTGCTCAGCCTGAAGTGGAAGCACCTGTTAGTTTATTAAATTGTAGAATTAATTCATGTGGAAATAAGAGAGGAAGGGTAAAGGAAGCTTTAATTCATACCAAAGAAATTATGCTATAGTTTAATAATGGTAATTAAACACTGAAGCTACTTTTTGTTTACTGAGAGAAAATGTGTAGCATAGATATAGTTTTACATCATTTAAGAAATTTTCTGATTGAGAGCTGCAATATCAGGGGAAAAAAGGGCTACAAGAGCTCCCATGCAAATAATCAGTTCTTTGTTGAGGCATAAAGATTGTTAAATGGTGGCCCTTTCATTCAATCCCTCTTCTCTTTTTGCTTCTGAGCATCTCTACTTGAACTATAACAGCAGCCTCTGAATGGTCTTCTCACAACCTGTTTGTTTTCTACACTGTTGCCAGAGGTATCTTCACAAACTAACTAGTAAAAATGCACCTTTTCTGTCCTCCTTATTAGGACAAAGAAATCATTCTTAATTTTATTTTGAGTTATACATGCCACTGATAACCAATGAAAGATATGAACCCTTTCCCAGTTAACAACAACAAAAACTTTATACACGCTATTATTCTCTGACATTGCTCACAAAAGATTTCAAATATCTGTTGCTCGTTTGCATCCTCCCTGATATTCCATCATTTATCTTATTGTCTGCACTCTGGCTTCATGACACTTCTTACTGTTTCTCATGCTTGAAAGAGACTCCAAGTTCTCTCTTCTAAGCATTTTAACTGTCTAGGGTACAATGATGAAATAGAGGAAGGCTTTTGATGTGTTTGTCATAGAAGGTCTAAGATTCAAACCTTGTTATAAGCTTGGGAATGGTACTTAGCTAATTAGAATCTCAATTTTATCATGGTAGAAAGAGAGTGATAACATAATTTTGCAGGGTTTGTATAAAGGTCCAGTGAGATAATGAATGTAAAGGGCTTGGTACTCATTGTTGCTACCTCCAATCCCCGATTGAGCCTCCTTATATTTTATCCCCATCCCCCACTCCAGTGAATGGATTTGAGGTTTTACTCTTTGTGTCCCCAGATCACAGAGTGCTGATACCTCTGTACTTGTAAGATCTTGGGGCATTTATTTATTTGTCTATTTCTCTCTCTAGCCCAGTAGCACTTGACCCAGGCTGCATACTTAAGTAACCTTCATAAATTCCACTGCTGGTCCAATTAGTCCAATTGGTCCAATTCCAACTCTGGTCTGGTCTGAAATTGTGATTTTTAAAGTGATTCTAGTGTACAATCCTAGGCTACAGGCCCCTTGAGAGCAGAGATTCATCAGTGAAGCTCCACTGCCCACATGGAGCTGGTGCCCTGTGGATGTTCAGTGAATGCCTGTAGGGTGAATGAATGAGTGAGTGAATGAGTGAATGGATGAATGCATGCATAACAGCCAGTTTTCTAGGTCTGAACATACATTTGCTAAACTTTAACCCATTTAATTATGAAAATGTGACATTCTAGTTTGACAAATTCCTGATAAGTTTATACATTGGCAATCAATATGTAAGTGGATAAAGTTATGCTTTAAATTTTAAAACAATCTAGATATTGCTTCAGGCAATTTTCTACCTACATATTTCTATGTTTAGTGGTCTTTTGTTTTTTTCTTTCATTCCTTTGCATCCCTATGTCACATAGCAAAGTAATTTTAATCTATAAATCTCTTAAAGGGCATCTAACTACCTAGAGCTTAAATAAGCAGTCTACTTGACACTGTTAAGTTTCTTACTGTGGGACTATTACATGTAATCCTATCCTTGCATTTGTTTTGTTGCCTTCTTCTTGGAGTGTATATGCAGATTTATATTCAACCTTCCTGGATTCTTTGTTCTTAGTGACCCATCAATAATTATGTTGATTGTGAAAATATATGCAGTACCATGAGGAAAGGAACTAATGGTGTTAGAAGCAGTAGTTCTAGCAATCAGCTGATGTGAACTTTTTTCCATAATGACTTGGTGGTGCTTTCTCTTCTGAATGCTAAATGAAAGCTGATATGTAATAAAAGGTTTATTTTCATAGAGTGAATAGTGTCAAAGCATCATGACTGATAAAATCAACTTTCTCATCTAAATGTAAAAGATTTATCTAAGTTTATTTTCAGTAGGATTCGATTTCAGGATGGTCTCTAGACACTAAGCTGAACAGTGGATAAGGGAAGGATATTCCTATCTTTTCTGATAAAGAGAATCATGACTTCATTACCTCAGATCTTGCCTAGAAATTGAAATGTTATCAGCTTAACAAAAAAAAGCAAATACATTACAAAAATGTCTCTAACTGTTGGTGGAACTCACTAGTGGAAATGCACAGGCTGGATATTTTGATTGAAATAAAAACGGTGGATTCTGGGACTATATTTATTTCTCCACAATGTTATTTTCTCATAGGTAATCAGCTCTGATGTGGGGTCGACCGTTTTCTTCTGGAGGATAGACACTGGGCAGAAAATCAAACAGTTTACCAGTTGCCATGGCAACGCAGAAATCAGCACGATGGCCCTAGATGCAAATGAGACTCGGCTTTTGACTGGCAGCACAGATGGGACCGTAAAGGTGCGAACACAGTGATGCTTCTTTATCCAGATAGGAGGGGGCTAAAACATTGTGCGAGGAGACACAGCTTTGGCTATATCTGTGTTGGTAATTTGGTCTTGGAAAAAAGAGATGAGACAAGGAAGAGCTAAATAACTCAAACCATCTAATAACAAAGCTGTTAGGAAAATAAACCTCTGTGGGAAAATGAATAAATGATTTTTCTGAATAAATTATTTAGAATCAAAGCACAGCTTGTCTTACTCATTTCAGAAAGCCTTTTCCAGTGTTCTGGGTAGAGGACCACTTTGGGGAATAAGAGGCCTGAATACTTTTTGTGTGCTTTAGCTAATGTCTTTGGTTTCATTTTTCTCAGTTTATAAAATGAGAAATCAAGGCAAGTACATAAACTTTTAAAATGACATGAATGCAAGTTTTTCAGAAAATGAATATCTTAAAATCAACTTATTTTGTAAATTGCATTTTTATGTGAAGGTAAGTATCAATAAGATAGTAAAGAAGGATAGTAGGAAGAACAATCATAATTTAATTTATTATCCATCCTAAACTAACATTATTTTATCCTCTCAGTTATCAAATTATTATTAATTTATTCTGGGAAGAAAATGCTATATTATTTTGCAGAAATCATAAAAATTTTAGGTAAAGCTAGATTCTTACAATCTAAAATCATGCCCACCGGTGAATCTTCTCTGCTCGCCTCAGCACTGAAACTGATAACAGTATCGGATTGGAGATGACTTGTGACACTTTGAGACAACAGAAGGCAGTTTCCCGAATAAGCTTTGAATTGTTCTTAAGTTTCTGTCATTAAGTGGGATCAGAAGACTATTAATTAGAAGTACCTCCTGTGTTAGGGTGTATGATGCATTCAGGTAGACTGCTGGGGATGGTAGTGGAAAACTACTTAGATATGTAGGTAGGTAGGTAGTGAGTGAGTGATAGTCGCTCAGTCGTGTCTGACTCTTTGCTACTCCATGGACTGTAGCCTGCCAGGCTCCTCTGTCCATGGAATTCTCCAGGCAAGAATACTGGAGTGGGTTGCCATGGTAGGTAGAACATTGTGGAATTTGGGGGCAAGTATTTAGGAGAATTCTAGCCTGCATTGGTCACTGTGAAGCATGCTCAGTGAGCATCTCTGGAAATTTGCAGAATGTGACCTCTGGGAAGGATAATGGCTTGAGGTATGGACTAGGAGCATGGGTTTAAGTCAAATAACATCTTCATGGGAGAAAATGGTTAAATGTGTGAAGATAATGGGATAATTCTAATCCTAATAGTCAGGTGGAATAAAATAGAAGTAAATGGAACTGGGGTATTAGACAGTGACTTAGGCAAAAAAAAAAAAAGTGAGTATCCCACATACCAGTCCTTGGATACAAGACTAGACTGAAAAAAGAAGGCAACAGATTAGATTGTTTTTATCCCTATGTTGGGAGTAACTAGTCATAGAGTCCAGGGTAGGACAGACTTGTAGATGGTTGCAAAACTGGTCCCAGTTAAGGGGCTTGATAGGATCTGGAGACAGTCAAATCTTTATACTACTTTTCTGTGAGTATTATTTTAGGTAGGCTTTATAAGAGCCCTGTTTAGAGGAAAACAAGGTGACGTGGGTGAAGAGCATGTACACCCCTCAGTGTCTCAGCTTGAGTCCTGACATCTTAGAAGTTAAAGTGAATTTAGTATTACAATCACAGCTTCTGAAGCTACATTTATCTTTATCACAATAGCACAATAGAATTCTGAAGTCTGGCAACTTCTGTGTAGGATGCATAAATCAAGGTTGAGCTGCACAGGCCATATTCTAAAAAGAAACAAGAATGAATGATATTTTTCCAATCCCATTTATAATTTAGAATCCCAAATCCAGTACTTATACAATCAAAGATTTAAAAGTATTACCCTATTTATCCTGGTTTTCAAGTTTCTGTTTTTAAATTAATTGTTTTGAATAATGTATGCACACAATAAAATTTTAAACCTAAAAGATATATACAGTGAAAAGAAAGTGTCTTTCTCACCCCTCTTTCCTTCTCCTCACTTGTGGCTACCAGTAGTACTAGTTTCTTGCACATCTTTCTAGACTGTGAGCACCATTTAGTGCTCTTTAGTGGCAGTCCACTGTCCATACTATTCTGCATTTTACATTTCTGTGTTAGACTGATTTATTTGAAGGCAAACAACAATAATAATATTAGTTAAATTTTATTGCATATTACTATGAAGCATGCACTGTCCTAAGCACTTTACACACACACACACACCCCTCTATATGCTTGGTACTATTATTATACCAGTTGAGAAAACTGAAACCGAAGGAAATAAACAACTTGCTGAAGGTCCTATGGCTGATTGGCTTTGGACAAAGTTTGGACAATTGGAAATGACCCATTCTTTATAATAGTTGCATTATATGCTACTGTGGAGATATTCCATATGTGGATGTTCAATTCCTTGTTAATGAGCAATTAAGTTGACTCAAATTTCTAGCTGTTATGAACAATGCTTCCAGAAAATCCTTTAAAATACGTAATTTCACATATGAGTATCTGAGTAATGATTTTCTAAAAGTTGAACTTTTGAGGCAAAAGGTATATGCATTTTCATCTCGACAGAAAGTGCCAGCTGCCCTTGGATGATGTACCAACAATGTGTCATAGCAAGGCTTAGTTTTAACAGCTAATTACTTTCTCTTTTAAAGTGAACTGATTGGTCTACATCCTTATCCCACTGCCTGAGGAGGTAAACTAGAATTGCTTGTGCTTCTGTGAATGTGGGTCTGGTACCCACTGTCAACAGGAGGTTTTATTAGCGGAAGATAGGAAACCTAGGACATGATGACTGTGTTTCAAGCTCTGTATTATATGTTTACAATTCCAAGCATCCCTGAAATAAAGGTCCTGTGTCATAAATGAGGAAATCAAAGTTCAGAAAGATACTTGGAGAAAGAAACAGGATTTTGACAGACTCCAAAATGAGGCTTTTCATGTTTTTATACTGCTTCCCCCTTAAAAATATACACTGATGTATTGCCTTTGAATCAACTATTATCAGAGTAGACTGATAAGGTTACAAATAGAGTAATAAACATATGAGATAAATTTAAGTGGTGAGAAGGCTTTAATTATTATGTGTCTCAAGTGAATCAACCCTAGTGCAGAACATAAACAAAAAGTATATAATAATCCTATTATACCCTGTTGCTGCACTCACTGAGAAGACATTTTCTTTTCTTATCTCAAAGCTGATTTTAACTTCTCTTTTAAAGGTCTGGGACCTCAATGGCTGTTGTCACCACATACTCAATGTTGGGCAAGAGGGAGCTGTGGATATTTCACACATCCTGGTTCTTAAGAAGACAATCCTAGTTACAGGCTGGGACAGGTATGATAGACTTCATGCAAAACTGTAAGAAGGTAAAAGCAGAGAGTTTTATAAATCCCCTGAAAAAGAGAATGGCTACTCACTCCAGTATTCTTGCCTGGGAAATCCCATGGACAGAAAAGCCTGGTGAGCTACACCCATGGGGTTGCAAGAGTTAGACATGACTTAGAGACTAAACCACCACCACCACCACCACCACAAAAGAAAAAAGAATCCAGAAATCTTGTTTTCTGAGTCTTCAACTGATTTAATCCTAATTCTGAGTCTTTAACTTGCTGGTGACCTTGATGAGTGAAACTGTTTGGAACTGGCTGGATGCTTAGTGAATAAAATATTTTAAGATCATGTAGCTTGAGAGGCTTTGAGAAGTGTTAACAGTGCTTTCTCCTGGCTTTAGGAACCTTTTTCTTTAACCATTCCAGATAGAAACATAATACCACTTCCTGAGTGTTAAATCTGAAACTTTCCCAAATTTTATAGTTAATAAATTCTTAATGTATAAACTTCATTCCTTCAGCTGTAAAAGGAACTCATTTCTTCTTCTCTTCTTAGTTTCAGTTTCAGTTGCAGCACAAGAGGGGAGCAGCGTGCTGAAATCTGTGTTAGCACCTCCGTCAGTTCAGAGTAGAGAAGGGCCTTTCACATTTCACTTACTGTATTCAAAGAGCAGTTTTTCCATTTCATTATAAAGAAAATTACTTTGTTTTCCTCTTTTCCTGAGAGAACTACCGGATCATAAACAGGGCCTTTTCTATGGTGTTGTATAAGCCCTAAGAAAATTAAAGTGTGATATGTTTCAAAAATACATGTCCATAAATTTCAAAAATACATTGTCAACGGTTCAAGAAATATTGCTCTAATAGGTTATTTGCCCAAGATTATTCACTATAGAAATATGATTGTAATGGTTTGAAGCTAGGATTAAATCAAATTTTATATCTAGAAAATAAGCAATATTTATTTGGGGATTTTTATCAAGCTTAGGGAAGGGTTGTGTCTAATGCAAATGTGAACATACTAGATCAGACTAGAGAATACAGTGCCACACAGAGCTTAGTTCTCAGAGGTAGTTTGACTAAAAGGAAAGAAAGTATAGTTCAGATTGTTCTACTTGCTATTAAGAACTAATTTAATCATCCTCACCTTTGAAAGAAAGCTTCCTCATATCCATGGGAGCAATCATGATCCATCAATGACTCATAACTGCTCCGGTAGACTATGGCCTAATGGTCTCTGTAATGAGGCTATGGTAATGAATAAGTGGAATTATCTAATATCATGGCAGAGTAGATGTGTAGTATACAGCCAGTTCACTTTAATTTTGCACATATCAAAAAGAGCTTTAAAAATTAATGTGTTGGTCAAAACTTTGGAGACACCATTTTCTTAATAATATTTTTTAGACATCCATGGTTAGAAATTAGCATCAAATGTAAGCCTTTTAAAAAAAATTGGTCACAGGGTGAAATTTCTAAAGATTAGATATATAGAGTAATCTAAAAGTGATTTAAAAAGAACACTCAATGATCTGATCTGTACTGGAGGTGATCACTTTCTATAACCCTGGGGAGGAATTTTGGGGGAGATAGAAATGAGTGGAGGAAAACATCACTCTTCTCATTTTTCTCCATCTTTTCCACCTTCCATAAGGTTGTCAGGACTTGGATCCTGTACTTGGAATTGAAAGTTGAATGACCATGTTCCTAGTTATATTGTTTTACTTTCATATTGATGAATTTGAAAATGATACTTTTATATTTTCTAAGCCAGATGTCTTACATTAGGATGGATTTTGCAAGATCTTTGGAGGGTCTTTTTTTTTTTTTAACCAGAGGCATTTAATAAGAGGCAAGAAAACAGGTCAACTGTTTGGTTATGTCTTGGGGAGGATAGTCCATTAAACCAACTCCCTAATAGTTTAGTGACTTGAGAAGAAATAAGCGGGAGTTTGAGAGTCTTTATTAAGCTTTCTTTAAAATCTAGAGGAGGCTGTTAAGTTATACTGTAACTTTAACTTTAGGCTCTATTTAAATAAAGAAATTGGTTTGATAATTCTGTCCAAGAGAGAGTAGAAATTACATTTATTGAATTCGGTACATAAATATGTCATCAATTTATCTTATTCATAGAGCTTATTCACAGCATTATGCACTTTACCTACATTATCCAACTTAATCCTTAGCTTCATCTTGGAAGGCAGGCAATATTTTGTAGATATCTCTAATCTCTGTCTTCAGCTCTTATCTTTCTAAGCTCACTCATTCGTTTGCTTGTTGACTGTGATCCCAAATTCTTCATATTCTAAACTGCGTGTATTATGCATGAAAGTGAAAATGATAGTCATTCAGTCATGTCCAATTCTGTACGACCCCATGGGCTGTAGCTTACCAGGCTCTTCTGTCCATGGACTTCTCCAAGCAAGAATACTAGAGTGGGCAGCCATTTCCTTCTCCAGAAGATCTTCCTGACCTGGGGATTGAACACAGGGCTCCTGCATTGCCGGCAGTTTGTGTATAGTCTGAGCCAACAGGGAAGCCCATTTTATTCACTGCCTTTCCCTAAACCTACTTTTCTCTCAGATTCAGAGCTTCAGTTAATAGCTAGACACCCTGGTCATCCACCTGGTCATCCTTCTCATTCAACTTCACAATCAAGTCATCACTAAGCCTTATCTCTTTTCTAGCATAAATATTTCTTTCAAATCTATTCCCAATACTACTAGACTGTATACTTCAGAGCATCATTTCTATGTACATGAATGTCACGGCCTTCTCATTTGTCCTTTTCTCTAGTAAATGTCTCTCTTTTACCTCTTAAATAGATTTACTCATTTAAATGATTTCTACAGTGATTCTTTCTATAATACCATTTATCTATGTCACTTCATTGGTTCAATGATTTTTAAAATGTCTACAACAAAAAAACCAAAGCTCCCTGTTTCCCAGACCTATTCTGAGCTTCATTTGTACACTCCATTCTTGTGTAAATTCTTAACTCAAATAGAAACCTGCTGTCAGAGTGTTCCTATATAAGCTGTACCATTTCACACTCCCGTTCTCTCCCCTTATCTAGAAATCTCTCTCCAAATAGTTTTCATGTAGTTAATGTTTATTCTTATTTGAAGTCTCCTTCATATATTTTTTCTACCAGAAGCTTTTTCTTTCCTCCTATGGTGGAAATACGCCCCCATTTGTCTTTGTGCTTTCTAATTTCCTGCACTTTACTTAACCTAGGAATATAATTGTTGAACATTAATATGTATGTATGTCTAATATATGCTTATTGGATGTTATATGATACTTGTCGAATGACTTAATTAACATTTATTGAATAGATAAGAAGTCTGAAGATTAAAGAGATTACCCATGGTCACACTCCAAATAAGAGGAAAACAGAATTGATATTCAAATCTATTCTTTCATTACAATAAGCCAGAAAGCCAGGTATTACCAATTCTCTTTCACAAAGGAGGAGGCCAGGCTTGATGAGTAACCTGGCCAAACCTAGTAGGCAGCTGAGTTAAAAGTCTATGCCAAAGTGCATACTTTTTCTACCATTCCTGAATTACTGATGGAGTCATTAAATCATGGGAGATCAATTGCATTCTTTTAAAGAAATAATTTGACTAAGTTGATCAGGTCAATCAAAGCTAATGAATCAGTTTTTCGTATTTGAAGGGAAAAAAAATACCACATATTATCAACTTAATAATAGCTCAGAATTTTATCATACCATAATTTTCCCCTTTCCTTTCCACAAATATCTTTAAACTGTACCTAGATGGAAAACATGGAGTTAGGAAACATGGTGTGCTGAATGTGAAAAAGCAGGATTCCTTCGCTCAAGGGTATCACATTCTAATTGAGGAGTTGATAATACAAGGCAGGATATGGAAAATGCCCCTTTCTGCTAAGCAAAGCCTGAATCAGAGAGCCCATTAGGTTGTTTAGGAATATGGCCATTCATATCTAGAGATTACTTCCACTGGAAAAAAGAACCCAAATTCAGAAATTCTACAATATGTTTCTTGTCATCGTAAGCAAAATGTACTGAGAGACAAAGCTGTAAATTGACATCGTGTCAGTTAAAAAATGCTCGGTTAAATACCTAACCATGTTTATGTTGGTAAAACTAAGTGAAGAGATGATGAACTACCTTTGCATTTGTTAAGTAGTCATATAATATGTATAGTTCTGGTAAAATCAAATAAATGATCATAATAAAGCTTAAGATTTTATCTTATTTTTATCTTAAATGTATGCCCTGAAATTTTATGATTCTATATTTACAACTCTCTATAAAAATAAAAATAAGTTCTTCATTTATTTCTCTTCTTTCAGTTAAAGGAGAAAACTTTGTTGGTGAAGGTTTTATGTCTGTAAAATATATAAATACTTATATAAATACATATATATAATATATAAAGATATAAATACAGAAAAGAGAATTTTCATATAATTTCAAATAATTTTGAAAATATGATTGATAATAGCATTCTTCACAGAATTCTTTAAAAAGTAGGTGCTCAATAAATAGCTGCTGGTATAATTCTATTTCTAAAAGTATTTTTTAAAGGAGTTGAAATTAGGGGTTTGAAGTTCCTCAACAATAAAACTTACTTATCACAAGATATTAAATTCTCAAAATAATTGCCTTGCTAAAGAACTGTATGTAATCTTATATATGACTGAATCATTTTTTATTATTAGGATGAGAATCAGAATGAGCACTTCCAAAGCTGTGACTTATTTTGGATAATCTTGTTGGAGGCTGGATGGGGGCGGGTATGTGTGAAATTCACAAATAACCCTCAAGACTAACTTTGTGATGGTTTCAGTATCCAAAATTGGGCTTCACAAATTTTAGGAAAAAGCATGAAAAATAACTGATTTATTTGAACTCATTCCCTACCTTTGAGATAAACTTTTTATTCTAAAAACAATGTATATGTTATTTTGGACTAACAAGACATGAACAATTAACCTCTGAGGGAACAGATGTGTAAAATGCATGTCTGACTCTGTGACCCCATGCACTGTAGCCTGCCAGGCTCCTCTGTCCATGGGATTTCCTAGGCAAGAATACTAAAGTAGGTTGCTATTTTCTTCTCCAGGGGATCTTCCTGACCCAGTTATCGAACCCATGTCTCTTGCATCTTCTGCATTGCTAGGTGGATTCTTCACCCAACTGTGCCACTGAGAAGCCCCAAGAGAGCAAATAATTGACTTTGTTCTTTTGTTCTCAATATGACAGTTTCTACATGATAAATTTTGGTAAAATTCATTATCCTATCTCATTCATCCTAAAAGAGATTATTTTTTAACACATTAAAAAAATTTTTTTTTGTCTCTTGTCAGGCAAACTAATTTTGCTTTCTCAGAATTGGTCATTATATCTAAATTCTGAATTAGAGATAAGGCCGTCATCAAAAGAACACAATGACTCAGTAGCTGTCCTCCCAAGACTTCAGATGTGAAGTGTGGAATGGAACTAGTAACCTCCTTCAATGTCAGAAAGAACAAATCTCTCAGACTCTTAAAATGGCCTAAAAATTGGCTCGTTCTGCACTTCAATTTTACTCTTGGCAAAAGTACAAACTTAGAAAAAAGTTCTCTTGGAAATGTACAAAGTAAGAAATACAGTATGGATTCTGAAGGTATTTTAAGGATAACTGTCATTTCAAATGAAGGTTTCAGGTTAGGTTTCAAGGGAAAGTTGGCAGCTAATTAGCTTCTCACCACTGTGACATACAAGGTCAAACATCAGAATGGCTACTTTTTATACCGTGTTATGAAAAGGATTTTGTGCTTTGGGGTGTACTCCTTAAGTATATCCAGTTAAAATGGTAGCTTGGCAAAGAAGACAACTGACATTAAATATCGGTGGAGAGATAATAGAGGAGATATAGACTGACCTCTCCATCTCACTCCCACCTTCATAATCTCCCTTATCAAAAGGTAATCTCTTCAGTCAAACATACCAATAGGTAAAGAGGAAATTTTAAATATATACATATAAAACTATTACAAAGTTCATGACAATTTCAGAACTGCAAATCACCTTACTTATACTATCTTGTCTTGCTAAGCCTTGTATTAATACTATTAAAATAACATTAATATTAGATTATTGATTTAAAAAGTAGAGTAATTCTTATATTGATTCAGCAAATTTTTATGAAATGCCTATTATTTTCTAGGTACTATTTTGGGCACTACTGATGCTGAGATGAAAAAAACAAAAGCTTCGCTCTCCTAGAGCTTACTTATGGTAGGAAAGACAGAAAAGAATCAGACAAATAGATATAGATTCCAATATCACATAATGATAATGTAATCAAAATGATGAAGGTGAGGAATGAGAGACTCAAGGAAGTCTTTAGCTTGGGTGGTCAGGGAGGGCTTCCCCAAGGAGGTAACATCTGAGTAGAGAATTTTTCATCCGATCATTTGAAAATATTTATTGAATATGCAATATGTGTAGGTCATTATGATATGGTTGTAAAATAAAACACGATCCCTGTTTTCTGTGAACTTACATTATAGCAGAGGAGCAGCAGAGGAGATTATATAACATGAATTAAATGTTGTGAGTAAAATGTAAATTGTGTAAGAGATCAGAAGAGGGATATATTTCTTTCAACACTAGTTATCAAGGAAGCCTACAGAACAAGACAGGATTTAATGAATGGGTGTATAGTCAGGTAGTGTGGGTATGTGTGTGGAAGGAAATCCAAGGAGGGATGGAAGAGCGCACTGTGACTAAAAACAAAGCAGCTAGAAACGCAAAACATATTTAGAGAGCAGCAAGAACATTGCTTAGGTCTTCTCGAGTGGCACAGTAGTAATGAATTCACCTCCCGATGCCCAAGATGCAGGAGACGCAGGTTCAATTCTTGGATCAGGAAGATCCTTGGAGGAGGAAATGGCAACCCGCTCCATCGTTTTGCCTGGAAAATCCCATGGACAGAGGAGCGTGGCGGGATACAGTCCATGGCGCCGCAGAGAGTCAGACATGGCTGAGCAACTAAACACACACACACACACACACACACACACACACACACACACGAGTACTGATTGGCTTGAACATGAGATGTACTTCAGAAACAACCTCTAAATACTCATAACAGCTTAAAATAGCTCCTGCAAGGAGGGAATCTATTTGAAACCTTGTATTCTATCTATAAAATCTAGGCGAGTTTTGCTATTACATGTATTCACCTATCCTTATTTTAATATAAAAATATTTTCTCCCAAAATCTTTGAGTAAAATGAACACTTAGGAAGGTGTGTCAGTTTTACCTGTGGTTT
Organism: Aepyceros melampus; assembly: GCA_006408695.1. NCBI lineage: Eukaryota > Metazoa > Chordata > Mammalia > Artiodactyla > Bovidae > Aepyceros > Aepyceros melampus. Next base: position 117,907 of record SJXQ01006448.1, read on the forward strand.
CCAGTAACCCTGTCAAACATTTAACTGGACATTCACATTTTACTCTGAAAATCAAGGACAGAAGAATAAAGGAAAGAATTCTAAAGGAGTTGATTGGATCCAAATATTATTGAGTCTCAAATAATAGGTCCGCACATTTGATTTTTGTCATGTAAGACATGGAAAAGCTAACAAAATTTTTTTAAACAGGATATTAGCCATATCTTTTTGATCATGCTGTTTCCCCACACTGCTTGGAGTGACTTCCTCTTGCCAATCTTACCCATCTATTAGGGTTAGGCTCTGTAGGTTCTGTTCCCTACAGCACCAGGAGCAGGGACTTTCATGGAGAAAACAAAAAATGTTTGTAGAATGAATGTATATGGAGAGCTCCTGAATGAAATGGTTAATCTGGTAGCAGGATGAAGGATGTTCCAGAGGTGGGTAGCTTAGAGACAGTGAAATTTGTTGAGTCCTTTACAATTTTTCAGCCTTGAGCTAGTAAGTGCTAAGCTAGGGAATTGTCATTGATTATTTAAAATAAAGAGGAAGGAATGAATATATAACATCACAGAGGCAGAATCTGAGGATTTTATTTGACTAAGGAAGAGAAAGACAAGCAGGAATTTGGAATTCTGATCTATTGACCAATTTTGAGAATTTAGTGAGTCTCCTGTGGAGGGAAGGTAGAAATTTTAGATTTTTGATATTAGCTGATGGAAACTATAATGGAACTGTCAGCTGTCAAGTGAGAACAACTCAACACTGGAAAAAGTCATGAATGAAGATAGATTTAAGAGCCACATGTATAGAATTGAACTGGAAATTCACTGGTGGTGAATACAAAACCCAATACAAAAATAATACAAAAACCAATACAAAAATTGATGGCATACAAAACCCCTGCACAAGCCCTTTTGACCAGAGAGAGATGAGGGTGGAGGAATGTTGGTCAACAGTGTCCATACTGAAAGGTGAAAGAGAGAGAAGGAAGGGGAAACAGAGTACAAGGAGTGAAAGGTCAGGGAATAGGAAGAGAAGCAGGGCATTTGGCAACAGAAGGAGTTTCCAGAACAAACTCATCCATCAGAGGGTGAGGAGTTGGTAGGGCAATTGGAGAACTTTAGTGCAAGTGAAACAGAAGCAAGGTTTCAGAAAAGTGAAGAGAGAATGTGGGTAGGGACACCAAGCCTGGGGTTACAAATGCCCCTTTGAAGTGAGTGTGGCTCTAGAAGTGGGGAGAGGCTTGCCAGGGGCTGGTAGCCAGAGTTCAATCAAGAGGAAACAGGATGATCCTATAACTTGATGCCTCCAGTATGTAATTTTTAAGCTCCCCCTCTCCTCACCAGGCATCAGGCATTTCATTCTCTGTCCTTTCTCATCTGTCCTCAAATTCACCAGTAATGCCTCAGGATACTGACCTTTAAAAAACTATTTCTGTTGAAAACATCTCTGTCCTCCATCCCATTTCTTTGAAGCTGCATCTTCAAGTGTTCCACACACAGTTCCTCAAGAGGCTGTATGAGAAAGGACTCTGTGGTCAAGTAAGTCTGGAAAATACCACAGGGAATATAAACATGTTAAATATCCTGGATGAACTGATGAAAGAAACTTTAATGATTTTGTCTAAACTATCCAATATTATTTGTTTACAGACTCTACTCTTTTGTATTGTTACTGCCACGAAATTCTAGTGGTTCCACTTTGGAGACATTTTGCTTTTCAGGTCTTGGTGGTGGATGATTAATCTGATAAATGCACGCATGTTTGGTATTAATGATTGTGAAAGGAAGATTAACCTTCTGATATTCATAATTTACCAGGGAATTTAAGAGAGACCTCAAAAGGAAATTCAGTGTTGGGATTTAGCCTTATGGATGACAAGTAGGAATAAGGTTTTGGATAGCATCATGGTTTTTTATTTTTTAAAAAATATTTATTTATTTGGCTGTGCCAGATTTTAGTTGCAGGATCTTCGGTCTTTGTTGTGGCACATGGGATATTTTTCAGTTGCAGCAGGCAAACTCTTTAGTTGCAACATGTGGAATCTGACCAGGAATGGAACCCGGGCCCTCTGCATCGGGAGTGTGGAGTCTTAACCACTGGGCCACCATGGAGGTCCCCAGCATCATCGTTCAGTTCAGTTCAGTCGCTCAGTCGTGTCCGACTCTTTGCGACCCCATGAATCGCAGCACTCCAGGCCTCCCTGTCCATCACCAACTCCCGGAGTTCACTCAGACTCACGTCCATGGAGTCAGTGACGCCATCCAGCCATCTCATCCTCGGTCATCCCCTTCTCCTCCTGCCCCCAATCCCTCCCAGCCTCAGAGTCTTTTCCAATGAGTCAACATCTTTTAGACTTCTCAAATCATGCTATTCAAGTGTGGCATGGCGACTCCATATCTATATCACTTTTATATCCATGGCTAACTGCTATATCCTTTTTTCACTAGGTCTATTACTGTGTTTCGACCTCAGAACTTCAATCAGTTCTCCATCCAGCCTGAAGAATGGAAGGGAGGCATTCAGCACCGTGAGGATGTATTGTGTGCTGCATTTTCACCTCCACAAACTCTTGTGACAGGTCACTTGAATGTTCACTTGACAATCAGTGGTATAGTTTCCTTTGCCTCACTTTGAAAAAGCCTTTCCTCAACTACAAAATGAACAGGTTTCTTAAAGAAGCTGTCCTTGTACTTTAAACTAAATCTGGTCTTATTTCTAGGGCTGTGCAACAGTGGTTACATATATCAGCTCTGAAGCCTGGCTACCAGGCTTCAGATCCTGGCTCTACAACTTGCCACTGCCTCATATTGAGCAAGTTATTTTGACTCTAAAATACCATTTTCTCTAAGTAAGTAAAGTCACTCAGTCATGTCCGACTCTTTGTGACCCCATGGACTGCAGCCCACCAGGCTCCTCAGTCCATGAGATTCTCCAAGCAAGAATACTGGAGTGGGTTGCCATTTCCTTCTCCAGGGGATCTTCCCGACCCAGGGATCGAACCCGGGTCTCCCGCATTGGAGGCGGACACTTTAACCTCTGAGCCACCAGGGAATCCTGGTACCATTTTCTCTGGCAAATAATAATTTATCAGCATGTTGGTTTATGGCGAGGATCACATAAGATAATCTGTGTATGGGTTTAATCCAGTGCTTACAATAAGCCCATCAGTAAATACTAGCTTTCATTTTCATCATCCTTTTCTGAGGAGCAACCTCAGGGTTGTTGAGTACAAATCACACTTCTGTAGCACTCAGATGTTTCATAACAGGAACACCCTCTGGGCACAGTTTACTCTAAGTAATGTTGGTTAAAGACTGGTCTCACAAACAGTTTATAAATCCAAGCTCTTGACAGGATCCATGGGCATACTTTGATGTGGCATATTAAAGAGGATCAGATGGGGAAACAGTAGAAACAGTGTCAGACTTTATTTTTGGGGGCTCTAAAATCACTGCAGATGGTGACTGCCGCCATGAAATTAAAAGGCGCTTACTCCTTGGAAGAAAAGTTTTGATCAACCTAGATAGTATATTCAAAAGCAGAGACATTACTTTGCCGACTAAGGTCCGTCTAGTCAAGGCTATGGTTTTTCCAGTGGTCATGTATGGATGTGAGAATTGGACTGTGAAGAAGGCTGAGCGCCGAAGAATTGATGCTTTTGAACTGTGGTGTTGGAGAAGATTCTTGAGAGTCCCTTGGACTGCAAGGAGATCCAACCAGTCCATTCTGAGGAGATCAACCCTGGGATTTCTTTGGAAGGAATGATGCTAAAGCTGAAGCTCCAGTACTTTGGCCACCTCATGTGAAGAGTTGACTCATTGGAAAAGACTCTGATGCTGGGAGGGATTGGGGGCAGGAGAAGAAGGGGACAACAGAGGATGAGATGGCTGGATGGCATCACTGACTCGATGGACATGAGCCTGAGTGAACTCCGGGAGATGGTGATGGACAGGGAGGCCTGGCGTGCTGCGATTCATGGGGTCGCAAAGAGTCAGACACGACTGAGCGACTGAACTGAACTGAAAGAGGATCAGAAATTGTTGAATTATTTCCAACCAAAGAAAACAATTTATAAAGACAGATTGCACCATGAAATTATAAAGTCCATATTTTGACAGCCTGATTTGTTTTATAGGACCAAAAATGTCATTAATTAAGAGGAATGAAAAATTACAGGAAAAGAGCTTGGATATCTATGAAGTGTTACCATATGAGGTTTCCTGCTTTATCTACACTTAGAATTTTGTTGTTTTCAGAACTTCCAGGAGGGCCAACTCTGCAGTTGAATTTGCTCTATAGCTGCTGGAAGTCTACCGTGCAGCACGTAACATATACTGAAATGTGATTAAAACAAGTATCGCTGTGTAGGTGATATTGAAGTGTCATAAAATACAATTGTAATTGGGGAATAAATAATCTCTTCATTCACGTTCATTCCTTCAATCCCACGTGAACATGCTCTGTCAAACACTTTGCAAGTGAAGCATTTAAAAATGTTAAGAGAATGTGGATATTCCCATGAACAGCAAGCCCGTGGAATCTTATCATCTTTGGCCAGTTTGTGAGTTACACAGGTTGCCTCTCCAGGACAATACAGAGTGCACTGGGCATTGCTCTCTTCTCTCTCCAAATCCCAAGAAGGACACCATCGGTGCATACCGCTCAGCTCTTGTCTTTACCTCTCCTCTTGATGTTGGCCCTCTGCTCACTAGGGAGCTCTTCTCACAGGGCTGCTGAGAACAGTGGTCGGGGATGCACTGCTCCTTCTAAAACCAGCTTGGTCAGACTTAGCCTCACTGTTTGGACTTTTCTATGTTTTCTGCATGGAACAGTATGAAAAGACTGGTGGAGGGAAAGTTCTAGAATTGGAGAAAGCAACATTCAATAAAGAACATAAAAGAGAAAAAATAAACAGAACACACACAACAAAAGAACAGAGGTAGGAAACAGAAGGCTAGAAGGAAAATTCATTTGCCCTCAATAATAAACAAATAATATAGTAGTTATTAATACTATTTCAGTATTTGTAATATTCTAGGCAGTAGGTGCCTTTTCATTCTTCAGAGCATAAATTTATTTATCAGATAAATTTATTAACCCATTTTTTAGGTGAGGAACTTGTGGCATCAAGTAAAGTTAAATAACTTGCCAAGGTTACACAGCTGGTAGGTGGTAGAACCAGGACTCAAACTGATGAATTACGAAGACTTTATTCTGAATGCTTTCTTACCACAAAATGAAAAAAGATATTACAATAATCCCTATCTAACTTACTGAATGGTATTTTGTGAAGTTTCCAATTTCTAAAGTTTAATAAAAACACTATCCCATGGCAGATTCATGTTGATGTATGGCAAAACCCATACAATATTGTAAAGTAATTAGCCTCCAATTAAAATAAATAAAAACTAAATGACACACAAAAAAACCCCACTGGTAATTACTACTCATTCATGTCTCCAAATATATAGAGAAAACTTACAAAGTGCCAGATTCCATGTAAGTTATTATGATAATGATTTCTTCTAATTGTTGTTGCTCGGACTTTCCATCTAACTTTCTGGTAATTTCTATTCTCTGTCTTGGCTCCTGTAGGGAGTTATGATGGAGAAATTGTTCTGTGGAACAACAACACAGAAAATGCTCACTATGTCCTTCACCCTGATTATCGGAGGCTGCTAAAATCAAAATCGGGTGAGTGCAAGTTTGAAACTAAAATAACGTGGCCTGGTTGTTTGTGCATGGGTCTGCTGCAGCTTGCTTCTGAATTATAGTGATTGGCTGTAAGCGCAAGGGATTAGTGATACCGTTGTCTTGTCAAAGTGACTAAAAAGAACCTTGAGATTTACTTGGCTTAGCAAATTCTCTATGGCTTGCTGTTCCTTTCCCTTATGCTACATCAGCGTTTCTGAATTACTGACAGCGGGGAACAGGACTCTCATTTTTATCTAGTTTATTTTTTGCCAATAAACCTCGCCAAATTGCCTTTGAGTGAACCTTGGGTACTCCTTGGTAGGAAAATGGGAACTTGTGTTCACTTGATAGGCTGCTCGGGCTTAGTCTAGGGCTTGTATTAAATATTATGCCACCTGGAAATCTTAAATTATTTCTTGCTTTAGAAATCTGTGTGGAGCATTAGATGGAATTATATTGTATTTTATGGAAGTTTAGCAGAGCAGATGAATATTTTATGCTTAAGCAAAATGTCTTGACAATTGCCTTTCACATTTTATTTTAGTTTCCCTAGATGCTAAAGATTTTTCCTTAGACTAATTTATTTGGGTAATGAATATGTCATACCTCATGTCCCAGTGAGGTTCTGTTGTATCAGTTGGATAGACTCACAGAGACTGAATTAGATTAGGAAAGGACTGGTCATTAGATACAGTTTTGCATGTGTGTGTGTGTGTATGTGTGTGTGAAAAGCTGAGGGAGTAATTTGTTAGGAGGAAGAAAACTAACATAAGAAATTTGGAGTTTACTGAGCTCCAGGCAGGAAACTCTGACTTGCTTTATGTTTCCAATACAAAGAGCTCATCATTAGGATTCATTTGAATCCTCCATGGAGAAAGTGGAATTCTGCCTCTTTGCTGCATCGGCCCTCAGGGGAATAGTCTTGTTCTCACAGACTTAATTGTGGCTATGATTAAAAACACAGAGAGACAAATAGAAAAGAAAAGCAGATAATGTCAAATTTTTAAAAGACACAAGAAACATTGCTGTAGATTTCTTGCTTTGAATGTTTGAAGATACCTCTGTATAGGTTTTTCATAAGTATGTACAGACTATTCATAGATCAGAGATGAATATCCTCAGTTTTTATTAGTGAGATGTGAAGATGATGTCATTAGATCACTGAAGCACCATTAAGGATATCCTTTTCAGGGTAATTCACTAACAAATAATATTGCTTAAAAATGATGAATTAAATACATAGTCATTATATCTCAAGTTCATTAAATTATTTACAAGCTTAATATTAATGATTAATAAGTTGAAAATGGCATGATATTAGGATCACATTTGTCTTGAACATATCAGTATCTCTAAGATGTTATCAGGGTCTACAAAATGAAGTCCCTATTAATTCATATCAAGGGAAAACACAGTAAACTTTTACATGGAGTATGAGAAAGAAAAATGGGATCACAGTCTGTGATGTTGAGGTTGAGAAAGTGAACTGCAGGGGGCTCTATGGATGTTGACTGCAAGCCCATTGTAAGACTTGCTGGAGTCATCAGAGACTGTGACGGGGTTGGCCTGTTGTTTTTCATAAGTGTTTGAAGAGCAGATGTTTCTATTTATTAAGTCACCTGGCTTGTCTCCATCTCAGATGCAGGGCCACCCCACATATGACCAGGCTACCCTGGGAGCCTGTTCCTTTGAGATGGACACTGAGTGCAATCATGCTGTTATGAGGCTTTGCTTCCTTGAAGCAAGAAAAAACATCACAGGGACAGGTAAAATATATATTTATATTTTGACTATAGACTGCTTTGATATATTGTAAAATGTTGGGACAGGGAAATGTGAAGAAAGTTCAGTCTGATTTGATGTAGGTCTTGTAGAGTTTGACTGCAACTAGCAAACAGTCAGGACCAGATTACAGAAGTCACAGGCCATGGCCAACAAGGTTAAGGTTCAGGAGGATGGGTCCAGGAACAGAAGCTAGACCAGACTCCACCAAGAATTCACACCATGTTGTGTATGTCAGGATCAGATAGAGAAAAACTCTGGGCAAAAATCAGAAATGAAGAAAAGCTATGACAAAACTAGACAGCATATTAAAAAGCAGAGATGTTACTTTGCTGACAAAGGCTGTATAGTCAAAACTATGGTTTTTTCAGTAGTCATGTATAGATGTGAGAATCGGACCATAAAAAGAGCTGAGTGCCGAAGAATTGATGCTTTTGAACTGTGGTGTTGGAGAAGACGCTTGAGAGTCCCTTGGACTGCAAGGAGATCCAACCAGTCAATCCTAAAGGAAATCAACCCTGAATATTCATTGGAAGGACTGATGTTGAAGCTGAAACTCAAATACTTTGGCCACCTGATGCAAAGAACTGACTCCTTAGAAAAGACCCTGATGCTGGAAAAGATTAAAGGTGGGAGGGGAAGGGGATGACAGAGAATGAGATGGTTAGATGGTATCACTGACTCAATGGACATGATTGAGCAAACTCTGGGAGCTGGTGATGGACAGGGAAGCCTGGTGTGCTGCAGTCCATGGGATTGCAAAGAGTCAGACAGGACTGAGTGACTAACCTGAACTGAATCTAGCCATGGCATAGAGATTTGTTAGGTACAGGGCTCAGCATGGGCTTCCTTCCCTGGGTCAGGAAGATCCCCTGGAGAAGGAAATGGCAACCCACTCCAATATTCTTGCCTGGAGAATCCCATGGATGGAGGAGCCTGGTGGGCTGCTGTCCACAGGGTTACGAAGAGTTGAACACAACTGAGCGACTTAACATAACATAACATAACATAACATATGGGCTTCCTTGGTGGCTGAGATGGTGAAGAATCCACCTGAAATTCAGAAGATCAGGGTTTGATCCCTAGGCTGAGAAGACCCCTGGAGAAGGGAATGGCTACTCACTCCATTATTCTTGCCTGGGAAATCCCATGGATAAAGAAGCCTGGTGGGCTCCAGTCCATAAGGTTGCAGAGAGTTGGACACGACTGAGCCGCTAAGTACACAAGCACAGAGCACAGCATGAAATACGCTCCAAATATATGAGCCAAAGCCGACATGGGATACAAGAGTTACATCTGAGAAGACCACACTGGCACATGTTATCAACACGGGCTAGGAGAAAACAGTGAGAAACTCAGAGACTGAAACTAATCTGAAATTTGAAATAGCTGCTGCTGATTGCTGATCCCAGGTCATAAGAACTGCCTGCTCTTTGTCTTAATATTTTTGGTGGGGGTTAGTAGGTAATGCTTTGGGTGTCTATACCAACTGTGCATCCTTTTCAGAATAAGTCTGGTTAGACCTGCTTCTAAGATACATGCTAACATATGATTTACCACAGTTATTTGATATTATAATAAATGAAATAACTATTTGCTTAATTTCCTTTTTGTCTTCAGTGGTGATGTAAACGTGGTATTGATGCAGCTTGCATCTTCCCAAAATAAAAATCTGCTTCTGAAAGCAATGCATATTTTTCACTTTTCTTCTAAAAAAATAATTTTTTAATTTTAGAAGTGTTTTTCCTTAATGTTAGGAATCTAGATCTATATGTATTATATGATTGAAAAAAGAAATAAACATATCTGAACCCTGTTTTCCAAATTCAGTTTCTCATATTCAATTTGAAGATAGAAAATGTGCATGATTTTCATGTAAAGTTTTTCTGCATTAAAAATCAATAAAGGTATATACTCTAAAATCATTGTGGAATATTTAGAATAGACCTTGAAATGGTTAGAGTCTAAAACTTTCTATTTTCCAGAATGCACCTACACTCACAAAATGAACTGTTATCCTGAAATTGCTCTCATTTCCTCAACACTAATTCTTCTTAATGTTATCAGTATTCCCAAATTGCTTCCACTGAAGCGGCTATATACCATTATTTCTACCTTAAACAGATATCATTGTTAATAGGCAGCTCATTTGTGAAGCAAATTGAAAGTCATCTACAGATTTATCAAATAATAATAGGAACTTTGCCACAGAAGAATAATTTAGGTAAAGTACTTCTACATGCGTATAAAAATGGAAAATGAAAAGGTTAGTTCTAGGCCTATGAACCAAAAAAGTGTTCCATAAGGACTTACAATGAATTCTTGATGAAAGATTAAAAAGCAAGCTCATAAGTAGATTTCTAAGCATATGGTTGCACAGAGAAACCATAGCTGTGCTACGGTAACTATACATATATGCATAGCCAGCTCTGTGCATGAGGAATTTTACTACTTTGGTATGTGTGTCCAATGGGTAGTTAAGAAAGATGGGTTTTCTGTAATTGGAATATTATCATAAGGTTGAAATGAATATTTTGTAAGTTTGTCTGAAGTAACAAATCAATTTTATCAAAATTTTGAAACCCAAATAATATCAAAATAATGAATGAAGGAGTGGTAACTAGATTTTCTAGAACATCTTACATATCCTACCTCACTTAATACTCAGCACAAACCAGTGAAGCTTTCATAGGGCTTTACCCAGTGTATATTTGAGAGAATCAGAGTGCTGGGAATTGATCTCAGGGCTACTCACCTGTCCGACATCCATATGCTTTCAACAAGGAAACTAATGAGGAAGTTGTTTCTTGTGTCTGTAGTTTCCTAATTAGGTGTTCTTATATATTAGGGGGAGCCAACCTGGTATCATGTGGAGGATCTGGGTATGTCAGATTCTGGGATACATTTAAGAAGCAACTTTTGGCTGAATTTTTGGCTCATAGTGGAGTTGGTTCTATTATTATGTCTACTGATAAATCAAATCGATACCTCGCCACAGGAGATCTGGAGGGGTGGTTAAAAATCTGGAATATAGAGGTATGTTGAAAAAAATTCTCCCATTATCATTATAATTTTTGATTGTCTTTTGTTTCAGATAATTATGAATCAGGTCTTATCTGTTTCTAGATAAAGGAAGAAACATTCAGTATTTTAAAGAAAACTTATGTATTGATCAGAGACTTCTTTAATTCATGGAGAAAAATAGATTTTTCTGAATATTGAAAATCCTCTATTAATATATAGTCAGGTCAGTCTCCCAATTTAGGAATGCAGTATTGTTAGTACGGTACTACAGCATTGTCTGAGAATAAATAGTTAAGATAAGTCTCATTTTAAATGAGGTAGTAAACATAATCTAAGTAGTGTGCTGGCCTTTTATCTAACATTGTTGTCATCCTGAGTTTGTTTGGGTTTTTTGTGTCACTGATTACCTGCTCAATTTTCTAATAATACTATAAAATTGTATAAAAAGTGACTACCTATACATGATAAAGTTCATCCACTTTATCTAATAGCTGACTTTACTGCTTGTATTTTTCCATCCTTCCTTCCCCATCCTTCCTTTCCTTCTACTTCTCAAGTTAGTCAAATCAGTTAGAAACTTATGTGAATACCATTTTTCTAACCTCTATCATGAGCTATTCTTTTGAATTTGTATTACAGATTGCTGTTTCCGAATGCACCTTTGTTCAATTTCTATATCAGACTTAAAAAAAAGTGTTATATCACAGTAGTCATTTCATATTTTGACATTTTAGAATTCTGGCATGTCTTTTCATTCAGGAGTACTGTCTTAATTCCAGCAAGAACAAACTCACACAGGCCCCAACTCTGATAAGATCGTTCCGGCCTCATGAAGACTGGATAAGCTCCTTAGAGATGTGTGAGCTGGGCGGCCGCTCGCTGATTCTCTCTGCCTCTGCAGACTGCAGCGTTTGTGTGACTGATGTCTGTGGTGTTCCTGTCCAGATCTTTGGTCAGGTAGAAATATCGCTTCTTTACTATTCTAATATTTACTTGACATTTAGTATGAACTTGGCCTGGTTTCCATTTGAATCTCATCAGCTAGTAAATTTCATGAGTCATGAAAGAGCTGACTTCCATTTCTGCAACTATAGCTCCAGACCTCCCTTATTAACCATGGAAGTTCCATCAGGTAGAGGACACTGGAGACATGGAAAGATGGGGGATCTAAGCAGCTTAAAATATGTAAGGATTTCTGAGCAAAATTTCTCCTCCAAAATAAGTGGAGTTTCAAAATTCAGTAGAAATGCAGCGTGGATAATTGTACCGCATTACTATAAAATAGACAGATGACTGTGACAGTCAGATAATAATCAGGCAATAATCAAATATAGAAAACTAAAAAAAAAAACAAATCTTTTGTGTTCACTGTCTGATTTATTCCTGCCCAAATCACATTCATTAACTTTTCTGAGTTTGTCCTGTTCTAAGGTCTCTATGTGCGTCCTGTGTTGCTCAGTCGTGTCTGACTCTTTGTGACTCCACCAGTCTCCTCTGTCCATGGAATTCTCCAGGCAAAAATACTGGAGTGGATTGCCATGCCCTGCTCCAGGGGATCTTCCTGACCCAGGGACTGAACTCTCTTCTCTTATGTCTCCTGCGTTGGCAGGCGGGTGCTTTACCACTAGCACCACGTGGAAGCCCTACATGAGTTATTTCATGTAATCTTTATAATTACCTGTCCCATTAGGGAAGAATGCTCATTATTCCCATTTTACATATGAGGAAACAGAGGCACAGAGAGTTTGAATCAATTACTGAGGTCACAGACACTAATAAGTGGTAGAGTTTGGCTTTGAATTCAAGTTGTCATTTCACAGCTCATGTTTTTAACTTCTTCCTCCCATGAAACTAAGCTCTGATTTATATGAGCTTACAAAAAAATGGAACCAGAGGTCTTGAAAGAAGGAATATATTTATTGTCTCATATTTCTTTTTTCCATTTTTTTTCATGGGAACTCAGTTCCTAGTCCCTTTCGTTTGGGGGACAATATAGCAGTTTGTTCTATTTCAACCAGTACTGTTCAGACACGGTGGTAAGAGCTCACCCTGGAACTTCAGTTTCTGTCTGGCTGGCTGACTTAGTCCTAGTTAGCAGCCTTGGATGCCACTCTCATGCCCTGAGTATGGCGGGCCCCTTCATGCTGGAAGACAAAGTCTGTTGTTCCTTTTGTGGAGTCAGCTTGAGGACGTCAACCTGTGCTGCCCCAATTCCGTACAGCCCTTGAAGACGTGGAGGGTGATGGTAAATCAGAAAATGATGGTAAATTGGTGGGTGGATTGGCTGGGTAATGTGGGAGTTGCCACGTGACAGCCAAGAGCTGTACAGCCTCTTCTGCTCTGTAAATAAGGCAAGTGCTAGACTTTTCTTAGCAAAAAGAGTGTCTGAGTGGGAACGCAAATGGGTGTGTGGGCAGTTGTGGTGAGAAGACAGCATGGGGCACGGCTGGCATTCTGAACATGAAAGGAGTTGAAAAGCTGGCAGCTCTAGAAGTTACTGCAATCCTGACATTGCTACGAGGCCATGCCACAGGGGCTCTGGTAAGAGGAGGTGCAAAGAAACAAAGAGTCATCTGGCAGGTGTGGTGTCTGGAGTATAAGTACCATGTGTGTGTGTGTGTGTGTGTGTGTGTGTGTTAGTTGCTCAGTTTTTTTCCGACTCTTTGGACCCGATGGACCTTAGATGATGCTAAAGCAAGAAATAGGACTGTTCTAGGTATGGATGCCACGAAAACTGTGTCCAGAAAGCACAATCTGTGTGGAAATTTTATTAGAATTAAGAAATATATGCTAGTAAAACTGTTCATTTGTATACCTTTGGTCATTTTCCTTAGTTGTTTTGTAGTCTTTTGTATTTCAAAGGGCTTCAGCCTCAAAAAGCCTCCGTGAAAACAGTTTGGTTTTATCCCTTCTGTTCAAGATAGCCCGGGTAGTTTTAGAAAGTAAAGGCTGGCAAAGCAGAGGACAGCTGGGTTTTCTAGTCCCTTCTGCCTGAGCTTTATTTATTTATCTATTTTTTTGAGAACTCACTTTTATTAAGCTCTTGGATATGGTGCTGCTAGTTTCAATGGCCAGAGGAGGCAGTGGGAGGGGAGGGACATCAAAAGGAGGAGAGGAAGAAAAAGGAAATTAGTAGATAACTGGAAAAAAGCAACAGTGAATGTTCTTCTCATAGTTTGAGCAGAGGCATGCTTTCACAGAAAGATATGGTAGGCAGATGGAAATACTTAGATAAGAAGGGACTCCATTTGTAAATATGACTAGGGTCAGAACAATTTTTTCCTGATCCAACGTGATTTGTACAGCATAGTGACCTTTGACCTATATTTGAATGTTGCATTTGTCTTTTAGTTTAATTAATTTTGGTCTAGTAGTTATAAAAACAAAAGGAAAGGCAATCATGTATTTTAATTTCCTTCATTAAGGCTTCATCTTCCGATCGCATTCAATTGATTGATGTATTCAAAATTTCATGTAATTGTGGTTCAGTATATTTCATAAATGAAGTTTTTTTCTTAAAAACTGTGAATCAGTTTTACAACATAACTATTGATCTAAGGTTGGTTTCCAAGTTAGATTTTTAAACGTAAGTAGTGTGCTATGTCTATTTCTAGAGTTGGAGAGATGGTGTGGGGATGTTTTATCTGTGGAGATACATTTATCCCAGGAAACTGTCAGACGATTGTGATATAAAAAGCAGTGAGATGGTTCGTGTGCTTCTTCAGTGTCCATCACAGCATTGACGACTGTTGTGCTCTCCAGAGTTTGTGTTCTGGTGCCCCCTCCTCAGCTGATGCTTCTGATACTCAGTGACTTTGATTGAGCTTATTCACCCAGTGTTTAAAATTTAAGTTTCCCATGTTTGAACATGAGTTTTCATATAAGATCCGTATTTCTTACTTCTCTCGGAAAAGAACATATGTCATTCCCTGAGAGTAGCTATGGCTCCCTTAATGGAAAATGGGCTTACTCTAAGTCAGTGTAGTCCCATCTTTCTTTCCCTTTTGCTTATGAACACTGAGGCTGAATTTAATTTACTATTTATCCTCCTATATGAGACCTGATCATTCATTGACACTATATTCCTGGGCCCTGGAGGCATTCTACTCTGTAAGTCCTTTTGACAAAGGTTGATCAGTTGCAGATGAGATATGCTGGGGATCCCTAATGTTCCCTCATCATACAGGCTATGTTCCCTGAGGCATTTCTGTGGATACAGTGTGAACTGGTAGGAGACAAATTATAACTTCAGAAAATTTCTGTTTGCTTCTTATGATGCATCCTTTTCTAATTTTATTAAACTTACATGTGTATGTTCCATCTCCCTTTTAAGAGTGTAAGCTCCTTGAGAACAGGAGCCATATCTCCTTCATGTTTGATGTCCTGAGGACTTCAGTAAAGAACCTAGCACATTTAGTCACTTCACTCCTGTCCCAGTCTCTGCTATCCCATAGACTTTCCACCAGACTCCTTGTCCATGGGATTCTCCAGGCAAGATGAGTGGTTGCTATGCCTTCCTTCAGAGGATCTTTCTGACCCAGGGATCGAACCTGCATCTCTTGTGTCTCCTGCATTAGTAGGCAGGTTCTTTACCACTAGCTCCAAGTGGGAAGCCCAAATGTTCAAGGAAAGTACATTTTATAAAAGTAAATCTCTCTCTTTCTTTTTTTTTTAGGAAAAGCATTGGCAACTTGAAAACTGTTTTTCTGTTCCTAAAAGAGACACTAATTTAATGGGAAATAAGATTCAAGAGAAAAGTGTAAAGGAAATTCCTTTATTTTTTAAGGAGGAATCATGTTTAGACCCATCAAAACATTCACTACTTGATAAGAAAACATACAGGTTAGTACATCTTACCTGTAAAGGGTAAAATTGGCCCCCAATTCCTTCTATGCTCTGTGGAAAGTCTAATGACTACCTCAAGATTTCGCTCACATTCTGATCATTGGTAGATGTGTGTGTGTGGCAGGGGGAGAGCTTATATTCTCAGGCTGGTATCTGATGCTTACTTCTTGTCTCTTTGCAATGATTGATTTCTATCCTGTCTTCTAGTCTTCTGTGTCTACTCCAGCATCACCCTGATTTTGGAAATTAACCCTTTTCTTCAAAAGCAATATATGTGTGTATGTGTGTAAGTACGTGTCTATCTATCTAGCTACCTCTCTTAGAATGTATGTCAGATTTTACTTCTGGTTTTGGTAAGGCACACAGAGATTTGTGGGCTTCCCAGGTGTTTTAGTGGTAACGAATCCGCTTTTCAGTGCGAGAGCTGCAGGAGATGAAGGTTCGATCCCTAGGTCGGGAAGATCCCTGGAGTAGGAAATGGCAACCCAGTCCAGTATGCTTGCCTAGAGAATCCCATGGACACAGGAGCCTGGCAGGCTACAGTCTATAGATTCAAAAAAAGTGAAGACTTCAGGCAGAACAAACAACACTCCTGGCTAAGCCCAATTTGCATAGGGCAGGCCCAGGTGGAGGCAAAAACATATAAAAGAGGAGCCAACGTGCTCTCTCTCTCTCTCTCTCTCTCTCCCATGTGTGTGTGCTCTCTCTCTCTCTCTCCCCCTCTCTCCTCCCCCCTCCCTCCCCCACGTGCTCCTCCACTCTCTTCTCTTCAAGTCAAGGCACACAGAGATTTGTGGGCTTCCCAGGTGTTTTAGTGGTAACGAATCCGCTTTTCAGTGCGAGAGCTGCAGGAGATGAAGGTTCGATCCCTAGGTCGGGAAGATCCCTGGAGTAGGAAATGGCAACCCAGTCCAGTATGCTTGCCTAGAGAATCCCATGGACACAGGAGCCTGGCAGGCTACAGTCTATAGATTCAAAAAAAGTGAAGACTTCAGGCAGAACAAACAACACTCCTGGCTAAGCCCAATTTGCATAGGGCAGGCCCAGGTGGAGGCAAAAACATATAAAAGGAGGAGCCAACGTGCTCTCTCTCTCTCTCTCTCTCTCTCCCATGTGTGTGTGCTCTCTCTCTCTCTCTCCCCCTCTCTCCTCCCCCCTCCCTCCCCCACGTGCTCCTCCACTCTCTTCTCTTCAAGTCTTTGGGTTGGCATGCCTTCGTGGTTCAGGGATGGATTGTCTGGCTATCTTCTAAATAAAATAGAGCTGTAACACTGATTTGCCTAAGAGCTATAACACGGTTTGTCCAAGACCCGAGAACTGTGACGCACCGAGGGCTTTAATGTCCGTCACTCCAAATCTTTGTTGTAACAAGACAAAGAACGGAGGAACGTACACTCGCGTGACATCTATATGGACATGACTGAGCATGCCTGCACTCACAGAGGTTTATGTGACAGAAGTTCAAAGAGCTTAACTTTGAATATTGAACATCACTCTCATTCTATGACCTCTAGTCTTTCCATCCTGTTGTTCAGCCATTTCATCTCTTCTGCCACTCAGATGGATCCCATTCTTACATTCTTCTAACTCTCTAATGTCAGGCAGTTTTAATTGTTTGTTGTTGTTTGTTGTTGGCTTGTTTTCTATATTCTTGCTAACTCATGGTCTCATAATTTCATCTTTTGTATTACACAATTTTTTTAGAAAACAATTTTATTCATTGTATTTTCTTTGATACAGTTGGCATTTCTATTACCACGTGCCTATATTATTTTTTTAAGCTCTATAGAAAAATTGCGTAGAAAGTAGAGAGTTCATACATACTCTGCCCTTAGCCTATACAGTGTCAAATGTTAGTGTGGTACGTTTGTTACAATCCGTGAACCAATATTGATACTTTATTATTAACTAAAGCTCATAGTTCACATTTAGAGGGTAAAGTTGAGCATTCTTTGATGACACTACCCAGAGACCTCTGCCTTGCACTTTTCTAAATTAATACATTCTTTGACCAAACTCTTGGGGCTCAACTCCACCAGTTGGGGTTTTTCTGTTCCAGTCTCCTCACACTGGCAGCCTTGCCTCTTGCATAACTTCCCTTGGGTTAACTTCTACTGGCCAATAGGAAACCCACACATCCTTGCCACCCCAGCTTCTTGACAGTCACTCCTTCTGCTCCTGCTCACTGGGGCAGTTTCAGTCATAGTAGACCTTTTCAGATATTGGTTCACTGGTTCATTGTGTCCCTCTAAGGATTATCCTGGGCAGCAGATGTTTAGCTTTTTGCGTGGCTTATGTGAATGGAAGCTAAAACTGAAGGGAAGAGTCCCTCCTCTTCCATGAGGGTGGGACTCAGTCCTTACCTGTGACTCTCTCCAGTGAAAGTCTCTCTTAGAATTTATTTCTGCATCCTCAGTCTTTCTTGTTCTAGAGTGGTGGTTGATCTGAGCATCACAAGATCAGTTTTGGAGCCACCTTCTTGACAGAGGGGGCGAGCACAAGGAGTTGATCTAGCGCCTCACTTTGAAATGTGGGAATGCTGTCTACCTCTTAATTAATTAATTATTTTGCTTTCAGACTTTTCGGACCTCTGTTGATAAGGAGGTAGGAGGAAAAAAGAATTCCCTTTTAAACATCCTGTTACACTAAATTACCCTTTGGTGTTTGTTCTTCCATTTCCTTGAATTATGGCTTGTTAAAATGTCAAGTGGCATTTGCTTTCAGGCAGAGGAATCTTTCCATTTAGAAATATAGCATGACTGATCCTGTACAAGAATAGAATGCTGAGAATGGAAAACTTGGTGTATGAAATAAAGTTACCCCAGGATAACACCGATTGATCATTATTTCTCTTTCTGTGACACTTCCAGAAGAGTGAATCCAAATGTCCACAGATTCTTATTTGTTTCAGCCAAATACTAATTTCCCATTCCTTATGACAATCTCAGTTATTTAACTTTAATCAACCTTTCCTGAGAGTTCAAAATTGGCCTTTTGAACTCTTTACTTCTTTTCAGACTTCTGTCTCATCTTATTTCCTTTCCTGTTGTCCCATGACACTTGTCTTCTGAAAATTAGTGCTGATGTGTAGATACTTAAATTCACAGATTTCTCTTGAAACTAGAGCTTTGCATCTGCAGATTAGATAGGACTACAGCAGAGTGATCTTCTTACCTTTGTTATGTATTTCTGTGGGCCTTGGGAGAGGTTTCTGGCAGTAAAGATCAAAGATATCCCTGTTTACTGCATCTTTTCAAGTGACAATACATCCAAAAATATCTATGATCTTTAAAACTTCTGCCTTTAATTCAAATGGGTAGTTGGCATAATTTAAAAAATTGTAGTAAAGAGATAGTAAAGAATAATGCCATTTTGAAATTTTTGAACTAATTGGAAGAAAAAAATTAAAACATATCCTTAGAATTGACTTGGCAAGTACAGCCCTGACTTCTCCCAGAAACATGTTCATGAATCCTATGGAAAAAACCTACAAATGCAATACAACTGTCAGATGTAAAGTAGCTTTTGTGGTCTTCATCCAGTATTGAAGAAATTATAGATTACCTTTTACCTAAGGAAATATTATTCTGGAGAATGTGCCCTATTCCTAATCAGATCAGGAAATCCAAAGAGAAATCATGCCAGTTCTCTTCTATATGCAAAAGTATGAAAGAAAAGTAAATACGTGAAAGAATTTATAGAGACTAAAAGGGGAAAAGCACATTTGGTGTATATATGCAGGTGGGGAGATGTTTAAATGGAGAGGGAGGAAAATAAGAGAGATAGAAATACAAAAAGAAAAAGCCATTAGGAAATAGAAGAAGCAGGAATAGTGAAGGAAAACATTAAATCATGTAAAGCCATGTTCTCACCTTAACACCTAAGCTTCTCTTTCCAGGATAAAACCTTTGCACTTATTATGTTCTGTCTTATACATAAACATCAGTTTCCATAGACTTAAGATATTTTATGATATTATGTGTGAGAAGAAGGTAGGTGGTAAAATGTCATCTTCAATTTAAACCTGAGGAGATGAATGAAGATGAATATGGAGTTATGGAGTTTAACAGAGAATAGGAAGTTCTAATGCTTAGTTAACAATTAGCCCAAAGAAATAGATTTTCCCCTTCTGTAGTTTCTACAAAAGTCATATTACCATCGAAAATGGAAAAAAAAAAATGACTAAAGAGATAAAATGGAGAAACAAAACCACAGTGTACATGCATTTTTCTTAATGTATGGCAATATTTGGTTTCTGGACTCACACAAAAGTATTCTAATCTAGATAAATTACAGATAAAATGAATAATTTAGGCAATATAACCTTAGAATATTTCTTTATTATGAAAATAATACATGTCCATTAGGAGAAAAATTGGAAATACAAATAAGCAAGATGAAAAAGATGAAAAGAAATCATNCTCTGACATAAATTACAGAACTATCCTTTTTGATCCATGTCTTTGAATACTGAAAATAAAAACAAAAATCAACAAATGGGACTTAATTTTATTTAAAAATTTTACACACCAAAGGAAACAAAAACAAAATAATAAAACTAACAGAGAGGGAAAAAATATTTGCAAAGGAAGCAAATGACAGGGGATTAATCTCCAAAATATACAAATGTAGCTCTATGTCAAAAAAATAAAAATAAAAAATCCCAAAACCCAATTTAGAAATAGGCAACACAAATAAATAAAAATAAAAAATAGAAATGGTCAGAAGACCTTAATAGACAGTTCTCCAAAGAATATAGACAGATTGCCATGAAATGATGGTCAGCATCACTAATTATCAGAGAAATGCATGACAGAACTGCAGTGAAGCATCACATCACCCTGGTCAGAATGGCCATCATCCAAAAGTCTACTAATAATAAAGGCTGGAGAGGGTGTAGAGAAAAGGAAACCCTCCTACATTATTGGTAATACTGTAAATTGGTATAGCCACCATGGAGAACAGTATGGAAATTCCTTATAAAGCTGAAAATATAATAGAACTACTGTATGATCCAGAAATCCCACTCTGGGGCATATATCTGGAGAAAACTACAATTAAAAAAGATACACATACTCCAATGTTCATTCCAAACTCCCTTCCCATCCAAGGTTGCCACATCCCATTGAGCAGAATGCCACATGCTATACAGTAGGAAAGGCAATTGAGTTTTCAACCTTGGGTCCATCACTTACTGTTTGAGTGGCTTTGGTGAGGTTACTTAACCTTCCCATAGGGGAGCAGCTATTCACCTGCTGGAGAAACCAGGAAGATGAGTTCCCTTCTGTCCCCTCCCCAGCAGCACATTCCTTGGCCCTGGTCCACTGGTACTTTTTCTTGTCCAGACAGACGTGTTTAGGCCTGAGTTCTGCTCCTCTTCAGTCAAGAATCTTCAACATTAGCCTTCCTCTACTCACCACCCTGGTGTCTGGGGCCTGGTGCCAGCTGTCCCAGGCACACTGCCTCCTGACCTCCTGCCCAGCCCCTTCTTCCTCCCCAGTGTTGCCTTGACTATACCTAATGGCTACCCTTACTAGACTACCATTCCACCTAGTGATAGTGCATCCCTGGTTCTGCAGAAACAGTGATAATGCACAAATTAACAAGAATAGTGACCACTGCCATGTGTATGTTTAACAAAATGCTCCTTCACTTTCCATGATAACCTCCAACATCCATAACTTCATGAAGTTGGATGAGACAATTGAAGTTGAGGGTTTAAACTTAATATTTGACCTGGGATTTGCACACACATGGTCTGCCTGCCGCCAAAATCTGACTCTTTCTGCTGTACCCCTTGGTTTTTCTTTATCACTGTGGGGGTTAGTTTATATTAGTGCCAATCAATACTGCAACGCCCTTGCTGGGTGAGAGCTAACCCTCTTCCTCCCCAGACAAACAGTCTAATTTGCAGGCTGAGATCACTGTAGACAGGAGATGGATACATGGATCCATAGATAAATGGAGAAAATAAATTGGTTGAAATATCTGAGGCTCATTTAGGGGCAGAGCCAGAGTAATAATTCAAAAGGATTCCAGCATCCCGAGCTTTGTTTTATCCATGTATGACTATGATCTCTTTTCTCAAAGCTGAGGGCCCAGACATGGCCCTTGGGTTCTTCCCTGCAACAGATGTGGTTTATTTAAGCATCTGAACACCAGCATCCCACTTTCATTTAGACAGATTTCCTATGCTCTGACAGCTTCAGAAACTAACCAGGGAGCAGATGCGGACAGAGCAGCCCAAGGACTGCTTGGAGCTGCCGACTGCACTTGCCTTGATTCTGGAGAAATAATTATCTTATCCCTTGGCCTCATTCATGGGATGAAAACAGCCCCAGGGTCCATCCGTCTTCATGATAAAGGATCTTCTCTCTCCACACTACACACAACCAGGTTCACACCTGGGTCAATTTCACCACCTTAATGTTGGCTGTTGCCTGTCCTGTGGTATCAGAAATGAGAGTTGATGCTACATTGTGAGTTTGGCTCAGAATGTGCTCTTGAGCAAAGGTGTGTTTCCTGCTTCTTCCCAGCCTCAGCCACTACCTGGGAAGAGAAAAAAGCTCCTTGCTCTTTCCTGGGAGCCAGACTGAGGCAGGTTGAACATCTGCTCCAGCTGTTCTCCACACCTGGGATATGTTAAATCAGAGCCCAGTGTGTCAGCTGCACAGACACAGGGCAGGAGTCCCCTCCCTGCTGGGAAGTGAAAACAGCCCATGACTGCATGCATGTCAACACGCCCCCCTCCCCATCTGTGGGGACAGATCAGAGACTGAGGTTATTGAGCTCTTTTTCCCTCCAGTGAGGATCCAGCTCATGGCATCTCCATATGATGTTTAGACCCTGGTCTTGAGAATCCCTTGGACTGCAAGGAGATCCAACCAGTTCATTATGAAGGAGATCAGCCCTGGGATTTCTTTGGAGGGAATGATGCTGAAGCTGAAAATCCAGTGCTTTGGCCACCTCATGCGAAGAGTTGACTCACTGGAAAAGACTCTGATGCTGGGAGGGATTGGGGGCAGGAGGAGAAGGGGACGACAGAGGATGAGATGGCTGGATGGCATCACTGACTCGATAGGCGTGAGTCTGAGTGAACTCCGGGAGTTGGTGATGGACAGGGAGGCCTGGCGTGCTGTGATTCATGGGGTCGCAAAGAGTTGGACACGACTGAGTGACTGAACTAATTAACATCACTGGCAGCTTTCTCTGAACCTTACCATCTAGCACCTGTGACCTGAAGTGCTGAGAGCTCTCCCCCTTCACCTGTAGGCAAGCCATTTGATTTCAGCTCCTCTCAACTCCAGTAGCAGAGAGAACAATTTCAGAGTGAGGGAGCAGAATCTCGGCTCTGGCGAGGAGGAGAGAGTGAGGCTGGGCAGCTCCTTCAGGGTGTTTGGTTGTGGGTTGAATACTGTTGAGGCTGCAGGTGAAGGGGCAGCATAGTTGAGGGAGAGGTTTTTATTATTATTATTATTATTATTACATTGTTTTTAACTGAAGGATAATTGCTTTACAGTATTTTGTTGGTTTCTGCCAAACATCAGCATGAATCAGTCACAGGAGAGAGGGCTTTTTTTCTTTTTAAAGATGACAGCCATATGGTCAAAGCCTCTTGGTCCCTGCCTTTCCTAGTATCAGACGCTGTTTGCCCAACTAGACTAGCTTCCTTGTTAGCTCAGTTGGTAAAGATTCGACCTGCAGTGCAGAAGACCCTGGTTCGATTCCTGGGTCAGGAAGATCCACAGAAGGGATTGGCTACTCATGAGTATTCTTGGGATTCCTTGGTGCTCAGCTGGTAAAGAATCTGGCTGCATTGTGAGAGACCTAGGTTCTATTTCTGGCTTGGGAAGATCCCCTGGAGAAGGGAAAGGCTACCCACTCCAGTATTCTGGCCTAGAGAATTTCATGGACTGTATAGTCCATGGCATAGCAAAGAGTCAGACAGGACTGAGTGACTATCACTTGAAATTTTCATGCTTTTCATAAATGACCTTTATTGTATTGAGGAAATTTCTATTTTATTGATTTTTTTTTATCATGAATGGGTTTTGAATTTTGTCGTGTTTTTTTTTTTTTTTAATGCATAGTCTTACTTTTAATTCTTACTTGAATGTTGGTAGAATTGAGCTTTGAATCCATTTTGTCATAAGCTTTTAACTTTTGGGATTTTTTTAAATTAATATTTGAATCTCCTTATTTGTTATTGGAGTGTTGAGTTTTTCTATTTTTTCTTGTTTTAGTCTTGACAGGGTGTATGTTTCTCAGAATTTATCTATTTCTTCTCGGTTTTCCAATTTGTAATTCTTCATCAATAATAATGGTCCCTTATGATTATGCTTGTTTACTTCTGAGGCATCTGTTGTAATGTCATTTTCCTTTCTGTGGTTATTTCAGTTTCCTCTCTTTCCTTCTGACCTTAGTTCAGTTTAGTTCAGTAGCTCAACCATGTCCAACTCTTTGAGACCCCACGAATCGCAGCACACACCAACTCCCAAAGTTCACTCAGCTCACGTCCATTGAGTCAGTGATGCTATCCAACCATCTCATCCTCTGTCATCCCCTTCTCCTCCTGCCCCCAATCCCTCACAGCATCAGAGTCGTTTCCAGTGAGTCAACTCTTCGCGTGAGGTGGCCAAAGTACTGGAGTTTCAGCTTCAGCATCAGTCCTTCCAATGAATATTCAGGACTGATCTCTTTTAGGATGGACTGGTTGTATATCCTTGCAGTCCAAGGGGCTCTAAAGAGTCTTCTCTGACACTACAGTTCAAAAGCATCAATTCTTCTGTGCTCAGCTTTCTTTATAGTCCAACTCTCACATCCATATGTGACCACTGGAAAACCATAGCCTTGATTAGATGGAACTTTATTCTGCATATAAGTTAAATAAGCAGGGTGACAGTATACAGTCTTCAGATACTCCTTTTCCTATTTAGAACCAGTCTGTTGTTCCATGCCCAAACATGACAGAATGTGGTCCACTGGAGAAGGCAATGAAAACCGCTTCATTATTCTTGCTTTGAGAACCCCATGAACAGTATGAAAAATATGAAAAGATAGGAAACTGAAAGATGAACTACCCAGGTCAGTATATGCCCAATATGCTACTGGAGATCATTGGAGAAATAACTCCAGAAAGAATGAAGGGATGGAGCCAAAGCAAAAACAACACCCAGTTGTGGATGTGACTGGTGGTAGAAGCAAGGTTCGATGCTGTAAAGAGCAATATTGCATAAGAACCTTGAAAGTTAGGTCCATGAATCGACACAAGTTGGAAGTGGTCAAACAGGACATGACAAGAATGAACATTGACATTCTAGGAGTCAGTGAAGTAAGATGGACTGGACTGGGTGAATTTAACTCAGATGACCATTATATCTACTACTGTGGGCAGGGATCCCTTAGAAGAAATGGAGTAGCCATCATGGCCAAGAAAAGAGTCCAAAATGCAGTACTTGGATGCAGTCTCAAAAACGACAGAATGATCTCTGTTCATTTTTAAGGCAAACTATTCAATATCACGGTAATCCAGTCTATGCCCTGACCAATAATGCTGAAGAAGCTAAAATTGAACAGTTCTGTGAAGACCTACAAGACCTTCTAGAACTAACACCAAAAAAGTTCTCTCTTAGAGGATGTTTTAGGAAATGCCATGTTACAGACATTCTTTTATGAAAGTATTTAAAGTTTTGGAGGAACAATCTCAAAGAGAAATGAGAGCAATTTAATCTCCAAAACCAAATATCTTGTAATAGCTATTAGTGTAAGAGGAAAGTGAGTGTGAACAAATTGGGAAGAATGTTTCATTTCTCCTACTTTTGCACTTCCTCCTCTATCACATTAACTCCCTCTAGGGAACCTGGGAAAGACTGCAGGGAGATTCTCCTGACAGCCACTCAGAGGCTGAGAGTAGTAGTGAGGGGTCCTCAGGGCTGTTTTTTTTGTTTGTTTGTCTTGTCCCTCAGCTGTGTCCGACCCTTTTGAGACCCCATGGATTGTAGCCTTCCAAGCCCCTTTGTTCATGGGATTCCCCAGGCAAGAATACTAAAGCAGGTTCCCACTTCCTCCTCCAGGGTATTTTCCTGGCCCAGAGATTGGACATGTGTTTTCAGGTCTCCTGCATTGCAGACAGATTCTTTACTATTGAGCCACCAGTGAAGTCCCAGAACTGTTCATGGAAGAACAGAAACATGAGACCAACCTCTGAAGCAGACATGAGAGGAACAGAGGTGTCTCTCCATAGCAGCTTTCTTATCCCTGGTACAAATGACAGTTTGAGTTTTAGTCCAGAGTCTCTTTCATCCAGGATAAGCAACTCATGCCTCTAAAGCATTTAAAATTACCAAGGGTCAGGAGGGAGAGGAAATGAGCATACTCTTATGTATCACATAAGAACATATGGCATTTTCTGTGTATCACATGCCTTATATTTTCCTTTAAAAATCCCATCCTCCTTCTCCAATGAAACACATAACAAGAATCTCCATTTGTTTTTTCTTTGTAAAAAATTGTTATAAAATACTTGTCTTTCATTGATGTTGTAATGATTGGATTATGATGAAATTTATGTACATATATAATATTTTATCTGTGCAATATTTCTTACCATTTGTCACTTGCCACTTTTCTTGGTAGTTAATAAAGTCCTTAATCATTCTTCAAAAAGCTACATAGTTTTTATATATATATATATATATATATATATGAAAAATGATGGATGTATAGTATAAATAGGAGACTCTAACATATTTGTGTACAACTCTTAGCAACTCCATGAACTGTAACCCCCAGGCTCCTCTGTTAATGGAATTCTCTAGGAAAAAATATTGGAATGGGTAGACATTCCCTCCTCCAGGGTATCTTTGCAACTCAGGGATTGAACCTAGACTTCCCACACTGCAGGCAGATTCTCTACCATCTGAGCCACCAGGGAAGTCCTGTATACAAATGTATACCATAACTGATTATTTGAGATTTACACCTTATTTCTAAGTTTTGCTTTCATAAATAATGGTAAAATGCAGCATCAAGCTTTTCTGTTGATTGAATATTCACGTATTTGTTGTTCCTGGTGGCTCAGATGGTAAAGGGTCTGCCTGCAATGCAGGAGACCCAGCTTAGATCTGTGAGTGGGGAAGACCCCCTGGAGAAGAGAATGGCAACCCACTCCCATATTCTTGCCTGGAGAGTCCCATAGACAGAAAAGTCTGTCCATGGTGTGGCAAAGATTCAGACGTGACTGAGCTACTAACTTTCCCTTTCTTTGTTTAGAACTTCAAATAAATCTAAAGCAATGAATTTGCCTATTGAATTGTATAGTTTAATTAACAAAACCACTACATTAACTTTATAGGACAGTATGCATTATCATGTCTTTTTTAAGAGAGGAAACTGAATCAAGGATGATATAATGCAGAATGACTATTAATATTTTACCCCATACCCAGTAAATTAGGAACATGGACAAGGAAAACTGCACTGCTGTGACAGATTTCATCCTCCTTGGATTCTCAGAAGCCCCTGAGCTCAGAGTCTTCCTCTTCCTGCTGTTTCTTTCCATCATCTATGGAGTCACGTTTGGGGAAACCTGGGCATGATTGCCCTCATTCAGGTCAGCTCTGGACTCCACACCCCCATTGTACTTTTTCCTCAGCCACTTGTCCTTTGTGGATTCCTGTTACTCCACAATCAGGACACCAAAGATGATAGCTAATATCTTAAAAGAAGACAAAGTAATTTCCTTCCTGGAATGAACTGTGCATTTCTACCTGTTTTGCACATTTGGGGTAACTGAGATCATTCTTCTGGCAGTGATGGCCTGTGACCACTTTGTGGCCATCTGTGACACTCTGCTCTACATGGTCACCATGTCCCAGAATCTCTGTGTGGAGTTGGTGTCTTGTTGTTATCTCCGCGGTACTGTGTGTTCTGTGATTCACCTGTGTTTAGCTCTTCAGATCCCATCCTACAGGTCAAATGTGATCAACCACTTCTTTTGTGATCTTCCACCTCTGTTGTTTCTTGCTTGCTCTGATGTCACTGTGAATCAGTTGGCTATAGTCTGTGGCCTTTTTTTATGAGATCATCACCATCATGGTTATCCTCACTTCCTACTTGTTTATTCTCATCACCATCCTGACGATTCACTCAGCAGAGGGAAGGTCCAAAGCCTTTTCCACTTGTGCTCCCCACCTTGCTGCCATCCTTGTCTTTTACAGAACAATCGTTTTTATTTATTGCCAGCCCCAATCTGGCAACAGTATGGATACTGACAAAGTGGTCACAGTGTTCTACACTGTAGTGATCCCCATGCTGAACCCCCTGATCTATATTCTGAGGAAAAAGGATGTGAAAGAAGCTCTCAGAAAAGTGGTGAGCTTCAAAATATCTTCCCAGAGAATATTTTCCTAGCAGGACTCAGGGTTCCAAATTGGAGGCAGGTGAAAGGGTGATGATGTGTTGTAATGTTTGAAAAGATGAATAGAAGCAGGTAGCTATGAATGAATATTTTTGACTCACTTATCCTTGTACCTTTTATCCTGTCAATTTGGGTTGAGCATATAGCAAAATTTGCAGTCTGCTTCCCTGCTCTTATTCATCTAAAATTATTTAAATGGTTCTGGGCAATGGACTGTTAAAACACACATTTAGTTTGTTGTAAAACTTTCATAAGTTCATTAAATAATCACATTTTATTTCTCTATCCATTATGGAAACTATGATTAAATTCAAAACTGAACGGCTGTTATTTTGCAGTGAAGAGCACGTTTGATATGCACACATGAGCATATTCTGAAATTCTGTTCCACTCCAGTAGCACATTTGATTCCTTTAGAGTTTTCTGATGGGATACACATTCTAAGCAGAACTATCTTTAAAATTACAAGAATTTAGACTTTGTTCAGGATATTTTTGTCATACAGAAAATTATAATTTATAATTCTAACATGAAGAGCTTCTTTGTTAGTTTCTTTTGATTTTTTTAGGTCATTAGGTAATATCTAGCTGAGAAATATACAAATTGAGAAGCAAACAGGCAAGCAATAAGAAAAACACTAGTTTTATTGCATATTTTCTCTGTGTCATTGCATGTGATTTTAGACAAATCTTTATATATATATATATATATATATATAAACAAATAATTTATACTTTACATATGTGTATATATATATATATATATATATATATATTCTGTTTGGCAATTATACTTTAGTAAATCTAAAATAAATTAAAAGCATAGAGCAATATACTTAAAAAAGAGAAATGTTTGCTGTGAAATTTAGATAACTTTTGCTATGATGTCATTATCCAACATTTTGGAGTCTCTGGAAATGATAATGGGACTGGGTGAGAAGACGACAGTCAAATTTTTGATTTACTTTCACATAAAATGTTTCTAAATTTGCTGTTGTTTTTTCCTTCATGTTTTCAAGAAATATAAATTGCATCAGGAAAAAAATAATTACCTTTAATTGCTTGTTCTGAGCCTCTGAAGAAGAAGGCAAAGGATTCTTTCTAGGCCCTTGTGCCACAGGGAGTGGAGGAGACAGTCTTCCCAGTAAATCCACAAGTCCTCTGGAGGTATGGGGGGCGGCGGGGGGGCTGCCTTTCACACATCATGTGTAGAGTATCTAATAGATACCTTAGCTTCAGTTATTTCTTCATGAGTCAAATCACTTGGGGGAATTTTGAGTCACTGCAAACATCAGGAACAGGAAGTGCATACTTTCCAGAAAGATATGTAGAAGGGCCTGGCTTAGCTGAATACCTTCATAGCAGTGTCCTAAACAGGCTTTTCCTGGGATTGTGAAGACACAGGGCCCTGAGTCTCTTTGATGCATGTCTCTCTGCTTCTGCCAATTCAGGGAAGAACTGTGCAAGGGAGGATTGACAGGTATTTAACCCAAACTGAATTTAAAGGAACTAAAACTAAACTTCTGGAGAAATAAAACCAGCTAGGTTGCTCTAAATAAAATTTTAAGGCATGGAAAAAACAAGGGCTGACTCACAAGACCACAAAAAAAAAAAAAAAGGGAAGAAATTGTAAGGATAAACATTTTGCATACCATGATTACTAGATTTGTTGAAAATACAGATTGATTAATAATAGCATTTGAGAGATAAGGAAATAGATATTTAATTGCATATAAGTTAACTAGAAGGACATGAAAATCTACCAAAATCAAGTAAAAGATGGTCAGTGGTTTATTCACTTCCCCTCACCTCCAAAGGGGACAATAGAAAATATCTGGAGGCATTTTTGGTGTCACACTGCAGGGACCAGGGGTGAAGTTATTATCATCTAGTAGACAAAGGCCAGAGCAGCTGCAAAGGATAGCTCTCCATAAAAACAATAATCCAGTCCAAAATATCAATAGTGCCATGACTGGAAAACTCTGAAAAAGATCAGTGATAAAGAATTTTATCACAGTGAGAATTGACGTGGAAAAATTGCCTCCTGATTGTTACTTAAATATACTTGTGAAAATAATATGGTGGCTTTTCATAGTATAAAAATTAAATATATAGATAATCCAGTAATCCTGCTTCTGAATATTTATTTATTTATTTAATTCAAATATTTATTTAATTCAAAATAATTAAAATGATGATTTTAAAGAGATATTAACATTCCCTTTTCATTGCAGAGCTAGTCACAATAACAAAGATTAAAAATAATTAAAATGTCTATGGACCAGAAAATGAATCAAGAAAATGTGGTAAATGCATAAAATGGCATAAAAAAAGGAAATAAATTATGCAGTATATTACCTCATGGATGACAGTATGCTTAGTGAAATATGTCAGTCACAGAAAGACAAACACTGTATGAATTCACTTATATATTCATGGAGTCAAAAAGTGGAATGATAGACGTCAGAGGAGAGAGGAGAGAAAAATAGGAAGTTACAAATCAATGGACATAAAATATCATAAGCAAGTTAAATGAGTTCTAGAGATATACTTACAAAAATAATATTGGTAGTCAACAATACTGTATTGTACATTTGAAATATCTTAATTTGGTAGGTTTTATGTGAAATGTTCTTACCACAATAAAAATAAATATTAGTGCAATATGGTTACTAAAATCTAAATTTCACTTGGATTCCCTCAGCTTTTTCCCTTTAATCTTCTCTTTATTTTCTTGGACCTAATCCAGGTACTACATTGTACTGTCATCATGTCTCCTTAATGTCTGATCTGTGACAGATTTTGACTCTTTCCTTTTTTTTTTTTTTTTTTTTTTTTGGCTTCAATGATTTTAAGGAGTATGGATGAGGTATCCTGTAGAATGCTTGCAGATATGGGTTGGCCTAATAATTTTCTCATAGTGAGATGAGAGCATAGATTTTGTGGAAAGAATATCACAGAGGTGAAGTTTCTCACCACATCATATCAGGAGATAAATGATGCCCACACTGCACCACTGGAGATGCTCACCTTTATCATTTACTTCAGGTACTGTTGGTGATATTTACGAAACTTGACTGTGAGATTTGAAATGGAGTTGAGTTAATAAAAA
>SJXQ01006448.1:149454-194559 GCA_006408695.1 Aepyceros melampus
GATGGGTACCTTGTAGAATGCTTGCAGATATGGGTTTGCTTAATAATTTTCTCATAGTAAGATGAGATAGTAGATTTTGTGAAAAGAATATCACAGAGTTTTTCTCACCACATCGTATCAGGGGATAAATGATGCCCACACTGCAACACTAGAGGTGCTCACCTTTATCTTTTACTTCAGGTAATGTTGATCATATTTACTAATCTTGACTGTGAGATTTGAAATGGAGTTGAGTTAATAAAAAATATTTCTACTGTGTTCATGTTTCTTAAATAAGGAACTCAAATAAGAACTGTATAGTTCTTGGTTTCTACAGTGAATATGTGGTATTTCAGCAATTCAACAAACAAAAATAATTAATAAAATGGATGTGGTGGTGCAATCGTTTTAATGGGATCAGTTCATTGCCCAAACTTAATATTTAACTTTGTAAATATCTCTGCTTTAACTCTCAATGAATTATGATTATCTAAACACTGGACCTTCATACTTCTCCCATTAGTTAAAGTAAAAGTATGGAGGAACAAAGTTATGCCTGGCATATTACAGTCATTCAATTAATATTTAATAATGATTTCATCTATAACTGCATAATATTTATAATTATAAAAAGTAATAAATTTATAATTTTTAAAAAGTATCAGTGTGAGGAAGGGTCTGAGAGAAGTGATTTTAACCTACAAATATTCATGTGAAATGCCCCAACACTGCTGCAGGTTTTCTAGAACACAAGAAAGAATTACATCAGAGACTTGTGATTAATTTTAATTATTTCAAGGCTTTAAGAGAATGAGACAATAAACAGTCTCTAGAGTTTATGCCCCATAGGTTGTGACTCTAGATATAAGACTATAACCATCACTCCAACCAGGAGAGATTTTACTTTCACTCATCAGCAGGTATATACAACAGACAGCTCAGGGGAAGCTGTTATGAAACACAGGAACTCAGCCTGATGCTCTTTGATGACCTAAGAGCAAGCATGGGAGGGAGGATGGAGGCTCGGGAGGGAGGATGGAGGCTCGGAGGGAGGATGGAGGCTCAAGTGGGAGGGGATCTATCTGTATATATCCCCTCCAATCAAAAATAAATTCAAAAATAAAATTCTAAACAAAAATTAATATTATTTTCTAAGTAAGGTATTAGAAAAACAGTATGAGGGGAAAATTACAATTTAGACATAGAGAGTCCCTGAGTAATACTGAGTCATTTTTTAAATTAATTTCTATTTTTTAGTTTGTTTTGCTTTACAATACTGTATTCGTTTTGCTCTACATTGACATTAATCAGCCATGAGTGTACATGAACTTCCAATCCCGACCCCCACCTTCCCCCTCCCGCCCCACACCTTCTCTTTGGATTATCCCCATGCATCAGTCTCAAGCATCCTGCATCCTGCATCGAACCTAGACCAGTGATTCATTTCACTTATGATATCATACATGTTACACTGCCACTCTGCCAACTCATCCCACCCTCTCCCTCTCCCACAGAGTCCAAAAGGCTGTTCTATACATCTGTGTCTCTTTTGCTGTCTTGTGTACAGGTTTATCATTACCATCTTTCTAAATTCCATATATATGTGTAAGTATACTGTATTGGTGTTTTTCTTTCTGGCTTACTTCACTCTGTATAAATACTGAGTCATTTTGAAAATTACCAATCTGAACTGTAAAGGAAGAGGAAGTGGACTCAGCCTACAGAGCTTTGTGTGAGAACTCATTCAGCTAAGCCCCGAAATCAACAGGGCTTCCCTAGTGGAACAGTGGTAAAGAATCTGCTGCCAGTGCAAGAGATGTAAGAGACTTGGGTTTGATCCCTGGGTTAGGAACATCCCCTGGAGTACGAAATGGTAAGAAACTTCAGTATTCTTGCCTGGGAAAAATTCCATGGGCATAGGAGTATGGCAAGTTACATACAGTCCATGGGTTTACAAAAGAATCTTAAGCAATGGAGTGACTGAACACCAAGTGCCTGGAATGGAGAGTTAGAAGAACTCTGAGAATCTGTGGAATGTGCATTATCTGGTTTCTACAAACTTTTGAAGGATAGTCAAATTGAAATAAAGACAAATATTTAATAAAAAAAAAAGAAAAGATTAAACAAATGCTAGTGAAAGAAAACTAAAAGGCACTAGTATTAATTAGGTATGTAAAGCAGCCTTGAGAGCAAAAATTAAACAAAATAGAGATGACCCAGAGGGATAATATGGGGAAAGAGGAGGGAAGGGTGTTCAGGATGGGGAACATGTGTATACCTGTAGCAGATTCATGTTGATGTATGGAAAAACCAATACAATATTGTAAAGTAATTAACCTCCAATTAAAATAAATAAATTTATATTTTAAAAAACTTTAAAGAAGATACAGGAAAGATATTAGCTCTCATATTTCCTAAATGCAAAGAAACTCACCAGCAATTTAAAAATAACATTTGGGTCACAAAATCCATTGCACGAAATAAAACATTAGTTTAAAATTAATTTTTAAGTGGTTTAAATAAATCAGTTATAATTAGAATGTTTAGTTTTGTGATAGATTGTCTTTTGAGGTTGTCTTGTGGAAAATTCTGAGAGAGATGGGAATACCAGACCACCTGACCTGCCCTTTGAGAAATCTGTATGCAGGTCAGGAAGCAACAGTTAGAACTGGACATGAAACAACAGACTGGTTCCAAATAGAAAAAGGAGTACATCAAGGCTGTTTATTATCACCCTGCTTATTTAACTTATATGCATAATACATCATGAGAAATGCTGGACTGAAGAAACACAAGCTGGAATCAAGATTGCCAGGAGAAATATCAAGAACCTCAGATATGCAGATGACACCACTCATGGCAGAAAGTTAAAAGGAACTAAAAAGACTTTTGATGAAAGTGAAAGAGGAGAGTGAAAAAGTCGGCTTAAAGCTCAACATTCAGAAAACTAAGATCCTGGCATCTGATCCCATCACTTCATGGAAATAGACAGGGAAACAGTGTCAGATTTCATTTTGGGGGGCTCCAAAATCACTGCAGATGGTGACTGAAGCCATGAAATTAAAAGGTGCTTACTCCTTGGAAGAAAAGTTATGACCAACCTAGATAACATATTCAAAAGCAGAGACATTAGTTTGCCAACTAAGGTCCGTCTAGTATTGACTATGTCAAAGCCTTTGACTGTGTGTATCACAATAAACTGTGGAAAATTCTGAGAGAGATGGGAATACCAGACCACCTGACCTGCCTCTTGAGAAATCTGTATCCAGGTCAGGAAGCAACAGTTAGAACTGGACATGGAACAACAGACTGGTTCCAAGTAGGAAAAGGAGTACGTCAAGGCTGTATATTGTCAGCCTGCTTATTTAACTTCCATGAAGAGTACATCATGAGAAACGCTGGACTGGAAGAAACACAAGCTGGAATCAAGATTGCCAGGAGAAATATCAAGAACCTCAGATATGCAGATGACACCACTCTTACGGC
This sequence comes from Aepyceros melampus, assembly GCA_006408695.1. Lineage (NCBI taxonomy): Eukaryota > Metazoa > Chordata > Mammalia > Artiodactyla > Bovidae > Aepyceros > Aepyceros melampus. The sequence goes on from SJXQ01006448.1 coordinate 152,920, forward strand.
AGAAAGTGAAGAGGAACTAAAGAGCCTCTTGATGAAAGTGAAAGAGGAGAGTGAAAAGTTGGCTTAAAGCTCAACATTCAGAAAACGAAGATCATGGCATCCAGTCCCATCACTTCATGGGAAATAGAAGGGGAAACAGTGGAAACAGTGTCAGACTTTAGTTTTCTGGGATCCAAAATCACTGCAGATGGCGACTGCAGCCATGAAATTAAAAGATGCTTACTCCTTGGAAGAAATGTTATGACCAACCTAGATTCAAAAGCAGAGATATTACTTTGCAGACTAAGGTCCATCTACTCAAGGCTATGGTTTTTCCAGTAGTCATGCATGGATGTGATATTGGACTGTGAAGAAGGCTGAGCACTGAATAATTGATGCTTTTAACTGTGGTGTTGGAGAAGACTCTTGAGAGTCCCTTGGACTGCAAGGAGATCCAACCAGTCCATTCTGAAGGAGATAAGCCCTGGGATTTCTTTTGAAGGAATGATGCTGAAGCTGAAGCTCCAGTACTTTGGCCACCTCATGCAAAGAGTTGACTCATTGGAAAAGACTCTGATGCTAGGAGGGATTGGGGGCAGGAGGAGAAGGGGACGACCAAGGATGAGATGGCTGGATGGCGTCACTGACTCCATGGGCATGGGCCTGGGTGAACTCCGGGAGTTGGTGATGGACAGGGAGGCCTGGGATGCTGCGGTTCATCGGGTCGCATAGAGTGGGACACGATTGAGCGACTGAACTGAACTTATTAAATTTATACTCAAATTTATGAGTATAGGAAGATATAGAGTTCTTGAGTGTCTCAGTTTTGCCTATGATCTGACATCACTGCTGAGCCATGTAAAATCTATTTCTTTAGTTATGGGACTAGAGACAATCTTATCAGAAATGATAGAGAAAATTCCTGGTATGGTAGGGTCTAAGAGGTGTAGGTCACCTATTGTCCATGCATGTGTGCTGACTCGCTCAGTTGTGTCCTATTCTTTATGACTCTATGGACTATAGAGCCAACCCAACTCTATCCACGTAATTTTCCAGTCAGGAATACTGGAGTGGGTTGTCATTTCCTCCACCAGAGGATCTTTCCAACCCTGGCACTGAACATGCCTCTGTTGCATCTCCTACATTGGCAGGTGGATTCTTTAACACTATTCCCCTGAAAATTAATTGGTAACCAATTAGAGAAATACTATTTTTTTTCTATTTTCTCATGAAATATCACCACAGTTAAGTATTACCTTAATGTATGATCTTTCTCTTTTACAGGTAATATAGGGACAGAATAAATATCTTTATTTATGGACATTTCTTAAAATCTTCAGTAGTGTAGTTAAATTTTTCTTAAGTTCCTTTCTCATCTCACCGATGCTGTGTTCTAGTATAGCTCTCTGATGTGTACATTTTCATTGGACAATTTCCCATAGATTTAAGATCACTAGTTTGTTTACAAGTTGGAACATGATTATGAATAAATGAAGTATCTTAGTACTAAGACATTAAATATAGATTCTCTTTCAGACAAATGGAAAATTTGCAGAAGTCTGGATCAAGATTCCAGTCACAGATGTGTAGATTGATCCTTATTTGAATGTTACAGGGAAAGTCAAAGATCTCTGTCCTGTGCTTTGTCATGTCTTTGATAAAGGCCTAGCCTGTTTTATCCTTATTATTTGTTCAGTGTTATTATTCCACAAGCAATGAGGTGGGATTGATAACTAGGGTTCCCTGGGTTGAGAAGAACACTATCTAAAAAAAAATAGCTAAGGTTTATTTTGACAATAGATTTACTGAGTCAGAAACAAGAGTAAATGTCAAAGTATCATGCGGAAGTAACAATAAAGGCACAGATGTAAACTGTTAGAGAGGTCATTCTTAGTGTCACATTATGAACATGTGATGCAAAATGTAGTTTATTTAGAATTTTCTCACTTCTGTTACTAGTTTTAGGACTGAAATAATCAGTTATGGTATTAGGCTAGGTTAATCTTTTATGAATTTATAATGTTCAAGAGGACATAAAATTGTTATAGAAGGATTTCACTTAAAATAACTCTCAAATCTTTTGATTTCATATTATCTCTAAATGTTGAAATTATAATTCAGAACTAAAAAGTTCAATAATGGTACTGTGTTATTTAAAGAAAAGTTCAAATTGTTATCTTTTTAAAACTTTAGACATTTTGCAATCATGCATAAGAAACACAGAGAGAGGTTCTAAAAGAGACACTTTACTTAATCTTCCAGCTTTGGAAAGGAGGCGTAAACAGAGGGTCTTACATCCTCATTCTCTCTAATATGTTTGTTCCAGGGCTGATTCATATTCTGACAAACATAAACCATGTTTCTATCAGAAAGAAATAAAAGTGGGGGCCATGTTCACTCTCCTGACTTCTCCGATTACCCAGAGTTGCGAGTGCCCCTCTTCTTGACATTCTTCATCATCTACAGCATCACTGTGGTAGGAAATCTTGGGGTAATTGTAATCATCAAAAGTAACCTAAAACTGCACACCCCCATGTGCTTTTCCTCAGCCACCTTTCCTTTGTGGATTTCTGGTATTCCTCCATCATTGCTCCCAAGACCATGGTAGAAGACAGAACTATTTCATTTGTAGACTGTGTAATACAATTCTTTTTCTTTTGTACCCTTGTGTTGACTGAGTCCTTTTTATTACCTGTGATGGCCTATGACTACTTCATGGCCATCTGCAAGCCTCTGCTCTACAGGGTGACCATGTCCTAGAGATTCTGTGATGTTAATGGTTGGATCTTATATCTGGGGAACAACCTGCTCCTTGACATTCACATGTTTATCTCAACTAGTTGCTGCTTTTCATTTTTGCCACCTTTAATGAGGTCAGCACACTCTTCATCATTCTCCTGTCTTATGCGTTTATTATTGTCACCATCCTCAAGATGTGTTCAGCCTGTGGTCGCCACAGAGCCTTTTTCACTTGAGCTGCCTGCCTGACGGCCATCAACATCTTCCCCGACACCATCCTCTTCCTCTACTCTTTGCCCAACTCCACACCCTCCAAGCACACAGTCAAAGTGGCATCTGGGTTTTACATAGCAGTCATCCTTATGTTGAATCCCCTGATCTACAGTCTGAGAAATCTCCAAGATCATGGACTCTGAAATGTTTCTTATTGAGCATTATTATAATAGTAGAGTTTTTCCTTGATATGTAAATATAGTGTGTCTGCAGACGTTGTTTTTTAAAGATATATTTAGATTAATGAAGAGTGAATGCTGTAAAATTTGTGAATGCTGGGCTTGGGGAATGATGGGGGAAAAGGATATTTAGGGTGTTTGGAATGGATGTGAACACTCTTATATTTAAAATGTATAGCCAACAAGGATTTACTGTATAGCACATGGAACTTTTCTCACTGTTATGTGGCAGCCTGATGGAAGGAGTGTCTGTGGGTGAAAGGATACATGTATGTATGTGTGTGTGTGTGTGTGTGTGTGTATATATATATATATATATATATAGAGAGAGAGAGAGAGAGAGAGAGAGTTCATGTATGTATGTGTGTGTGTGTGTGTGTGTGTGTGTGTATTTGAGTCCCTTCACTTTTCACCTGAAACTATCACAACATTGTTTGTAAAAAGGCTATATCTGAATACAAAATAAAATGTTTCTTAAAAAGTGTTAAATGCTGTAAAATTGAAGAACATGAATTTTGGCTCAATGACACTAAATGACTTTCTTACTGGGAAAAAAATAACAATCTCTCAATTTTTAAATTTTTCATCTAAAATTTCAGGCAAAACAATGGTATTACATAGATTAAAATACAATATAGATATCATGTGGCATAATGTATAATCTTAAAAATTTCATTTCTTTTTTAAAATATATATAGATTTATTTATTTTTAAATACAAATTTATGTATTTTAATTGGAGGTTAATTACTTTACAATATTGTATTGGTTTTTCCATACATAAACATGAATCTGCCACAGGTATACACGTGTTCCCCATCCTGAAACCCCCTACCTCCTCCCTCCCCATACCATCCCTCTGGGTCATCTTAGTGCACCAGCCCTAAGCATCCAGTATCATGCATCGAACCTGGACTGGTGATTCATTTCATATATGATATTATACATGCTTCAATGTCATTCTCCCAAATCATCCCACCCTTTTCCTCTCCCACAGAGTCCAAAAGATGGTTCTATACATCTGTGTCTCTTTTGCTCTTTTGCATTCAGGGTTATCGTTACCATCTTTCTAAATTCTATATATATGTGTTAGTATACTGTATTGGTGTTTTTGTTTCTGTCTTACTTCACTCTGTATAATAGGCTCCAGTTTCATCCACTTCATTAGAACTGATTCAGATGTATTCTTTTTTAATGGCTGAGTAATACTCCATTGTGTATATGTACCACAGCTTTCTTATCCATTCATCTGCTGATGAAGTTTTATAGTTTCTGGTCTTACATTTAGATCTTTAATCCATTTTGAGTTTATTTTTGTGTGTGGTGTTAGAAAGTGTTTCATCTTCATTTTTTTATACCAAGAAAAACTAAGCTCTCAATTAGCACATGCATTTGTCTTATAAAAATACAAATAGCAGTTAAAATAAGACATGGTGTTCATCCTTCAAGGAACAAAAATCCAGTGTTGACAAGAGGCTATTTAAGAAAGTGATAACTGTGTTGGTGTTTTTCTTTCTGGCTTATTTCACTCTGTATAATAGGCTTCAGTTTCATGCACCTCATTAGAACTGATTCAAATGTATTCTTTTTAGTGGCTGAGTAATATTCTATTGTGTATATGTACCACAAATTTTTTATCTATTCATCTGGCAGATTCATGTTGATATATGGCAAAACCAATACAATATTGTAAAGTAATTAACTTCCAATTAAAATACATAAATTTTATTAAAAAAAAACAGAAAGTGGCAACTGTATAAGTTAGATAAACAGTATCACAGTGGATTTGAGAGGAAAATAAAAGTTCAAGTCCTTCATAAAATAGGTATTATGTTGACTTCTCTTGGATAACAGAAGAGACAGAGTTTTAGAAAACATATTTCAATGCAGAAGTCTCATCTAAGAGACTAAATCATGACAAACAAGGAGATCAGAATGTAACAATGTGCTAATGATACAACAACATTTTTACTGAGTGAATGCTCTATAACTCATATGTATATTTGCCTGTGTGTTGGAGTATTTGGGTTGTAATTTATATGGAGGTTACTTGGCATGAAGGAAAATTGATGACAGTATCTATATTCTGAATATGTTTTCCAAAGAACTCCAATATGACAGCATGAACAACTATGATAAACTCCACCAGAGGCTTAAAAATGGATAACTCATTCTGAGAATATCTTACATGCAAAAGGAAAGCATGACAAGTGACTACCCAATTGGCATTTTGTTCTATTATCCTGGGCTTCCCTTGTGACTCAGCTGGTAAAGAATCTGCTGAAATGCAAAAGACCTAGGTTTGATCCCTGGGTTGGGAAGATTCCCTGGAGAAGGGAAAGTGTACCCACTCCAGCATTCTGGTCTGGAAAATTTCATGGACTATATAGTCCGTGAGGTCACAAAGAGTCAAACACGATGGAGCCACTTTCACTTTCTATTATTTTGCCTATGACTGCCACTGCTGCTACTGCTGCTGCTGCTGCTGCTGCTGCTGCTGGGTTGCTTCAGTCGTGTCCTACTCTGTGTGACTTCATAGATGGCAGCCCACCAGGCTCCCCCATCCCTGGGATTCTCCAGGCAAGAATACTGGAGTGGGGTGCCAGTTATCAATTCCTCATGTTTTTTTTTTCTTTCCTAAATATAATGTCTATCTCCTTCTCAAATGAACTCACACCTTGAACAAAATAAAATAAAAAGTGCTTGCAGTTTCCCAAAGATTTGAAAACGAATTACTTGTGTAACCATATTCAAAATAAAATGCACACCAGATAGTCATTAGTTTTGTTGTGGTTTTTGTGGTTTACTGACTAAGTCATGTCAGACTTTTTGCAACCCCCCTGGACTGTAGCTCACCAGGTTCCTCTGTCCATAGGATATCCCAGGTAAGAATACTGGAATGGATAGCCACTTCCTTCTCTAGGGGACCTTCAAGACCTAGGGGTTGAACCCGTGTCTTCTGCAATGGTAGGCAGATTCTTCACTGTTGATCCCCCAGGGAAGCCTGGACATTAGTATTAGAGTCTATTTAATAAGGCAAATTAGAAATATCAGATTTCTCTAACATCAATAGCTCACTTTTGTTTGAATAACTTAAACACCCTTCTCCTTTTCTCTTCAATATGTCTGAACAAATTTATCAATGCCCACTTTTTAATAGATGAAAATACTGAGAATATTTGGCAGTATTAGTGGTAAGTGGGAATAGAAACTCTGTCAGAAATTGTGCTGGAATGGTACTGACATGCCAATCTTTCATTCAGTTTTTTTAAATGATCTTTCTTCAAATTTTTCAAAGTAATATTTAAACAAAATTAAATTGTCTTCCAGTTTGCTTAAGACTAAGTTTTTGGAGATTCTGTCTTTCAAAAGGATTTTTTTTTTCCTCTGTGTGTGATATATTACAAGCATGATCCCAGTTCTCCACTTAACTAGGTATGCTCACATTTTTCTTTTCTTCTGATCAAATGGTCAAATCAATTCCTCCATTTTTTTTTAATTTAGGCTACTTTTGTGAGTGATTTTGGCTAATATAAGGTCCTTGAAGTGAAAGATTGTGTTCGTAACAAGAAAGGCCCTGTAGCAATGTCAAAATCCCTTGGAATTTGCACAGATTCTTTGAATTAGCTGTCATGTGAAAAAGAACAGATTATCATATTGGTAAAGAATAGTATACGTCACAACACTATCCCATGAAATAGCATTTTAGTCAACCTCCAGACTGAAGTATGAACTCTCTTAGATCACCAAGCCTGACAAGGTGATAACACACATAAACATACCAGCTTCCCTGATAGCTCAGTTGGTAAAGAATCTTGCAATGCAGGAGACCCCAGTTTGATTCCTGGGTCATGAAGATTCGCTGGAGAAGTGATAGGCTACCCACTCCAGTGTTCTTGGGCTTCCCTTGTGGCTAAGCTCATAAAGAATACGCTGCAGTAAGGGAGACCTGGGTTCGATCCCTGGATTGAGAAGATCTCCTGGAGGAGGGAAAGGTTACCCTCTCCAGTATTCTGGCCTGGAGATTCCATGGGGTCACAAACATGGATAAGTCCATGGGATCGCAGAGTCCAACATGACTGAGCAACTTTCACAAACATGCCAGGGAAGATCAGTCACCTCTGGATCCCATCATCAGAACTGCATGAGTGACTGATGTAATAGCGATTCATACCATAAGCAGCTGTTTTTTAACTCATATGTTTTGGAGTAGTTTCTCTTGCTGTCTTAAAATACAACTGATTTTCTTAATTTCTGATGCTACCACAATCACCTTCCCAAATCTTATCATATATCAATTAAGCATTTCTGCTTTCCTTCTGCTTGAGGCAGCTCAATTAAAATGTACAATTAAAAAGTTTAGAAAATTTAACATACTGTTCATGTCATTGAATCTTTTGCTGAAATGACTCACTCAAACAATATGATCTTATGTGATATAAATACAGGTTATCAAAAAATTAGATCTTAGTATTTGTAGTATTTAATTTATGTACAATGTCTATAAAATGCATTTTCACTTTAATATTTATATTTAAATCAATTTTAAGAAAAATTTCTGCTTTATCTATAAGATAGATATGCAAGGCAGTTTTCTATGAGTGGGTTGCACAGATAATATAAACATCACTGCAAATGATGCTGTCTTTTTATTTATTTTTTAAATTAATTTTCATTTTTTTAGTTTCTCTCCATTAATTTCTCAGTAAGTTTGTATAAAACAGAAGGCACACTTACTGATTCTTAAACATATGAGATGATTATGTTCTAAAGTCCATATTATTATTAGAAGGTAACTGATATTTAGTATTATTTGTATGCTTAATTTTCTAATTATTCTGCCAGTAGAGCTTATGTGGGAAAATAGGAGTAATTATAAATATAAATAATTAAAATATAAGGTTAAAAAAAAGAATATTAGAACTGACTGCATACACAGGTGTTTAGTCATGTCCGACTCTGTGTGACCTTATGGACAGTAGCCCACCAGACTCCTCTGTCCATGAGATTCTCCATGCAAGAATACCAGAGTGGGTTGCCATGCCCTCCTCCAGGGTATGTTCCCAATCCATGGATCAAATTCTCATCTCCTGCATTGGCAGGCAGGTTCTTTACTGCTGAGCCATTGGAGAAGCCCCAGAACTGACTTTTGGGAATATTGGAACACCTAATTTGAGTGGTAAATATTGTATTATTCTGTCCTAAAATGATAGTAGTCAATACTTATTGAGCTCTTACTGTATGCCAGACATTGTTCTAAGGTTTTTATGGTTTAGCTCATTTAATTGTCACTATAATCCTTGGTTATGTATGGATGTGAGAGTTGGAACCTAAAGAAAGCTGAGAGCTGAAGAATTGAAGTTTTTGAATTGTGGTGTTGGAGAAGACTCTCGAGAATCCCTTGGACTGCAAGGAGATCAAACCAGTCCATCCTAAAGGAAATCAACCCTGAATATTCATTGGAAGGACTGATACTGAAGCTGAAGCTCCAATACTTTGGCCACCTGATGCGAAGAGCTGACTCATTGGAAAAGACCCTGATGCTGGGAAAGATTGAAGACAAGAGGAGAAGGGGATGCAAGAGGATGATATGGTTGGATGGCATCACCAACACAATGGCATGAGTTTGAGCAAGCTCTGGGAATTGGTGATGGGGAGGGAAACCTGGTGTGCTTCAGTCCATGGGGTTGCAAAGAGTCAGACATGACTGAGCACTAACTGAACAGAACTCAACTGATAATCCTTGGTGGTATCCGCAGTTGTAATCTCTATTTCATAACTAGGAAAGCAAGACAGAAAAAAGTTAAGTGACTTACACAACCCATAAGAGGTGAGCCAGGGACCCCAAAGCATGCTCCAGAGTCAATACGCTTTGCTGTTGCTCTATTCTGCCTGTGCAACAATCAACATGTGACAGTATTAAAATTTTGTTGGTCTCTGAGTCAAGTGATCAAATGTTTTGTTAAGTACCTGCTATAGGTAAGCAACTACTCTAGGCAACTTTACTTCCTTTAATGCCCAATAGGGCACTTAGGAATTTGACACTCATCATTTCTCCATTGTACAACCAGCACTGAGAGATGGGAAATATGGTCTTTCCTTCTCACAGAATTGATGGCGAGGATACCAGAGTCCATAGTAGGCCCCCATCTTGCATCACCCCATAAGACATTTTTGCAAAAGTTTTAAACTTTATCTATGCTCTTTATTAGCTTCCCAGGTAGAGAACCCCCAGGCTAGTGGAAAAGAACCACCACTTCCCCCGCCCCCAGCCAATGCAGGAGATCCAAGAGATGTGGGTTCAATTCTTGGTTCAGGATGATCCCCTGGAGAAGGAAATGGCAACCCACTCCAGTATTCTTGCCTGGAGAATCCCATGGACAGAGAAGCCTGGCAGGTTACAGTCCATAGAGTTGCGAAGAGTTGAACACGGCTGGAGAGACTAGCACATGCACACATTCTCTTTATTTGGCTTCCGAGGTGGCTCAGTGGTAAAGAATTTGCCTACCAATGCAGGTGAGGTGAGTTCAAACCCTGGGTCACGAAGATCCCCTGGAGGAGGAAATGGAAACCCATTCCAATATTCTTGCCTGGAGAATTCCATGGACAGAGGAGCTTACAGCCCTGACAGGCTACAATCCTTAGGACTGCAAAGAGTCAGACATGACTGAGCATGCACACGCGCATGCTGTTTATTCCATCCTTTAGCTTCTTTGTATTTGTCCACTAGGGATATGGAAACTTGGGAGTATTCACCTCTTTCCAGTTCCCTATACATTTTCATAGTCACCATTTTCCCAGAAGTCAAATGTCTTTGGAAATGAAGCAATAGGTTGGCCTTTGTGGTTTGGGGGAAAATTTCTATCTACCTTCAGTCTTTTGGGTGGCAAAGATTTCCTTTAAAAAAGTTATAATTCCAAATAATTTATGTAGATACTCCCCCCAATCAAGGAGGTAGAGCTTAACTTTCCTCTTCATCTGCCTTCAGAGAGTGTTGTGTAGACATTTAGGGAAAAAGTAACTTTGCTGAGACCTGGCAAGCAACCTTGGCCAGTTGATAAAGTTTACATCAAACAGTGGTAAGTCAGGTCAATAGCATGTGCCCTTGATAACCTGTGGGCTTCCCCGTGGCTTAGTTGGTAAAGAATCCGCCTTCAATGTGGGAGACCTGGGTTCAATCCCTGGGTTGGGAAGATCCCCTGGAGAAGGGAAAGACTGCTCACTCCAGTATTCTGGCCTGGAGAATACCATGGACTGTATAGTCCAGGGGGTCAAAGAGTCTGATAGGACTGAATGACTTTCACTTTCACTTTGCTAAGTGGTAATGAACATAACACTTCACCTCTCTTATCTTTCTTCCAACAACTCATAATCTCCATCTAAGCATTAGAAAAGCATCAGACAAACCCAAGTTAAAGGAGATTCTACCAAAAATCTGACAGGTGTTTCTTAAACCTGTCAAGGTCATCTAAAACAAGCAAAATGTGAGAAATTGTTTTATACCAGAGGAAACTAAGGATTCAGAAAACTAAATGTAATGTGGGATCCTAGGACAGGAAAAGAGTAGTTAGAAAAAATGGGAAAATCCTAATAAAATACTACTAATAATGTACCAGTATTGATTTTGAAATTGTGACAAATAGTAATATAAGATGTTAACAATAGGGAAAATTGGGTGAAAGGGTTCCAGAACTCTCTACTATCTTTATAAATTTTCTGTTAATTTATAACTACTCTACAATGGAAATTTTACTTTTAGCTCATTTAAGTTTGAGAGATAAAGTCAACTAGGACAGAGGAAAAGGAAGGAGGAAAATTAACATTTATTGAATACTATTATTTGTTAGACACATCACTCAGCATTCATCCTTCTTACCTCCTTTAACACCACAGTAAGAATTAGATGCAGAGCAGGAAATTGAGGCTGAGAGGATAAGAAACACCTCAAGGTTCTATGAAAAAGTGAAAGTGTTAATCACTCAGTCGTGTTAAACTCTGTAACCCTGGGAACTGTAGACTGCCAGGCTCCTCTGTCCATGGAATTCTCCAGATCAGAATATTCCTAGAGTGGGTTGCCATTCCTTTCTCCAGGGAATCTTTCCAGTCCGGGGATCGAATGTGTGTCTCCTGCATTGCAGGCAGATTCTTTACCATTTGAGCCATCAGGGAAGCCCCAGAATTCTATATCTGCTCAGTATGTAGCAAAATTAGGAATAAAGATTAGAAGGGGGAATAGTAATCACAAGGGTTAAAGGATGCAAGGAAAGGAGGCAGAAGGAAGAGGGCAGTCCCTGTGACTCCCAACAATTTTGTGAAAATAAGGATGTTTTCTGACCAGACATTTTCCAAGAAAATAATAATTTTTAGCAACATGACTTGTAGCTGTTAAGGCTGAGGTCTATGACAGTAAATGTTAAATATATTTGAAATAATTTCCTGTTTGCTGACTGGAATTATATACAACCATGTAATGGTTTCACTTCCTGTGTTTTATTGATAAAAACTTTTTCTGTGGATTCAAGCTAATCGAAAGTTTTCATGTAGATTCATATGACAAGCCTCAAAAATACTGAGTTATTTTTTTCTTTTTGCATTTTGGATACCATAAGTGAAGATGCAGGCATAACAATGGATAAAAGAACTTTTGATCACTAACACTAATTAACCCATATAATTTACACACAGGGCAAGGATAGTGTGGGTTTCTGTGACATTTTCTTCTGAGGACAGGACCTTTGCTTAACTGACTCTCCTTCTGGGACCTTTGCTTAACTGACTTTTCTCTGTGACTCTTCCTCTTTTATACCATCACCTGGCTAGGCCTTTTACTCAAAGATGTAACTTGATTAGTGTAAACAAATGTCACTACTTAAGTTCACAGGGTAGAGATTTTTTGTTGTTGTTGTTAAAGGTATATATTTACAGCCAGAAAGTGTCTGTTCATCCCTTGTGGTTGATTTTTATTTCATCATAAATTATTTTCTTCCAGTGTCAGAACTTCAGAAGTCATAAACTTAGGTGTGAAATATATGGGAAGAAATGTTTATAAGAAAAAAATACATGACCTTTACAATGGTGGAATTATACAAAAATCATGCAGTAAGTTATCACTGTTGATATATTTTTATTATGTTATTATTTTATAGATTGTTATGAAGAAAACAAATAACTATGCTATGTGCCAGGAATATTGGTGGTGGTGGATTAGTCGCTAAGTTGTGACCAACTCTTGCAGCCCCAATGGACTATTGTTTGCCAGACTTCTCTGTCCATGGGATTTCCCATGCAAGAATACTGGAGTAGATTGCCATTTCCTTCCCCAGGGAATCTTCTTGACTTGGATTGAACCAGGAATGTTGGTATTCCATAATAAACCTAAATAAGGTCTTGTGATCTCCATTGAATCAAGAGAAGACAAAAAGGCTCAGAGATATTAAGTAACTTGTCCAAGCCTTCACAATCAACAAGTGGCAGAAGTGTAAAGTCTAAGCCAGAAAACATGTGGAAAGTGCCCAGTATAGTTTCCAAAATAGAGGCACTGAAATGTCAATTTTTTCCCCTAAGTGTTTAAAAGATAAAAATAAAATTAAAACTTTTTTTCCCTCTCAGAAAGCCCCAAACCACACAGAACAGTGTATTTTTTTTTTTTAGTTTTGGCAGACTAGATAAAGAATTATTTAAAAAATTAATTAAAACAAAAAAATTGTTATCATACTGAAGTGTATTATTTAGAAGAGTAGTGACAATCATTCTGGAAGCTCCATCATATAACAAGAATATTTCACTCACTACAAATCTTTTTCAACTTATGTATGTCCAAGGGGGTGCTGCACTTTCAATAGAGCAAATATGCTCATTTCTGTTGAAATTTTTACTGTCAAAAGGTACATTATTATTTGTTAATATTCAGTGCATATTTATAAACTAATCTGCTCCATAGGGGTTTTGCCAAGATTATGTGAAATAATTATATGTGAAGCACTTAGTGCTTGGCATATTATAAAAACTCAATACAATTTTATTACTAATATTATTAATTAATATTAGTATTATACCTTGGAGCACAACTTTGGGAATGATATATGTTTGAGTAGATGTCCAAAGTCTGCCATTTACCAATGATAGTTTACAGGTTGTGAATATTTCTCCTTTGCTTTGACATACACTTGTTCCCAAAGTCTGTTCCCTGGTCTACCAGAATTAGCATCACTGGAAACTTAGAAAGGTAAATTCTGGGGCCCTATGCCCACCCACTGGAGAAGGAAATGGCAACTCACTCCAATATTCTTGCCTGGAAAATCCTATGGACAGAGGAGCCTGGTGGGCTCAGTCCATCAGATTGCAAACAGTCGGACATGACTGAGCAACCAAGCATCCCCACCCAACTAAATCAGAAAGAGGAGTGGTGCAAGTGGTTTATGCTTGAACAAGCCCCGCAGATGACTCTAATATCTGGTATAGTTTGAGAATCACTGACATGGCTTGTCTCCGAGTAGATGCTGGTTATAAGACAACACAATGACAAAAGCACAGGTTTCACCCTAGAGCTAACAATCAAGAACACACAGAATCACATCTTTCTAATTAATCATTTTTTGGCTGAGCCATGTGGCATGTGGGGTCTTCGTTCCCCAACCTGGGATCCAACCCATGCCCCCTGCAGGGGAAGCATAAAGGCTTAACCATTGGCCTGCCGGGGAAGTCCCTAGAGTCATGACTTGAATTAAGTTTTTGCAGACTTCTATTCTATTTGCTAGGGGATCCCCAGTGGCTTAGCAGGTAAAGAATCCACCTGCAATGCAGGAGACACAGGAGGTTTGGGTCAAGCACTGGTTGGAGAGATCCCCTAGAGAAGGAAATGGCACCCAGCCCAGCATTCTTGCCTGAAAAATCCCATGGGAAGAGGAGTCTGGTGAGCTAAGGTCCATGGGGTCGCAAAAAGTCAGACATGTCTTAGCGACTAAGCACACAAGCATTCCATTATCCATTTATCCCATGAAGAAAAAAAAAAAAACCTTTCCATTCTGTCCAAGACTGTGCTTGTAAAGGCACAGTTACAAGTTTCCTTCTCATTATCTCATCGTGTGAATCACAGATACAGTAACATAGCCCTGGTTTACATTATAGCAAAATGAAATTGTACCTGCATGTTCAAAATTTTAGATATGTTGTTAAATTAAATACTGAAAAATAGGTTTCACCTCACAAAGCCTGCAATTTTCTTGCAGAAAAAAGAGAAAGAGGTTTTTTTTTTCCCCAAAATTGCAGAATACTCATTTTCAAGGGAAGATCACAAAAGAATACAAAATGAAAAATAAATGAATGGGGAGTCTTGGGTTTCTTTTCGTCCCTTTGAATAAAAGGACCATGGCTTTATCTTGAACAGCTGTGTTTACAGGGTTGGCTGATCACTGCAGCTGTACCAGCTGAGTAACAGGAAGGTTAAATTAAAAAAAAAGAAGTTAACTTGGAAATGTGCTAGCTCTTTCTGAGGAATTAATGATATTGTACTTTTTTTTTCCCATCCTCCCTTAAAACCTGCTGTTGTGAAGGCAGTTTTAGGTCATTAAGCATTGGAATGTTGAAAGAGCTACCTGAAGTGAATAAACCAGCTTTTCTTCTAGACCCTGAGAAATACTTTAGGGAAGGCCCAGAGGAGCAGTGTCCCCAGATTCCAGAGTTTCCATCACTTTCTGAAAGTAAGTCCTCAACCACTGTACCACTTCCATCCTTTCTCCCCAGGAAACTCAACCAATTAAGAAAACAAAATGGAGAAACATGAAGGTAACACATGTTCGACTTGTAGATGGCGGTGAAATGAAGTGTGGTTTGACTGTTAAGATTTTAGCTTAGTTGCTGGTCAGTGCTCACAGAAAGGACAGCTAATGGGCTGAAATACACAAAAGGAATATTTTTATTTTGCCACTTTTCTGAAGTCAGAAAGCCATAAATAATATGATTCTGCTATGAATGAGAACCTTTCCCCCCCAATACTCTGAATTTTCAAATCTGATACCAGAGAAAGAGACATCCTAAGACTGCTTTTGAACAGAATCTCTGACAATCTGGGTTTGTTCTTTTCATGTGAAACTCTACAAATGGCGGCTACTTAAAGTGTATTGTCTTAGAGCCTTCCAGCTGCAATGCTAGGCTAATAGGATGAGAGGAAAAGAAAGCTTATCTTAGAACATAGAAGTGAATGGTCTCTGAAACATTTGGAAACAAGATGTGCAAAAGAATGCTCTATTTTTTTCAGATTGTTATAGGCTTCCAAGTTTCTAAGAACTTAAAGAGTAATTCTGTACAAACATCCTACCCGCAAAGAGGGACACAACAGGAGAGCAGGCAATAAAACCTGCTACTCGGCGAGGCACTCAGAAAGCATATGGACACCACAGGGAACTCATTTAAAATAATTAATGAAAAGAGACATTTTCAGCTTGTAGTAGTCAAAAGATCAGAACTGCACTCTAACCATCTGAGATCTGTGGTTTTAAACTTTTCAGATCTTCTGAGATTGGGGTTCAACATCATCCTTGAGAAATAATAACCCTTGTAGGAAGGAAGCGTTTACACTTACACTTGAGGATGTTTAAGCCTCTTGTCTCTGCTTACTTCCTTATTACAGCTGGTCAACATTTGTTTGTTTGTTTGTTTTAATTCCACTTGTAAGCAAGGTATAGCTGCCATTCCTCACCACTGTTTTTCCACTCTAGTTATTATCAGCTTCTTCTGCTTTTTCTCAGTTTCTCTTTTCTAAATCTAGCATTTATTTGCTCTCAGGAGGATCATCTTTGATCCTGCTCATTTCCTTTTAAAAACATGAATCCATAAATGGTAGGGCTTTAAAAATCCTTTAGTTCATCCATAGGGCTTTCAGTCTATCAGCCAATTGCTTTTTCCCCAGGATGATTCATTTTCAAGAATAAACATGGGAGGACTTATCTTGTCCTGCTGAGTCACAGGTGGAAGAGAATTTGGGGAACAGCGAGTAAGAAAAGATCCAGGGAGCCAGAACAAAGTGTAAAGGCGGTTCAGACGTAGAACATGTACCCAGGAGGAAACCAAGATGGAGCAGAGTCAGAACTGAGGCAAGAGAAATAGGAGGAGAATGCAGAAACCTGAGAGCCAGGAAGTAGGAGAAAGAAATGATGAGCGCAGCAAATGACTCTCCTCAGACCTGGGAGCTCCTGTGTTTTTGAGGAGCCTTGCACATTCTGCAGCAGGAAAATTCTCCAGACAACTGCTCCTCATGGGCAGGGAGGATATGTAAGGGAAGGTTGGGGTGAATGACTGGTTGGAAATAACAAAAATGCAAAGAAACCTCTAACACATTTTCAAAGTTCAAAGAGAATTTTTTCTCCCAGATATCTTAGTATAATTTTTCCTGTAATTTCCACATGATTTAAAAAAGATGCTCTCTTTCTTTTGCTTTTCTATTTTATTTTTCATCTTTTCTTTCTTTGCTCCCTTCTAAATATTTCTACTCATCTGCTTTCTCTGCAAGGAAAACAGTTTCTTTTTGAAAAAGTTTCATCAGCTTGAGAGAGAGACAGATATAAACTATTGAGGGTGACGGAACGCATGACTCATGACACCACAAATGGCTTCTGTGGAAGCACCAGGCAAGAAGGCAGATTAAGTCTGTGCTGTGTTGTGCTTATTCGCTCACTCATGTCTGACCCTTGGTGATCCCATGGACTGTAGCCTGACAGGCTCTTCTGTCCATGGGATGGAACCCAGGGATCGAACCCAGGTCTCCTGCATTGCAGGAAGATTCTTTACTGTCTGAGCCACCTGCCTGGGGCATAATGCTTCCCAGGTGGCGTTAGTGGTAAAGAACTCACTTGCTAATACAAGAGATGTAAGAGAAGCAGGTTCGATCCCTGGTCAGGAAGAACCCCTGAAGGAGGAAATGGCCAATCCACTCCAGTATTCTTGCCTGGAGAATCCCATGGATAGAGGAGCCTGGCAGGCTACAGTCCATGGGATCCCAAAGAGTTGGATATGACTGAGGTGACTTAGCACACGTGGGGCATAAGAAGGAATTAGTTCAAATTTCCTCTGAATAGTAGTGTTAATCGCTCAGTCGTGTCCAACTCTTTGCGATCCCATGGACGATAGCCTGCCAGGCTCCTCTGTCCATGAGATGTTCCTGGCAAGAACACTGGAGTGGATTGCCACTCCTTTTTCCACTGAATCTTCCTGACCCAAAGATTGAACCTGGGTCTCCTGCAATGAGGCAAATTCTTTACCATTTGAGCTACAGGGAAGACCCTGTGGACTTAAAATGGGTAGGAGTTCAAAGGGTAGGGAAGGAGAAGAGGAAGTCTAGACCAAAGAAACGTAAGGAAAAATGTAAGGAAATCAGGAGTGAGGTAGGGCAGACATCCAAATGATTTCAGGTTGGCTGCAGTGGGTGACTTCAGACAGTGTCATGGTGACTGAGTTTGACACAGATGAATAGAGTTGAGTTTGGAAAGTGTTGAGTTTGAGGTACTGGTGTGCTAGTTAGAAACAAAGGTCTGAAGAATGCCCCAGGATTGTAACATGCTCTGCATAATAATGGTCTTCAACTAGCTGATACAGAAATCATGTCTGCTCATGTGTTTATTTAGCCTCCCTGGTGAATACTGAATGCCTTCTCTGCTGGCACTTGTGCTGGGTGGTGAAGGGACAGAGCTGACATATAGAGGGACAGCCTTCAGAGTTCTTGAATATTAGTTGGGGAAATAGATAAGGAAACAAATCATTATGTTGCAGGAGGGAGGACCTCTTCCAGGGCCCGAGAGTGGGCCCTTGTCTAATACTCAGAAATGAATTGTCTGAGGAGACATGTGTGCTGACAAAGGAAGAGACTTTATTGGGAAGGTGTGCCCAGGTGGAGGGCAGGAGGGTAAAGGAACCCAGGAGACGGCCTTGCCATTTGGTTCACAGTGGTCTTATGGTAGTGGGATTAATTTCCGGGTTGCCTCTGGCCAATCATTCTGACTCAAGGTCCTTCCTGGTGGCATGTGAATCACTCAGCCAAGATGGGTTCCAGTGGGAAGGATTCTGGGAGAGTGGAAGAATATATGGACTGGCGTCTCCTTTAGACTTTCCCTGTTGATGGTAGCTTGTTGGTTCCATGTTCCTTGCCGGGGTCCAGCCCCGGTGGATCCAGGGATATTCAAAGGGGGGACAGAGCGGGTGAGATAGGACAGGATAGGAGAGAACAGGATAGCTCAGGATAGAATAGTATAGTAGGAAATTAGTGGAAGAAAAGAAGGCTGAATAACTTGGTTTACGTGGAAAGCCAATAAAACCTCGAGACAAGAGGTTTGCACCATTTACGTTAGGCCACCGGCGTCCGTTTGAATATCGGAGAGTGCCCCGCCCTGGGCTCTCTCTCCTACAGATCTTAGCAGCCGGGACAGGTAAGTAGACATGGCGAGCCTCCGCGCCCCAGATGGGAATTCAGCCGAAAAGGGGGAGAAAAAGAAAAGAACGACATGGGGAAGCCCAGCGTTAGTGTAAGGCTCCAAGAGAGAGTTTATTGTTCAGAATCAACTTATATACCCCAAATTATACATAATAGAATATGCAGAGTTACGCAGAAGTAGCAGTCCCGACCCTCATTGAGACAAGGCTTTCTTTTTTGCATACTCTCCTGTTACAAAAGTCTCAGGTGGTTTACACTATCTTCTGGCCAAGAGGCCTATTAACATTTCTATGGCTCTCTTCTGATGAAGTTTTTGTTAACCAGAAGACTTATTTGTGTTAATCTTTCCAAAGTCTGAATGCCACTCTCAGAAAACATTAAATAAGAATACAGCAGTTTGTAATAAAAGGAAGTACAGTGATTTATAGCAAAAGAAAAGTAATTTACTCAAAAGTTCAGTATTGCTAATATCAAAACTACTACATATCCCTTTTTCCATATCCCATTTATATGATTACATCTTCCCGGGTGCCTGAGAGATAAGAAATAAGGAGGTCTGGCAGCAATCATTGAGTCAACCGTGAAATCCTGTCACCAATATAAATTTGAAAAGACTCTGAAACTTTAAGATACTTTGAGGCTTTTGTGCCTTCCACATTTGGGAGGTTGTGAGCAATTCACAAGCTTGCAGAAAATTAGGGGAACCTGTTAGGCAGGCTAGAGCATTATCAAAGGGGGGGTTGGGCTGAAATGGGAAAACAGACAAATTCTTATTTTGGGGGGCACATGTTCAGGAAAAACCAGGGAGAAATCCGATGACTCAAATTGCCCTGCCATCTGAGTTTGCCACGTGACCCTGTCACGGGTGGGATTCCTCACGCTGGCTCCCGACAGTTCCTCACCAGGACTTATGGTTATTATGGTGCTTGGCCAGGGTGGGTGGTTTGAGTTAGTGTTTCCCCCTGGCAATTATGTTTTACAGCAGAGGCTATAATAGCAGTAAGCCCTGGGCACTGTGGGACCACATGGAGATTCATAGATGATTCTCCAGAGAAACCAGATCATGCCTGAGCTATAGTAAAAGTTAAATCAATATTATTCAGATTAAAAAAAAAAAAAAGGAGTATATGTTTCTTGCAAAGGAGCAGTGTATGCAAGGGTAAGGTGGTATGAGCAAGATGGATGGTGTGTGCTTAGGGAGCTGTGTGTAGTCCCATTTAAATGGCTGGGTTCTAGAAGAAACATGAGAATTAAGGCTAGAGAGGCAAACGGATGCCAAAGCATAGAGCACTTGGCTTGCTATATTAAGGACTTTGGTATTTATTTTACCAGAAATGAGGAGACATTGGAATGTTTATCAGTCAACTGTTCTTAATTATCCCATTTTATCTCTTCTATTAATTCTTCAGTTTTTATATCAGTTTGTTTTAATCATTATCCTTTTAATGATTATTATAAAGGTTACTTCCCTGGTGGCTCAGAGGTTAAAGCGTCTGCCTCCAATGTGGGAGACCTGGGTTCAATCCCTGGGTCGGAAGATCCCCTGGAGAAGGAAATGGCAACCCACTCCAGTATTCTTGCTTGGAGAATCTCATGGACTAAGGAGCCTGGTGGGCTGCAGTCCATGGGGTCACAAAGAGTCAGACAAGACTGAGTGACTTTACTTACTTACTTACTTATAAAGGTTACAATACTCTTTCTTGTGTCCTTTAGTTCTTCTTGGAGTACTAGGCTTCCAACTGAGATTACTTTCCTTCATTCAGAACTTCCTGCAGTATTTCTTATACTGTCTGATGGGTCTGATGGTTAATCATTTTCTAGGCTTTTTGTTTCTGAAAGATGTGTTTATTTCATTTTGACTTTGAAAGGATATTTTTATTGGATTTAAAACTCTAGATAGCAGTATTTTAAAGATATTATATCATTGCTTCCTTGCTCCCATAGTTTCTGTTTATAAAGTTCCACTTTTCATACTTTTGTTACTTCTTTGAATGTAATATTTTTTTCTGACTGTTTTAAAGGTTTTTCTCTTTATGCTTGGTTTTTAGCAGCTTTATCATGCTGGGCATAAATACACTTTTCTCAGTATCTATACTGCTTGGGGTTGATAGGAATTTTTGAATGCATCTTTCTTCAATGTTGGATAATTCTCAGCTATTATCTTTATTTCTTTTCAATTAACCACTTTCCAGTCCTGCTGGGATTGCAATTACACATATTTTGGACTTTAATTATATCACAAATGTTTCCTGTATTCTTATATTTCCATTTTATTTTCCTCTCTGGGCTTCATTTTGGGTATGTTATATTGATTTATCTTTGCATTCACTAATTCTGTCTCCTTTGCAAGTCTTTTAAACCTATGATATCAGTTTCCAATGTTAGATTATATATATATGTGTGTGTGTGCATATATACATATATTCAGTTCTAAAATGCCATTTGAATCATATATATATTCTAATTCTCAGTTGAAAATACTTATTACTTATGTTTTAAATTACTTTATGTCATCCATTTTGTCCAAATATTCTCTCTTTTCTTTAACATATTTATATTTAAAGTCCTGGCCTGCTGACATCAATATCTGGATGATCCTTGGATCTGCTTCTAATATCTATTTTTCCTTTTTGGTTACTGGTCACATTTTATTTCTTTCTTGCAAGTCCTATAATTTTATACATTTTCTGGTACAGTTTTTTTTAATTGTATGACATAAATTGTGTAAAAGATCTATAGATAATGAAATTAATTTTATTTTCTTTCCTTAGTTGGGCAAAGAGCATGAAGTGTGACTCATGTTAATTCAGTTAGGAACTGAGTTCAGTCAGAGCCGGGTCAAGACTTTGTTTACTTTCGATTTCAAATGTTTGTTTAAGGCCTCTCACGTTAGTGTAGTTATTGTCTTCTAAGTACTATAAGACTGCAGGAAATGTTAATCTGCCTCCCCAGTCCAATTCATGGTCTCCCACACCATCCCAGCACCCAGATTTAGTCCTGTGGGGAGCCCTGGGCACAGTTACAAAGTTCCTCTGGATTTCAGTCCACCACATCAACCCACACAGTCATCCAAAGCTCTTCTGATTTTCCTTTCCCTTTAGAAAAGTCTCTTTGTCTGTGGCAAATCTGTTTCTTAGCAGTGACTGGACAGGATTAATCCCCAGGGGGAAGAAAAGATTTGGCAATCTCAGCTCACCTGAGAAGGTTCTACCATCTCATGTATTTTAATTTGATAATCTTTGTTTCCACAGCCTTCTTATGGCTTTAAGAATATTATTTCTGTAATTTATCTTTTTTTTTCTTCTATCTAGTCCAATGAGAAGGATGACCTGGGCTGCTTATATCCTACCCAGAAACAAAATTCCTTTTGAATCTTGAAACAGAAAAATGCCGTGTCCAGGTTTGCAGTTTAGAAAGCTTTCTGGAAAACTGTGTGGTGGATGCATTATAATGGGGCTCAACTGAAGGCAGTGGATGTATCAGAGCTGTGGGAACTTGTATGACATCAACTACCTGCTTTTCCATGTTCACTTTGCCTTTTACTAGTTGTTTATATCTGGATAAATTACATAAGCTACAATTCTCAGTTTTGTCATCTGTTGAATGGGACCAATGGTGCCTGGAGTTGTATGGATTAATTTAAGCAGTGACTAGCCATTTGAACTGTGGTGTTGGAGAAGACTCTTGAGAGTCCCTTGGACTGCAAGGAGATCCAACCAGTCCATTCTGAAGAAGATCAACCCTGGGATTTCTTTGGAAGGAATAATGCTAAAGCTGAAGCTCCAGTACTTTGGCCACCTCATGCGAAGAGTTGACTCATTGGAAAAGACTCTGATGCTGGGAGGGACTGCGGGCAGGAGGGAAAGGGGATGACAGAGGATGAGATGGCTGGATGGCATCACAGACTCGATGGACCTTTGTCTGAGTGAACTCTGGGAGATGGTGATGGACAGGGAGGCCTGGTGTGCTGCGATTCATGGGGTCGCAAAGAGTCAGACACGACTGAGTGACTAAACTGAACTGAGCCATTAATAAGCATAAATGGTAACTATTATTATTTTGAAGATAAGGAGACTGCAAAAGGAAGTAACTAATTTGAGAAGTGTTGCAGAGATAAATGAAAGGATTATGTGCCCTGGTGAGATGTTAAGACATGTATGATTGTCAGGTTTCTAGCCTGGATAACTGTGTCAATAAAAGAGGCAGTTATTGAGAGAGGACTTATAGGAGGAAGAGATGGTATAGAGTTAGTTTCAGACTATGTTGAGACAGAGGTACCTGTGGGTCATCAACCAAGGAAAGCTAGCACTTTTCCAAGAAACTGTCTATAGTAGGGAGGAAAGACAAAGACCAATAACTGAAAAGCCACCAGAAGTCAGGAGAACTACAGTCAAGGCATGTTTTAGAATTAGTGTTATTTTTCAGTTCATATTTTTCTTCTGATTTTAGATAGAATATATGCACATTATAAAACACTGGCTAGTAAGAAGTAAAGAGATTCTAAAGAACACAGCAATAGGGAGTCTAAAGAGCAGCCACTCCTTCCAGGCCTGAGTTAGATGGGGGAAGATGCCCACTAGGGCTGAGAGAGTGAGTTCATCCCGTCTCCCTGGATAGCAAGGTGGCAGAGCTGCTGCAGGTGGAATTTGCAGAAATCTGTCCTCAGATTCTCTCCCATCCACAGGGGGTGCAGAACTCACTACAGAGCCATGAAGGGGTGAGGGGAGGCTGCCACAGGGAGGAATCACACTGGTGGCCTTCCCCTTGCCTCTTGGGGTATTATGCAAAGTCATTCACTGGATGGTGGCACCCAGGTGGCTCTCTGCTGCAGTCACCTGAGCGGGTGACAAAGGGAAGCTGCTGGTTCTGGAGAAGCCATACTTGCATAACAAGAGTCTGGAGCTGGAGGGGACACGAGAGGGGCTGGGTCCCGGGGAAGCCATGCTGTAGGTGTCTAGTGCTGGAGGAGCAGCCCTGTAGGAGGCTGGGGAGAGAAGCACCCACTTAGAGAGAAAGCCAGTGTCCCTCTAGTGCCCTCTAGTGACAGAGCTCAGCATCATACCCGCTGTTAAAGGAGAGCATTTAGAGGACTCTGGCCCATTATCACCTGGTGCTTAGTGGTGAAGAATCCGCCTGCCCATGCAGGAGATCTAAGAGATGTGGGTTCTGTCTCTGGGTCGGGAAGATCCCCTGGAGGAGGGCATGGCAACCCGTTCCAGTATCCTTACCTGGAAAATCCCGTGGACAGAGGAACCTGGAGGGCTACAGTTCAGAGGTGGCAAAGAGTCAGACATGGCTGAAGTGCCTTAGCATGCAGGCACAGACCATTATCACACAGCAAGCAGTGAAGAGTGCAATGGGAACCGAGGAGCAAAACATTGGTAGTTGGCATAGTACCCTGTTCCCTGGCTATTCATGCTTTTTATTCCACTCCTGTTCTTCACATTATTTGGTAACCTTTGAAATCACAGTCATTATTCCTACTAAGTTATAAGGTGTCAATGGTTATGGTTGTCTTTTGAATAAAACCTGGAAGACTCAAAGCAATAAAGATATAGTAAGGACCAAATTTCTAGCATAAGCACGGCTTCAAATCAAGACTACCATTTGCTACCTGTATGACTTGATCAGGTCAGTTAAACTCTCTATGCCTTAGTTTCTTCAACTAAAAATAAGCATCATATTTGTTACCTTCCCCATACTGTTGTAAACATTAGGTGAAATAACCCATGTGAAGCCCTTAGCACAGAGCCTGTCACCTAATCAAAGTTTAATACATTTTTTTATTGATATTATATCATCAATAAATAGCTTTATGACATAGGGATTATTATTGCCCCTATTTACTATATAAAGGGTCTCTGGCATAGGCTCTATGGCATAGAAGAAGAGTTTAAATAATTTATCTAGTTTTGCATAACCAGTAAAAGGTGGATTGTAGTTGAGAAGAATCCATGTTATTCAGGCAGGTGTCCATGTTATTAATATTTCTAAATGTGACCCCTCTTGTTCAAATAGTGATGAAATCACAATCCCTGGGCAACCTATTCTTATGATGATTTATAAATCCGGCTATTTTACTTAATATTGCCTGTTTTTATCACTTTCATTTAAAATTGTTCGTCTCCTTTTTCGTAGGAGGCTATTGAATTTAAAAATTACTATTATAAATGGCACTTAAAAAAACTCTTAAAAAAATCTCAATTAAAATGTCTTAAAAAAAACTCAATCACCAATATAGTCCCCCCTCCACATTATCATTACAGAGTCTACCTTAAGTCTTTTTACTGGATTTAACATACATTCTTGAAATCTCCATAATTACAGTGTTTGGAAGGTTATTTGGGGATTGTACGATGAGAGGCATTTTGCCAGACTTACTTTCAACACTCTAAACTATTATTTTGGAACTTGGGACAGTTTTCAAACCCTTCATAATCCCCAGGTGACTTTTTAATCTTACCTACTGGGTTTTTCAGTGTTCTTTTGTATTTTCTTTCTTTCCCTTTCAAGTTGAAACATCTTTCACAATCTCTCTTTAGCTTCCAAGTTGTTCCCTGTGGGTTCTCAAACAGCTTGAAACCCCTTTTTGATATGTTTTATTCAAAAAACTGGAAGCTACTTAGAAGTGGCTCTGGGTCAGATTTGTCAATAAATTCCCCAGAAGTCATTCAAACTGTACTTAAAACATCTTTAAAACTTCCAGGATAGAGGAAATACTGCATTAGTGATACCTTGGGTGAGTTGTTTAGTTGTTGTTGTTGTTCTGTCAAAGACAAAATGCACAGGATAATGTAAGAGAGAACTGTATTCAAGCTATTGCAAGAAGAAGAATATTCAGTAAAGAGGAATATCTCAAAAAAGGAAGGGGGCTTGAGCTGTTATAGAGACAGGTCAGTGAATCCATTATCAGACTTGTGAGGATGGTGGAGAAGGCCTTATCGCAGAAGGAGAGAGAAAAGAGTGGTCCTTTGCTGTCACCTGTTTCCAGAGCATGAAAGAATGTGACTTTCTTAACTGCCTTCATGCTCGGGTTTTACAGGATTCAGGTAAGGTTCAATGTTGATAGCTACCTCACTTTTGTTCAAGAGGAATGAATACCGCTCATTGTTGGACAACCCAGAGGTGATCATGAATTCTCTGGCTGGGGCAAAATAGTGTCTAAGAAGTCTCTCTTGGGGATTCTTGCTGGCATTGCTCCAGCAGAACCAGTTGAGCCTGCCGATATTAGGAGGGAGTGGCAAAGGTCAGTTGTTTCTAAGCCCGGGAGGTCCTGACAGCAAAGGAGAGCTGCAAGGCAGCCTAGAGACTTGGACTGTCAGGTTTTAGTCCTCAGTTTTAGACAGATGAAAGAAGAACTGAATAAGTTTGGAGGATTGAAAGAACTGAAAAATTGGTTCAGTTCAGTTCAGTTCAGTCGCTCAGTCATGTCCGACTCTTTACGACCCCATGAATTGCAGCACACCAGGCCTCCCTGTCCATCACCAACTCCCGGAGTTCACCCAAACTCGTCCATTGAGTCCGTGATGCCATCCAGCCATCTCATCCTCTGTCTTCCCCTTCTCCTCCTGCCCCCAATCCCTCCCAGCATCAGAGTCTTTTCCAATGAGTCAACTCTTC
The DNA here is from genome assembly GCA_006408695.1 of Aepyceros melampus. Lineage (NCBI taxonomy): Eukaryota > Metazoa > Chordata > Mammalia > Artiodactyla > Bovidae > Aepyceros > Aepyceros melampus. The sequence goes on from SJXQ01006448.1 coordinate 179,130, forward strand.
CCATGAGGTGGCCAGAGTACTGGAGTTTCAGCTTTAGCATCATTCCTCCAAAGAAATCCCAGGGTTGATCTCCTTCAGAATGGACTGGTTGGATCTCCCTGCAGTCCAAGGGACTCTCAAGAGTCTTCTCCAACACCACAGTTCAAAAGTAGGGGTTGATAATTTGTACAAGATAATAGACTCTGACCAAGTTTGCAGGTAGGGTACCAAAACTGGTGTTTTCAAGGAACAGGAGCAAGTCAGTTAAAACTCTATCAGATGAGATAGAGTTTGCATATCCATGGCAACCTACAATTTACAAAGAGGGGCAAAATAGTTCAAAAATAATGAACTCAGCTAGAATCTGCCTACTCAGAAGGATATGCTAGAGTCAATACTGTCAATACTGGGTTTTCATTGCTCTCTATAGTTCTATAGGTAAGACATATACATATAAAATCCACCTTGCTTTATAATACAATCTTAAATCTAGTATCAGTAAAGAAAAAGAATCTGATATTATGGAAATCTTCTTACTTGAACAAATAATTAAATACAAGGAGAATATATGTATAGATATATTCAGTTTAGGTAATAACTAAGAGACTTCTACATGTTATTCATTCCAGGAAATTTTAGATAACATCCAGACTGAGCACAATGCAGAGACATCTTAGAAGGAAACAAAAAAATCCTTCCTATTATATCTTTGCTTACATGATAGCACCATAAATTGAGTCCTACAAAATAGAAGCCATTAATGTGTGAAAACATTTTTTAAAAGATTCAACAGATGGTTCACATCATATGTCATCAGGGAAATTCAAAGTAAAAAAGAACAAGAGTTATCACTATGCACTCATTAGAATGGCCAAAATCTAGAACATTGACAGCACCAGATGCTGGTAAGGTTGTAGAGCAACCGACCAACTATCTTCCAAAGTGGCCGTACAATTTTGCATTCTCACCACGGGGAAAGAAGCTAATCTGTGAAGGTACACACTGTATGAGTCCCATGATTCCTACTCTGCGAGATTCTGGAAAAGGCACTGTTGTTCATCTGATACATAGTTAGTCTTCAATTGGGGTGGGGGCAAAGGAGAGATCAGATGACAAAAGATTAACTTTGCTTTATTAAAATCACTGAATCATTTAATTTTCATGAAAATGTTTGAATAGCTTCATAACCACCACATTTTTCATTTTCATCATTTTTAAAACACCTTTTGGTTATCATCATTAACAAACCTTGTTGGGCAGCCAACTATAAAATAAAGTGATCAATGTATAATGTCATCTTTTCCTGAGTAGGAAGTAGAGACTGTAAATGTTTACTGATAACACTTGATGTTAATTTTTAAGAGCAGGTGTTATGGTTAGTGGATGGATATACAGATTTGTGACATGGAAATCCACCCTTCTATTACCATAAAAGAGTTCCTCGGGTTTTTGGAATATAGGAATTTCAAAGTGTGAGTAGTGAGCCTGCACTTTTACAAGCCTGGAGAATCTTCATTCATTTGTTCATTTATTATATATATATATATATATATATATATTTTTTTTTTTTACCATCTTCTAAATACCAGACACAAAGCTGCATGCTAAGGGTGTATGGGATATAAAGGCAGACATGGTCTGTGCACTTATTGAATTTATCACCTAGGAGCAATAACTAAATAACTGAATATAAGAAGGTACATTTGGATAATGACATTAATAAAAGGCAGCTTCCTAGGTGGTGCTAGTGGTAAAGAATCCACCTGCCAATGCAAGAGATGTAAGAGATGCGAGTTCGATCCCTGGGTTGGGAAGATCTTCTGGAGGAGGGCATGGTAACCCACCCCAGTATTCTTGGCTGAAAAATCCCATGGACAGAGGAGCCTGGCAGGCTACATAGGGTTGCAAAGAGTCAGACACGACTGCAGCAACTTAGTATGCACACATTAACAAATGGTCTGAAGAAAATAAAGCAAGATAATGTGATGGGATATGACTAGACGGAGCATCAGTGAAAGTTTCTCTGATTGTTGAGCTGAATCCTGAAAGATACCGGAAATAGTTCTTCAAACAATTGGGGGCAGAATATTCCAAGGATGGGAACAGAAGTGAAAGTTACTGAGGTGGGGACAATGTTGGTGTATTCTAGGGACAGAAATGTCAGTTTTGCTGGAGCAGAGTGAGAGAGATGCTTGTAGGGGGCATGAGGTGAGGGTGGAGAGGGTTAGGGATCAGGTCACATGGGGCCATGTAGCCTGGGCAATAAACCTGGGTTAATTTTAAATGTGAAGGAAGTCTTAGAAGGCTTAAAGATGGAATGTGACCCAATGAATCCAAATACATTGGCTGTTACTAACCCTTCTGAGTGAACACTCGCGAAGATTACAAATAAGTTGTTGGACCCAAAGGACAAGAAGTTTGAGGCCTGAGGTCCTACATGATACCTATATGGGAACTTGAAGGTGCTTTAAGATAAGCTGTATGTTTGAATAAATATAAATTTTCTTTACAAGGAGTATCTGACAGATTCCAATCACAAATCACAGGAATCTTGATAAACAGTCTATTTATTTCCATAAGAACACTTCACCCTTCACAACTATTCTGCCTTAAACAACACACTTTATGGCAAGTGTATCAGTCAGGGTTCAGGGAAGCCAAACTAGCAAGACTGTGTATTGAAATTTATGACAAGGAATCACCTTATGGGGTTGTGAGGTCTGGTGCAGCAAGTCCAAGAGTAGGGCTGAGTCAGGAGGGAAGATTATGGGCAGATTGAGCACAGGCTAAAGCTGTCATCCACAGCAGTTAAAACAGGAAGAGCATGGAACTCTGTGGGCACAAGCAGAAGTCTTTGTCCAGTATGTTGGCATTTCTTTTCTCTCATAAGGAAGCCTCAGTCCTGCTTTTGAGGTCTTCTAACTGGCTAAGTCTGGCTTTCCCAAATTATCCAGGATAATCTCCCTACTAAGAGTCCATTGATTAGGGACTTTATATTGGCAAAATTTCTTCAGAGCAACACCTAGATTAGTGTTTGATTGCATAACTGAGAAGAGTCTTCAGAAGTCTGTAATGAAAACGAGTCGTCACAGCAAGGTTAAAGATATTCTTTTATAATCTTAAAGAGGTTCAAAAATGGATAATGGTTTCTTACATGTATCGTAATCCATGGCAGACTCACTTATATGCAAACATTATGCCATGAATCCAGCAGGTGTTGTTACTCTGAATAGCGAGATGAATTGAGGACCATTATTCATTTAGGTGTTAGGTTAATGACATGACTTTTGCCACAAAGAGGAGCTTGTCAGTAAAGCTAATGTAGGTTAAGTTATATAAGTTTTATCCACAAACACCCCTGTGAATATTAGGAGTTACTAATCACTATGGTGTCTCAGATGGTAAAGAATCCATCTGCAATGCAAGAGACTGAGGGTCAAGCCATGGGTCAGGAAGATCCCCTGGAGAAGGGAATGGCAACTCACTCCAGTATTCTTGCCTGGAAAATCCCATGGACAGAAGAGCCTGGTGGGCTACAGTTCATGGGAGTGCAAAGTGTTAGGCACAATTGAGTGACTAACCCTTGCCTTACCTTATCACTTCATGGCAAATAGATAGGAAAAATGTGAAAATGTCACAGATTTCATTTTCTTGGGCTCCAAAATCAATGTAGATGGTGACTGGAGCCACGAAATTGAGACACTTGCTCCTTGGAAGAATAGCTATGTCAAACTTAGTGTTTTAAGAAGCAGAGACATCACTTTGCTGACAAAGGTCCATACAGTCAAAGCTATGGTTTTTCCAGTAGTCACGTATGGATGTGAAAGTTGGACTGTAAAGAAGGTTGCGTGCCGAAGAATTGACACTTTCGAACTGTGGTGCTGGAGAAGACTTTGAGAGTCCCTTGGACAACAAGGACGCGGGGTGGCTTCCCCCAGCCGCCGCCCCTGGCCTCGGACGCAGGGTGGCTTGCGGCAGCCGCCTGCGCCTTAGAGTCGGACACGACTGAGCGACTGAACTGAACTGAACTGAACTGGACAACAAGGAGATCAAACCAGTCAATCCTAACGGAAATCAGTCCTGAATATTCATTGGAAGGACTGATGCTGAAGCTGAAGCTCCAATACTTTGGCCACCTGATGGGAAGAGCTGACTACTGGAAAAGACCCTGATGCTGGGAAAAATTGAAGTCAAGAGGAGAAGAGGGTGACAGAGGATGAGATTGTTGGATGGCATCACTGACTCAATGAACATGAGTTTGGGCAAACTCAGGGAGATAGTGATGGATAGAAAAGCCTGGCATTCTGCAGTTCATGGGGTCACAAAGAGTCAGAGACAACTTAGCAACTGAAAAACAGCAACAACAAGGAGTTTTAGGGTGCTCTGGGTAAAGAGAGGAAGTCAGGTTGCAAGCAGGGATCATTTCCAGGTAAACATTTCAGGTGCCTTTTGTAAAAGAAATCTGAAGACGAAAAAGACTCAGCTCTGCAAAGCTTCCAGTAATTTGTTGAGATTTATTTTCTCATTCTAAATACATAGCCACTTTTATGAATAATTTTGTATTTGTAATTTTTTGTTCATTTTCTTAAAGAAAACTCTCCAAATTGTAAGCTTCAGGCCCAGGAAATAGGTATCCAGCCTTGCATATGAATTTTTTATCATTTGTTTTTTAACTCAAAAATAAATAAATAAATAATGCCTGACAAGAACTTACAAAGGCTTTTTGGTTCATTATTGGTTGAATGGTCCCCCAAACCAGTCAGTTACAATGAAAGTTCCCCATCTAGTTGTGATACATCTCAGTAAAATACTAGCATTTATTTCTTTTTTTTCTTTATTTTTTAAATTTACTTATTTATTTATTTATTTATTTTAGTTTACAATACTGTATTGATTTTGCCAGAAGCAAAATTTTTGCTTTCACAGTGGTCCTCAGGAGAATTCTGAGGCCTTCAGAATGCCTTGTGATGCTACAGTGCTTACCTGCAGGCACAGAGGACAGAATCAACTGCGAACTGGAAGGAATCCAAAACCATCTTGTGTTGCTGGTATTAGGGCAGTGGAAAGTGTTTTCATTTTTAGCTTTGCTTATGAGGTAGGTCCAGGTTACATTTTATCTTATTAACAAAATATAGGGCTTCCCTGGTGGCCCAGTGGATAAAAGTCCACCTGCCAATCAGGGGACACGGATTCGATTCGATCCTTGGTCACGGAAGATCCCACCTGCCTTGGGGCAACTAAGCCCAGGGGCCACAACTACTGAGCCTGTGCCCAGTAGCCCCAACCAGCTACTGAGTCCATGTGCTGAAACTGCTGAAGCCCACGCATCTAGAGTCGCTGCTTCGCAGCAAGTGAAGCCACTGCAAGGAGAAGTCCATGCAGCACAGCTAGACAGTAGCCCCCGATCACCGCAATAAGAGGAAGCCTGCATGAAGCAGTAAATACCCAGTGCAGCCAAAGATAAATAATTAACACCTACATATATTCTTATATGAAAAACAGCATATGTTCCTACCGGTCAAGTAATTAAACATATAAAACGTTATTCAGTGAGAATTCTCTATCCCATGATGCTGAAATTTTCACTGGACCTATAATCTTTTTCTTTATTTTTATCTGGGGGGTTGTTATACATTTGTTTTGGTAGTACTTTTATAGTCAGGTGAAGGTGAAGGTGAAGGTGAAGTCGCTCAGTCGTGTCCGACTCTTTGCGACCCCGTGGACTGTAACCTACTAGGCTTCTCTGTCCATGGGATTCTCCAGGCAAGAATACTGGAGTGGATTGCCATTTCCTTCTCCAGGGGATCTTCCCAACCCCGGGATCGAACCCAGGTCTCCCGCATTGGAGGCAGATGCTTTAACCTCTGAGCCACCAATCAGAGTTTTATATAATTCTTCTAGCACTTTATTATTCTAGGACAGTAACAATTAGATTCATGTTGACTGATAATATAATGAACATGTTTCTTCATCCCCCTCCCCCTCTTCTACCAAACAATTTTATTCAATAATATGATCTTTGTGCTTCTGTTAAATTTGCTTTTGCCGCTATGACTTGATTTGTTGGTTTAAGTCCTTTGTCTCTCAGCTGTTACTGAATTATCAAGAAAGAAACTTCTTTCTTACTGTCCCAGTTTTTGTTAATTGTATCTGGCATTTGCCTTCTAATTTGTCATCCAAGGCTATGCTATTTTAATCTACTTATACATTTAAACTCCCATATCTTTCAGAATCGTCCACAGTTTATTGTGATCCACACAATCAAAGGCTTTGGCATAGTCAGTAAAGCAGAAATAGATGTTTTTCTGGAACTCTCTTGCTTTTTTGATGATCCAGTGGATGTTGCCAATTTGATCTCTGGTTCCTCTGCCTTTTCAAAAACCAGCTTGAACATCAGAAGTTCATGGTACATGTATTGCTGAAGCCTGGCTTGGAGAATTTTGAGCAATACTTTACTAGCGAGTGAGATGAGTGCAATTGTGCAGTAGTTTGAGCAGTCTTTGACATTGCCTTTCTTTGGGATTGGAATTAAAACTGACCTTTTCCAGTCCTGTGGCCACTGCTGAGTTTTCCAAATTTGCTGGCATATTGAGTGCAGCACTTTCACAGCATCATCTTTCAGGATTTGAAATAGTTCAACTGGAATTCCACCACCTCCACTAGCTTTGGTCATAGTGATGCTTCCTAAGGCCCACTTGACTTCACATTCCAGGATGTCTGGCTCTAGATGAATGATCACACCATCGTGATTATCTTGGTCATGAAGATCTTTTTTGTACAGTTCTTCTATGTTTTCTTGCCACCTCTTCTTAATATCTTCTGCTTCTGTTAGGTCCATACCATTTCTGTCCTTTATCAAGCCCATCCATAGTTCATGAGGCACTCTATCTATCAGATTTAGTCCCTTAAATCTATTATTTCTCACTTCCTCTGTATAATCATAAGGGATTTGATTTAGGTCATACCTGTATGGTCTAGTGGTTTTCCCTACATTCTTCAATTTAAATCTGAATTTGGCAAAAGGAGTTCATGATCTCAGCCACAGTCAGCTCCTGGTCTTGTTTTTGCTGACTGTATAGAGCTTCTCCATTTTGGCTACAAAGAATATAATCAGTGATTTCGGTATTGACCATCTGATGATGTCCATGTGTAGAGTCTTCTCTTGTGTTGTTGGAAGAGGGTGTTTGCTATGACCAGTGCATTCTCTTGGCAAACTCTATTGCCTTTGCCCTGCTTCAGTCCATATTCCAAGGCCAAATTTGCCTGTTACTCCTGATGTTTCTTGACTTCCTACTTTTGCATTCCAGTCCCCTATAATGAAAAGGACATCTTTTTGGGGTGTTAGTTCTAAAAGGTCTTGTAGGTCTTCATAGAACCGTTCAACTTCAGCTTCTTCAGCGTTACTAGTTGGGGCATAGACTTGTATTACTGTGATATTGAATGGTTTGCCTTGGAAATGAGCAGACATCATTCTATCATTTTTGAGATTGCATCTAAATACTGTATTTCAGACTCTTTTGTTGACCATGATGGCCACTACATTTCTTCTGAGGGATTCCTGCCTGCAGTAGTAGATATAATGGTCATGAGTTAAATTCACCCATTCCAGTCCATTTTAGTTTGCTGATTCCTAGAAAGTTGACGTTCACTCTTGCCATCTCCTGTTTGACCATTTCCAATTTGCCTTGATTCATGGACCTAACATTCCAGGTTCCTATGCAATATTGCTCTTTCCAGCAATGCACCTTGGTTCTATCACCACTCACATCCACAACTGAGTATTGTTTTTGCTTTGGCTCCATCCCTACATTCTTTCTGGAGTTATTTCTCTACTGATCTCCAGTAGCATATTGGGCACCTACTGACCTGGGGAGTTCCTCTTTCAGTTTCCTGTCATTTTGCCTTTTCATACTGTTCGTGGGGTTCTCAAGGCAAGAATACTGAAGTGGTTTGCCATTCCCTTCTCCAGTGGACCACATTCTGTCAGACCTCTCCACCATGACCCGTTCGTCTTGGGTGGCCCCACATGGCATGGCTTAGTTTCATTGACTTAGACAAGGCTGTGGTCTGTGTGATAAGATTGGCTAGTTTTCTGTGATTACTATTTCAGTGCTTCTGCCCTCTGATGCTCTCTCACAATGCTCTCTCTACCATCTCACTTGGGTTTCGCTTACCTTGGATGTGGGGTATCTCTTCATGGCTGCTCCAGCAGAGCACAGCCACTGCTCCTTACTTTGGACGAGTTTCTCTAGAGAAACCTGGTCAGGAAGCAACAGTTAGAACTGGACATGGAACAACAGACTGGTTCCAAATAGGAAAAGGAGTACATCAAGGCTATATATTGTCACCCTGTTTATTTAACTTATATGCAGAGTAAGTAAAGTCACTCAGTCGTGTCCGACTCTTTGTGACCCCATGGACTGCAGCCCACCAGGTTCCTCAATCCATGAGATTCTCCAAGCAAGAATACTGGAGTGGGTTGCCATTTCCTTCTCCAGGGGATCCTCCCGACCCAGGGATCGAACCCGGGTCTCCCACATTGGAGGCAGACGCTTTAACCTCTGAGCCACCAGAGTACATCATGAGAAATGCAGGGCTGGAAGAAGCACAAGCTGGAATCAAGATTGCTGGGAGAAATATCAATAATCTCAGATATGCAGATGACACTGCCTTTATGGAAGAAAGTGAAGAGGAACAAAAAAGCCTCTTGATGAAACTGAGAGAGGAGAGTGAAAAAGTTGGCTAAAGCTCAACATTCAGAAAACTAATATCATGGCATCTGGTCCCATCACTTCATGGGAAATAGATGGGGAAACAGTGGAAACAGTGTCAGACTTTATTTTTGGGGGCTCCAAAATTGCTGCATATGGTGATTGCAGCCATGAAATTAAAAGACACTAACTTCTTGGAAGGAAAGTTATGACCAACCTAGATAGCATATTGAAAAGCAGAGACATTACTTTGACAACAAAGGTCCGTCTAGTCAAGGCTATGGTTTTTCCAGTGGTCATGTAGGATGTGAGAGTTGGACTGTGAAGAAACCTGAGCTCCAAAGAATTGATGCTTTTGAACTATGGTGTTGGAGAAGACTCTTGAGAGTCCCTTGGACTGCAAGGAGATCCAACTGGTCCATCCTAAAAGAGACCAGTCCTGGGTGTTCATTGGAAGGACCAATGCTGAATCTGGAACTCCAATACTTTGGCCACCTCATGCAAAGAGTTGACTCATTGGAAAAGACCCCGATGCTTGTAGGGATTGGGGGTAGAGGAGAAGGGGATGACAGAGGATAAGATGGCTGGATGGCATCACTGACTTGATGGATGTCAGTTTGAGTCAACTCTGGGTGTTGGTGATGGACAGGGAGGCCTGGTGTGCTGCAATTCATGGGATCACAAAGAGTCGGACACGACTGAGCAACTGAATTGAATTGATACATTTAAATATTAAATACATTCAATGCTCACCACCATATCTATTTCCGAATTTTCCTCAGTCATTTCTCAGTTTATGTTGTAGTAATTTCCTGAAAAGTACTGTTGGGAGCATTAAACCCTGAAATCCCCACATATTGAAACTATTGGTAATTTTCAGATTTGAAGGGCAGCTTGAATGTTTGTAATATTCATACCTCACATATTGTTTGCTTGCTCATCTTGTGGAAGTTGCTCTGTCAACTGTCTACTGGTATTGATTGTCGCTATGGCGATATCTAATGTACGATATTTATTTCTCTTCAGTTGAGTGACTAGATCCTTTAGGTTGGCTCTCAAGTGATTCTGTCTTTATCTTTAAAAACTAGTGATTTTGTTATTGTTTTTGGCTATTCTGAGTCTATTATTTCCAGCACAAGGTAAGTCTTTTCCGCCCCTGAAAAAAACAAAAATTAGGTTTTTTACTTTTTATTTTTTGCCCCCAACTCCTTCTTTCTACTAGAGATAGCACCAAACTCCGTCTTTTCCACAATTAAAAAAAAATTGTCTCAGGCCAGTAACAAAGATTGCCTGTCTCTAAGCTATACAAAACATAAAATTATACCAAGAAATATCAAATTTACCAGCAAATAAAGGGATCGAGATTTTGGAAAAGTGAAGACATATTAATAAAACTGTGATTGTGTTTGGAACTAAGTTACCAAAAACGCAGAAGCAAGACTGAAGTTTCAGTTCAGTTCAGTTCAGTCGCTCAGTCATGTCCGACTCTTTGCGACCCCATGAATCACAGCACGCCAGGCCTCCTTGTCCGTCACCAACTCCCAGAGTTCACCCAGACTCGCGTCCATCGAGTCAGGATGCCATCCAGCCATCTCATCCTTGGTCATCCCCTTCTTCTCCTGCCCCTAATCCCTCCCAGCATCAGAGTCTTTTCCAATGAGTCAACTCTTCCCATGAGGTGGCCAGAGTACTGGAGTTTCAGCTTTAGCATCATTCCTTCCTCTGGAGAAGGAAATGGCAATCCACTCCAGTATTCTTGCCTGGAGAATCCCATGGACTGAGAAGCCTAGTAGGTTACAGTTCACGGGGTCGCAAAGAGTCGGACACGACTGAGCGACTTCACCTTCACCTATCATTCCTTCCAAAGAAATCCCAGGGTTGATCTCCTTCAGAATGGACTGGTTGGATCTCCTTGCAGTCCAAGGGACTCTCAAGAGTCTTCTCCAACACCACAGTTCAAAAGCATCAATTCTTTGGTGCTCAGCCTTCTTCATAGTCCAACTCTCACATCCATACATGACCAATGGAAAAACCATAGCCTTGACTAGACAGACCTTAGTCGGCTTTTGAATATACTATCTACGTTCATTGGAACTTAAAATTTCCAAAATACATGCTATGGGCTGAATTGTGTTTCCCCAAATGCCTAGCCCCCAGCATCTCACAATGTGAGTCTATTTGGAGACAAGGCTATTAAAGAGGTGATCAACAGCAAATCTTTTCTGTATGTCAGGTTGTCTCTTATTTGAGGGTAGATTTACTACATAATGGGCTTCTCTGGTGGTACAGAGGTTAAAGCATCTGCCTGCAATGTGGGAGACCTGGGTTTGATCCTTGGGCTGGGAAGATCCCCTGGAGAAGGAAATGGCAAAGCACTCCAGTATTCTTGCCTGGAGAATCCCATGGGTGGAGGAGCTTGGTGGGCTACAGTCCACGGGTCATAGAGTTGGACACAACTGAGCAACTTCACTTTCTTACTACATAATGCTTTAAAATAGTTCTGCTTACATTTTCTTTCTTACAGACTCATCACATTTATGCTTGCTGGATCTTTTTTTCAACATCTCTCATTTCCCTCTAATTTGTTCTTTTAGATTTCATCTTATGTATTTGTTTTTCTCACTTGGATACTTTATGCTTCCCATTGTGTTACAGCAGTCTGTTTTCACTTGTGGTGTTTTTTTTTCCCCTAAGTTCTGCCAGTTGACTTTTCATCATTTCCTGTGGTGTCTTCATCTCTTTCCTGAGTTCTTTCACCTTTGCTCTGTGATCTTCCATACAGAAATAAGGACTTTTTTCAATTTTTGAAATTTAATTTGTCTCAAAATTCTTAGTAACAATATTTGTCTACTGGCAACATGTTTCTGGTGGTGATATTCATATTGATGAATTTTGCTGCCCTTTTAAAAATTCATTTTAATTTGGCTTATAATGCATTTGTGTCCATGATATGCCAGTTTTTTTTTTTAATTTACCCTTTTAATTAATTATCTTTATTGAGGTTGGTTTTCATAGACTTGAAATTTGTAGCGGGTCTCTGGCCAAGCGCCTGGGACGTGCGATCAGTGTGGCCTTCAAGTTTTACAACCTATAGAGATGGTCTTCTTTGAGCAGAAAATGGCTTGTAGGTGAGATTCTTTATATAGTCCTGCCTCATATGTTTCTCTGAACCACATGAGAGCTTGGGGAGAGCTTTTGCTTCCAGCTTTCAGCCTTGTTCACCCCGTGTAGCATCCATAGATATAAATGAAAGATACAGTGTTTGGACCTCAGGGTGAGCCCCTCATCTTTAGTAAGCATCTCTTTGCCAGCACTTTCTGAAATGCTGCTGCTCTCTCCACACTTAGCAATTTATCTTTGTGATTTCTGTCCAGTCTCTGCTGTTTGCTGCCCTTCTTCATGGTTTGTAGGCTGCAGGTTAGGTCTACCTTGGAGTTTTGCTGAACATAGAATTTGTTTGTGAAGTTATTTCCTCTTACTTTCCTGGTTGTTCTTGTATAATATCCAAGAACAAAGAGGGCAAGATACTGACTTTTATAGTTATGTTTGTATGGGAAGTGGAGAGTTCGGGTTTTCTTTTTTTTAAATTCAAATATATCATGATGCTTCAATACTGTGAGATTTTTTAATGTTTGTGTAGTTTCTTTGTTTTGTATTTTTTGGCTTAGTATTTAAAGTGGCCCTCAGTCGAGCTCAAATATCATTCTACTTTATATATCTTACACTTCTGTTAGATCTTTCTGAATTACTCAGAGTGGCCAGAAGAGTAGCTCTCTTTCTCCATACTTGTATTTACTTTGTTCCCTGTAGTTGGCTTTCCTTTTCTCCCTTGCAAATGTTTCTTCATCTCCATAGTCCTCGCTATCAATGATAATTCTCTCTGGGCTTCAGAGTCTATCTCAAATAGCATCCAATTCTTAAAATCTTTTCTCTGATCTCTGTGTATTGTTAGAATCTCATTATGTGTTTAACCACCATTTACATTGCTCATATTTTCTTAGAACAGATCCTATTATAGATGATATTTTGGTTGTTTGGCTACAGCTCCCACTTTCTACCAGTTGGAAGGAAGCCTGTGACTTAGTCATATTTGTGCCCCATTTATACCTGAGCATAGTACATAATGTATATTCAATAAGCATTTGTTAAAATGGCAAAATTTAGCAAAAGGCCAAAAAATTTTTTTTTAGAGTGCAAGGCACAATTTCCTCCTGCTTCTCGTTAACACATATAACCATTCATGGGGCTAATTTGGCTGTCTTCTGAAGCCACAGATCCTGCAGATCAAACTATCCTATAAGGATGTAATAGCAGATGTACTTGTTTAGTCATGCAGTCACAGTGTGTTTTGATGATTTTAATTGTTTTATTTCAATACGGAATAATTTTCTCTTTGCTTTGTATGAATACTTGATCATTGTTAAGTAGATGAAAAAACAAAAATGGAAAATGCAAGCTTCTTTAGTCTTTTCCTGTTAAATGGTAGATCTCTATCATGTTATAAATATATTAATAGATGAACTCTGTTAAAATTTAACTTTTAAATTTAAATTGAATGAAAAGGAATAGCAGAAGCTTAAGAGAAAAATTTCCCAGGAGACTCTTGGTTTGAAAAACATCCACATTTCAAGAAGGAGTGAAATTGAAAATTTCTCCCCACTATTTCACTTAATTGGATCTTTTACCAAGCACAATTTATATGTCATTTTCTACACCATTTTGCAGCATTGAAAGCAATATTTGATGAGAAAAACCTGTTCCCCAAAGAAATTCTGGATCATGAAAGAAGAGCCAAGCAGTTATGTCAAGAAACAAGTAGTGAAGTGAAGATAAAAAGAAATAAGAAACCATTGTAATTGGAAGAAAAATAAATATTTCATCATCACATGAAGTATGTATATAAAATGCACAAAAAATGGAATCAAGAATATCGCTCCTTTCTTTTACTCTATATTGAACTCTAGGAAACTTCATTTTGAAACAGTGTTTAAGTGCTGCTTTTATCCATCACATTTCAATTTCTCTCCCTTTTTAACAGAAAAATATGACTAAAGAAGGGACAATAGCAACTGGTGTCTATTCTCATGCTGTTATATAAAAGTTCTAAATTTTTTTCTAAACAGTTCCAGAACAAAGTATTCTAACCAGTCACACTTTTTGTTGCTCCTATAGACAGATATGTGTGTTCAATTTTCATTGTAAAATCAATTTGTGTTGAAGTTATATATGTACTGACACAGAGAATATAAACTTCATTAAGAAAAGCATTCAGGGTTATTTATGCTCTTTTGGTCTAAAAAATGATTCTGATAATGCAATTAAACCTTGTCAGTAACAGCTATTACTGTTAATTTTTTAATTACCTGGCCATCCTGCCAGGTACTTGTTGAGAAATCACTGCATATGTTCTATACACTGTTATGTGCTATGCAGCACTTAGTCCCTCAGTTGTGTCCGACTCTTTGTGATGCCATGGACTGTAGCCCACCAGGCTGCTCTGTCCTTGGGGATGCTCCAGGGAAGACTATTGGAGTGGGTTGTCATGCCCTCCTTATGCTTTGTTATACTGTACTCTAAAATTGAGTGGCATAGCACAACCAAAGAGGGAAAGGCCTCAGGGAAAAATGGGAGACTGGGTTGTATAAAAGACTCATTTTATGTGGAGGTCAAGTAGGGACTATTTGGTTTGGCTTATGAAAGAGAATTCATGGGAGATACAAACTATTCTCAAACCATTTCAAAGCTGCCTTGAAGAAAGAGAGTAGAAGTAGAACTGATGGGCACACTTGTAAGACGGCAGATTCTGGAATTGCTTCCTAATCCTTGTTAAAACTTGAAAAGATTTATTTCCCCTTTCCTTCCCATCTTCATTTCTCATCTTGATACAGAATTGTTGGCAGCAGTCCTGCTGCATGGCTAGGAAAGAAAGTAGGAGGACCTGAGAGAAAAGCCAGCAGAGATAAACTGGACCCAAGAGTATGGGTGGGGAAATTTAGTGGGAAAGGGTATTAGTGGATGGGAAGGAAGAGGGTTGAGCAGAAGCGATGACCAGCATAGTTGGGAGATTGGTTATGTTGTAAATAAATACTGAGTAAATAAAATGTATAAATTAGTAAATATACTGAGAATAATGAGAGCCAAGCATCTCACTGTTATAGAAGGTATTTATAGGACTTCCCTGGTGGCTCAGTGGGTAAGAATCTCCCTGCCAATGCAGGGGACACTGGTTCAATCCCTGGTCTGGGACGATTCCACATGCCGCAGAACAACTAAGCCCCTGTGCCGCAACTACTGAGCCCGCACTCTAGAACCTGTGAGCTGCAACTAATGCTCTCATATGCCACAACTACTGAGGTCCCCGCACGTTTAGATCACATGCTCTGCAATGAGAGAAGCCACTGCAATGAGAAACCCAGGCACTGCAAAGAAGAGTAGTCCCCACTCTGCTCACTGCAACTAGAGAAAGTCCATGCAAAACAACGAAGACCAAGTCAGCCAAAAAATAATAATAATAAATAAAGGTATTTATAAAATTTGAAAAGAAGAAAACTAGAAAGAACCTTGAGATTTGGGCTTTGGATTATAGATATCAGTTTGAATTCACGATTTTAGCTAACTAGTTAGCTAGATAATAGAATGAAATTTTTAGGAATACTTCAAAATTGTGATTGCAGCTTACTGTCAAATGATTCAGAAAGTACTAATTATAATGTTTATATATTTATACACATAAAAACACA